>CM055894.1:93880366-94480366 GCA_029582155.1 Panopea generosa
AACATATTTCCACGAAGGGTCAAAATGTAAACTCTTGTTTGAGGGCTCCGTTAAAAAGAGTAGATTCCTCATCTTGCGAAGTTAAAAGTTTATTTTACATTGGTCTGTTAAAAAATATACAAATTTAGTTTCCTTTCGTCTTCCAACAGTCTTTTTTAAAAGTAGACGTTCTTACGTTACTACTACTATGACTTCTACTACTACTACTACTACTACTGCTGCTGCTGCTGCTGCTACTACTGCTACTGCTACTGCTACTGCTACTACTACTAGTACCACTACTATTACTACTAGTACCACTACTACTACTTTTACTACTACTACTACTACTACTACTACTTCTACTATTACTACTACTACTACTACTACTACTACTACTTTTACTACTACTACTACTACTACTACTACTACTACTACTACTACTACTACTACTACTGCTGCTGCTGCTACTACTACTACTTCTTCTACTACTACTACTTCTACTACTACTATTACCACAACGGTTACTACTACTACTAGTACCACTACTACTACTACAACTAGTAACACTACTACTACTACTACTAGTACCACTACTACTACTACTACTACTACTACTACTACTACTACCATTACTTCTAATGATAATAATAATAATAATAATTATAGTAATGATGATAATAATGATGATGGGCTAGTGAATATTACAAAACACCTACTGCTCAAAATCCCTTTTCATGAATCTTCCATAAGTTCACTTCCAATTGTCATGGACCACCCTAAATAATAAGCAAATGACTGAAGAGTCAATTCCATATCATGAATTTAATTAATTTTCACCTCCAACCCCAGACCCACCCAACTACCCCCAAATTAAGAATGTTGTATTTTTTTACCGTTCAACTCCATATATTGGTTGTTGGTGGCAGATATCGGCAGATCATACACGTGCGAAAGTCGAAACTTTCTACTATCTTCACTGATGTTAGACCTGCAAGTAGAATTGCTCTATGTAGAACATTGGATGCATGGACGTCAGCAAGAAGAAAGATTCCAACAGGACTTTAGTTCAAGAGTCTTAAACTCATACTTAATTTCTTAAATTTTGCAATTTGCATTAAAAACAATTACAGAAGAAATAAACAACAATAAAAATAATTAATTTCAATGATACATTATCAGAAAATACAAAAAATAACGTTTTTAGTTCAAGATTCTTAAACTCATACTTAATTTCTGAAACTTTGCAATTTGCATTAAAACAAATTACAGAAGAAATAAACAACAATTTTCTATAAAAATAATTAATTTCAAAGATACATTATCAGAAAATACAAAAAATAACGTTTTTAATATAAATATTTTGCTGTTTAACAGTATTTAAAATTCGTCAATATTCGGCAATTCTGAGTTGGAGCCCGAGTATTGAAATTTTCTGAAATTAAACCAAGCTAGCTCACAATACAGTTGAATTTTGTTCTTTGTTCTATATAGAATAAGGTCTAGGATTTCCACGGTAAAAATCAATTATTTTTTTAAAGCATTTTTTCCATAGCAGGAATGTATACCCACATAAAAATGTACACTCACTGGTAGGTTGGCCAGCCTTTTTTTAAAAAAAGAGAGTGCATTGACACCCTATTTTTTTTTTAAAAAAAGAAGTCCCAAATGCTCATAAATACATGCATATGTTGAAATCCTATAACAGTGACTCTTTTAACACCAGTAACGTCTTATTGCAATATATACTAAGTCAGCTTTTGCTCTACTCATCTGCAGCAAGAAATCACAACCACTATGAACCATTTTGAAAATATTTCAAAACCAAACTACATAGGAATTTTTAAGCGTTAGAACCGTGGGGAAAAAGGGACGTAACTGTGTAGTGAGACGTTATACGGTTTGAAAACACACACACACACACACACACACACACACACACAACAACAACAACAACAACAACAAAAACAAATAAAAACTAAAAACACATTTATATACAGACGGTGAATCTGAACCTTTCTGCAGAGTTTCAGTACATTCTACCCAATACCAAAAGTATATTGAACTCTCCACAGCTAACTCACCACCTGACATTTATATTTTCTCAAAAAGTATCAAAGCAATTTCCTTGAAATTTGGACTTGAATAAGAAAGAACATTTCGGCAATGTAAAAATACATAATTGTCTGCTAATCATTGATGTCATATACAAACTTAAATAGCGCTATTCCGTATTTTGACGAAGATATTGGAAATACAAAAGTTGTGGGTTAGCTGTTCCGTTCAGTTTATGTGTCCATCCTTTCACAACACACACACACGTTGTATACAGTTAATATAGTTCAGAGTTATACACGTTAACTGTATCAAGGAGTTATATGCAGTCTACACATATGCAATGTTTAACGTCATTACCTGTCGTGAACATCCTTCGAAAGCTCATTTATAGTTGTTACCCTTGAAGCAAGGCCAGTTGACATCTGCACTCCTACAAAGAATAAAGGGGATTTAAATGATTAAAAAAAACATTGTAAAATTAGTATGATATTTTCTTTTCCCGTAACTTCGTACCATATTAAACTGATGACAATTAGATAAGTATAAATATTCTTCTAGTACATATAACCACATAATTTATTAACAAATATCAAAGTTTTGTTTCTTTTCTACTTTTACTACTACTACTACTACTACTACTACTACTACTACTACCTACCTACCTACCTACCTACCTACTATTTCATAAATCAAAATTAAATTTAATTCGAAATCTATTTTAAGCCCCGCGTATGTCGTCGTGGTCAAGCATTGCCGTAACGCGGCAGCAAGGACCTATATAGAAGTCCTTGGCGACAGGGACTACATTTTATTCCTCGAAGTTCATATTTGTCATGTATTTGATATACCGGTATGCCAGCAGAAACAAATCAAACAATAAAATGTATTGTGGACATTGTATTAGATCTATCAAGGACTTTTATAGAAGACTTTTCTATATAATTCCTTGGATCTATGTCATTTTTAAAAACAAAATGATGCATAAAATTAAACCAATTGCTACATTGTAACAATAATATTAATCAAATTAGGAAGATCAAGAACTTATATAGAGAAGAAGAGATGTTATGAACGCTCGTGTATCCATGCAAAATCTCACGAAATCTCGTTTTATCCTAACTTCTTCCATTCATCTCAGAATACAAATCAAAATTCGTATACAGACGTATAAATTAAAACCAGGCTATACTTACTTTCAATGACTTTGATTATAATTATGGCATATGTGTTTACTTACCTATAATTATGGGATATGTGTTAACTTACCTATAATTATGGCAAATGTGTTTACTTACCACGTAAATCGTCTTTTGGGTAAAGTTTTTTTCTCAATCTTCTCCGTAAAACAAAGATGGCCACGGTAGAGAGGACACCAAGGCCCCAGCCGCCAGCAGTAGTTCCAGATAGCACGGCGTTATCTTCTGAGGAACATTCTGCAGCGGTAGGACATGACCCTGTAATTAATGAAAATGGATTATACATTATTGTATTGATTAATTGAATATTCAGCGGCATTTTATTATGCCATCGAGGGCTAACAGACGATCATTTAACCACTGTTTCCTGAGATCCTTGGAGATTAACCAGTACTTGAACACACCCCATCTCCGCAAGTAACTGATAACTTTCCCTCTTGAATCAGTATTGGGAGACGAATGATAATGAGACACAATGTCGTATACCAATCATCACGGAGACTGTGGCCGGGCGGGGAATCAAACTTACGACCCCTGGATTGATAATCTGACGCGCTGCCTACTGAGTTAATCGGGTCCGGCTCCTATTATACGAGTGTATTGTACGAGTAAAATATACTTACTAGAAAAAAATTAGACCTATAAATGTTTTTAATTTGAAATATTTCCATAAGGTGGTTACCATAAAAATGGGATTAACTGTCGAGTGATTCAATAGTCACATAATTTATTCAGCGATATATATATAGCACGATAAAACATTTTTTTAGGAAATCGGTGCGGTTTTCAGTTCGTTTCATCGAAATGTTACATCAATGTGAAATCACATGGTCACAAGAGACAAAGTAATGTGACGAGATACACATATGTTTATGAGTAAAGTTTATTCGATATTTCACTGAAACGAACACAAATATGACTGAAAATATTGAAATTAATTATATAAAATTATATATTTTTTTTCAAAATTAAATGATTAATAAATAATTTATTGAAAAAAAAGTAATATAATGATATTTTAAAATACCTGAATCTCCAGCGTCCGTCGTCGTCGTCTGACAATAGACTGGGCATGTGGGCGTGGCTGTAGCTAAATGTGAAATACCAACATAGACAGAACATTAAACATCAATGAAATAAAACACTCTTCTATAGTCAAACAGCGTATTTTTATAAGAAACCTAGAAATAGATACACGTAATATCGACAGTACAGAAAATGTTTGACTGCCAAACATGTAAGTGGGATGACCAAAAACCGTTGCCAAATATGTTAGTGGGATGGCCAAAGACCGTTGCCAAATATGTTAGTGGGATGGCCAAAGACCGTTGCCAAATATGTTAGTGGGATGACCAAAGACCGTTGCAAGACCTTCAATACTGAAGAATTGTGGTATAACTTTCTCGTTTTGGGGCAAAATACATAAAAAATATATGACGAAACTGGTTGTTTTAGGAATTATTCAATACATTTTAAAATTACACAAGAAATCCTAGTTTTATTTCATTGAAATTGAATGAATATAATTTATAAGTGAACAGTTTTTATTGACTTGGGAGCAATTACGCGTAACAATCAAAGGACGTTTTAAGCCATTTTAGGTAGATATATCATGGTTTTAATAGTGAAGACACTCTTGCTACAAAGCAATAGTTACACATATTACTGAAAAGCACTATACAATTATCAGAATAAATATATTTGTGTAGCAAGAATGCCTTCTTAAAATCAACACTATTTAAATGCCAAAATTAGACAAAATTAGTGGAAATGATTATGAGCATTTTTCTCAATTTCAATATTAACATTTTGTTTATAAAACTAGTCATGTCTTGAGATATATGAGTAAAATATATCTTAAATACAAAAATTGATATTTCAATGAAACTATTTCTATCATATATATAAAGATGAATGAAATTAAAAAAACATTTACATAGTGTTGTCTTTGATGACCACTCTTAATGCTAAATAGGCTGTGTTTCTAATGCTGTGTCAGAGTTACTCTATAGAAACAAAGTTAAGAGTCTACATGCGTGCTTGGTGCTGGAGTAGTCCAAGTTCATAGTTCTAACATGTTATTAAGTGAAAAAAAAATCTTCAATCCTGTCGTGTCTTGTCCATTTAATCACACGGTTAAACCCTTCTGAGAGGAATTCAACTCTTACTTTGGTAACCTATGTTCGTTATCTATTCTTTCCAAATGTTAAATGACAGGTTAACCTATAATACACCAACACGTACCATCCAAGCGAACCGTTATTTCGCGATACGAACGGCTGTAAACTGCAGTGTTTCGGTCGATTTTCATCACAGTTTCCGCCCAGCAATACACCGTCAAATCCTCTAATAATTCGGGTTTGTTAAACGTATTTCCAGTGGCAATTTTATGAGCATTAAAGTTGTTTTCCATCGTCCAGTAGTATGTTGGCGATGGGTTGGATTGTGCAGAGCAGTATAGTTCAACGTCGTCATATTTAACTGCACTCTGCGGTCCCAGTATATCGGGGGTTTCTGGTTTGTCTACAATGAACAATGTATACTCAAACCTGTATAAGCGTTCACCTCCGTCAAGAAGCCACAACTTGTCTTAAGCAGCCACATTTTTTATATATTAGATGTTATTAAGTTTTAGTATTTTATTGTTGGATAACTGGTCGCCCAACCTTTTTGCTATTTCATGTATAAAAACAACAACAATAAGCTATGTTTAAAGTAAAGTAGACTGTCTGCATACTTCCGCAAAAGATACACAAAGTTGAAGAGATTATAGGAAAGGACAGAAGAATACGGGTTCGATTACTTAGTTATACCCAGGAAACAGACTAGAGAGCGGTTTATAAAAGCTTTGAGCGTTCTCCGCAACCGGGCTGAACTAAATTAGTATGAACCAATATCAACATAGTTTACTGATACGAACAAGAAAGTAATACAATTTTCACATTGTTATTTTTCAATCACGTGACCTGGAAAAATCCTGCTTCTGTGGCGATGACATAAAAATGAATTGTTATTCAGTAGTGATATTGTACGTTGGTGTTCAACCTCATTTGACAACAAATGGAATATCTTCAATTTTCAAAATTGTGTCGCTCTTATTTGTTAAAACAGCCTACAAAATAACTTAATTATTAAGTTCGTTCTTAATTATTAAGAAAGTTGCGGTCACTGCGCACGCCCTTGATTAAATTCTGAACGAGTCATGTATAAACTACAAAGCCGCGCGTACTGTGCTTGGAAACGACCGTAGCAAACGTCAATATTTACATTCCTACTGCAATCGGCCTAAATGAACTATATATATTTACTGCATTTCATTTCCCAATTAAAAAAAACTTGCAGCTGGGCGAAGCTAAAGAGGACCAGTTTGCATTTCATTGGTTGCAGGATTTTGTTTTGCTGGTGAGACGTCACGTTGTCGTTAGTTTCACGTAACGTTTGCCGTAAGTTGTCCTACAAATGCGTGCACTTGTTCAGTATGTTGACAACGTCGCCGTTACATTCATGACATTGGATTTGCGGTTTAATGCATATACTTTAGTTTTTAAAATATCAAAATAACAAAAATAACGTAATAGTTTTATCTAAAATAACTGGAGAATATAATGTAAATATAAGGGTTAAAAGCCGAATTTTGAGTTTTCATCGGGTGATGAAAAATATTAGGCTAGTTTAATGTTGCCGAGAAGCCATTCGGGTTTCACGAATATTAAACGGGCCTAATGTTTTTCATCACCCGATGAAAACTCAAAATTCGGCTTTTAATCCTTAAATAATCTCAGCTTTCATCGTAATCCGCCAAGAGCCAGTCAAATGACGTCAAACTGTCAGTCTAATGACGTTTAACACTATGCCAGTTGTGTTCGCTTCCTTTGGGTTTATTAATCTATTTTTTTTTGTTAATGAACACTAGCTATTACATATAATATAAAACTGATTTCATTGGTTTATTACACCCTTGCATCGTAAATTGTATGCTAAAAGTGCATTAGAGAACACAGTATAAACGACCTGCAATATGAATGATGCAGATCTACATATACTTACATAATACATCAACATATATGGTAACAGATTGGTCGTCTGGGCTTGTAATGTTGTCAGGACCCAAATCAAACGCTACACATTTAATATACCCGGCGTCCGATCGCTGAAACTGCTCAATGATCAGGGAACTTCCGGTCTGCCATTCAATGTATTGTCCTCCGACTCTGTAGAACCATTTAATACTATCTCTGTTTTTGTCATCGACACAATTTAAAGACAGACGATAACCTTCAATGACCTTCACACTCTCGCTGACCACACTGCCGTCAAGCGGCGAGACGACTCGAATACCAATCGATGACCGCGCTGAAAAAAAAGGATAAAAACGTGTTAAAGACATAATTATGTTATGTATAGCGACGAATCATGTCTAACGCAATTAGTGATTACAAGTAGGTCATATTTATAGTCATAATGGAACCATATTATATTTTATCTTTATTTCAGTCTCATCTATGCACATCGCAATAACAATAACATTAATATCATACAGTATATGTACATAGCCATTCAAATATATGAATTACAAGAGACTATCACACAATGCAAAATACAATTATTTATTCACATAATAAGACTATGTGTAATGCTGCAAATCGATTTATTAAAAAAGTGTTAAGATAAACAACATTTTACAATTCTGACAAGAAAAAAAGCACTAGTGCGCAATATAAAAAATGTCTTAAAGTATCGATTATCCCCTCTGATCAGATCAGAAAAGAACTGATTTGCAGCATACACATAGGAGTTGATAAAAAGGTAACATTATACATATAAAACAAAAAATGCATTAATTACAGAGGTAAAATGCACGTCTTTGTAATATGTTAAAACAGGTTTTGGCACAAACACGAATCAAAGAAGAGTGGGAAAATAAGAATACTGTCATATTAACATTTGACAAATTATTAAAATTATTATTAATTGCAGCTGCTTTTTCAAATAAAATATTTCTAAGATCATTATAAAGATGACATTCTAAAATAACATGACTTTCATCTTCCACTGTGTTACAAAAGGGACATTTTCTATCTTCTAATTTGAGATTGTCATATCTTCCGGTCTCAATTCTTATTGGGGCAACACCACAACGAAACTTACTAAAAGCAGACCTGTGCTTTAAAGGTAATATAATTTTACAATAATTTTCAACTTCAAAATGAGATTTAAATAAGCGGTAGGTGCGTAGTTTGTTTCGTCCTTTACCAGAAATACTTCCCATTTGCCTTATAGATGAAAACCAATCACTGGTATAAATATCCAGAGCTGTCTTTGTGACGTCATCAACAAGAGTACGCATAGGGATGTTAACATTAATATTCGAAAACTGTTGAAGATTTAGTGATATAAATTGTTTTTTTACCCTATACATCCAATTTTTACAAGAAACAATAGCTTTTAAGTAAGACCAGAGTGCAATCCGTTTATTGAGTCTACTTTCATTCATAGAGGATAGGCGACACCAGTATGTAGAAATAGTTTTCCGTTGACGAACAATAGTAGGTTGCCAAGCCATTTCACCAACAATAGCTGAATTTGGCGTATATTTGCCAACCCCCAAAAAAGAATCGCATAGCACGATTATGAACAGCATCAATACATGAAAATGATTTACAACCCCATATTGAAGCCCCATAATTAATTACAGGCCATACAATGGAGTCATAAAGCTTTGTATATACATTATAAGGAACTCCTCCAATTATTTTGCATTTAGCAATTAAAAGACCAAGGGCACGACTTCCACTCTGCGCGACAGCTTTAGCTGTAACATTAAAATCCAAATGTTCTTGTAGCACTATACCAAGATAAGTGTATTTACTAACCATGTGTAAGATTTCATTACCACACTGGAATACACAATCAGTTTTAGGAGTTTAGGAAATTTGGTCGAAAATGTATAACATTACTCTTGTTACTATTAATAGACATATCATTTAAATCACACCAATCAGATAGGGCGGATAATAATCTCTGTAAATCAGTTTCATTTTCGGCTAATAGTACGATATCATCGGCATACATTAAAATACAAATGTTATCATTATTAACTGTTATTCCAATATTAAGGCTTTTCAAATATAAAGCCAAATCATTAATGAATAAATTAAACAATAAAGGAGATAATATACAACCTTGTCTTAACCCACAGTGCACATCAAACCACTCTGTATTAAGGTTATTCACTCTTACACATGACGAAACAGAGACGTATAATGATTTTAAAGCAATAAGTATTTTACCACAGATACCATCATCAAAAAGTCTTTTCCAAAGCATATTTCTATTTATATAGTCATAAGCTTTACGAAAGTCTATGAAAGCACAAAATGTAGACTTCTTTTGTTTTTTCCTCGTTTCAATAATACTAGTAAGTGATGAGATGTGATCCGTGGTACTACGCTTCTTCCTAAACCCGTTCTGTTCATCGACTATTTTGGAGTTATGTTCACAAAAATCACTTAAACAGCTATTTAAAATATTACAAAAAATGTATACATGCTAGTTGCTAATGCAATCCCTCTTTAAGAAAGGGGGTCCCTTGGGTCCGCAGTAGAAGACTTGGGTATTGGGTTAATGACACATTTACCCCAGATAGATGGAACTGTGCCATTATTAAAACAAACATTAAATAAAGCGTGAAGAAATAAAATGGACGGTTCATTACACAGAACCTAACTTGGGATATTATCAATACCACAAGCTTTACATCGCTTTGCATTTTCAACGGCTTTTTTCACTTCAAAAACAGATATATTATTATTGAAAGACAGATTTATAGTGTTACTATCATCCGAAATGTCTGCATGCAAATGTATCTGAGCATGTACATTACTGGTTTTATGAAATAACGAACTAAAGTCAATTTTCCACTTGTTCAAAACATCGGAAACAGAAGTCGAAATAGAGCCATCATGAAGTTTAACTTCAAAAGGTATACATTTAGTTTTATACTTGTTTACACCGATCTTACCGATAGACTTCCAGAACTTGGACTGATCAACATTACAATCATTAAGTAATTCATTTTTTAAAGAGTACCAATAAAAACGCTTTGACTTTTGTACCTCACGGTCAAATAATTTACGAACTTGTACATATTCAGATTTAAGATCTTTTTTGACATTTCGTTGAGTACACTTAAGCCACCTTCGTTCGGCATTACTAACATCAGTCCACATTTCTGATAATCTCTCGGTCCACCACTGTTTACCAGGTCTACATCTTTTATTTTGTTGATTAGACTGTATAGTTTTAAAGGGTATTTGATTATACATATTATTCTTAACTATACTACACCAATCTTGATAAACACTATCGATATCATGTTGTGTTTGTAATCCTTGCTCCAACTTGTCAATAGCAATATTAACATTAGTAAGCACTTCTATATTATTTAGAAATGAGTCTGGTAATTTAGTTAAATTAATTTTATCATAACTACTTCTTTGTAATGTTTCGTTTTCACAACGCAACATGTTAAAAGCAATGTTCAATTTTAACAAAGAATGATCTGGTATACAAGTTGGTGCAAGAAAATTCAAATCACCTGACCTGTTTATTAAATCAACAGTCCTAACAACAGAAAAATCTGTAAAACAAGACAAATCATCATGACCGCAAATGCAATAATCTACCACTGACAAACCCTTGGTAGAAACAGATGTAAAATCGTTGTTAGAACAATTTCTCCCATTTAACCACGTGACATTTTTGAGTTGATGCACCCTGCTGATTTTCTACAAAAAAAGATTTCTCCTCAGGTAACATTTTCATTTTAAACTTTCTTACTGTTCAATTAATTTTGACAGAGCAAAGTGCACTCACTGCTACAATGTACAAAGTAGGTGATTTTCACGGCATTGATATTCATGAAGATATATTCACTAGTTTTCCAAACGTTTTAATCAACTGAACTTCTGGAATATAGGTGAACGAAACCCTAACAACTAAAACGGTTGTTCAAAGTGCCTTGGAAGGATATCCACTTTATTTTGGCGACTACATGGGTCTAAAAGTCGCAAACATTGTGTCTATGTTTGTATTGTAGTTAGGTGAACGACATGTTAACAATTGGCACGTTTCATCGAAGTCCTGTAAAAAAGTGTCCACTATATCTTGACCAACTACTGGCTCAAGCTTCACTAAACATCCCAACTAGATATTTCCCCCAACATCTCAACTAGATATTTTCCCCAACATCCCAACTAGATATTTCCAAACATCTCAACTATATATTTCCCCCCAACATCTCAACTAGATATTTTCCCCAACATCACAACTATATATTTTCCCCAACATCTCAACTAGATATTTTCTCAACATCTCAACTAGATATTTTCCAAACATCTCAAATACATATTTCCCCCCAACATCTTAACTAGATATTTTCCCAACATCTCAACTAGACATTTTCTCCAACATCTCCATTACATATTTCCCCCAACATCTCAACTAGACATTTTCCCAACATCTCAACTAGATACTTCTCCCAACATCTCAACTAGATATTTTTCCAACATCTCAACTAGATATTTTCACCGCAACATCTCAATTGCATATTTTCCACAACATCTCAACTACATATTTTCCCCCAACATCTCAATTACATATTTTCCCCAACATCTCAACTAGATATTTTCCCCAACATCTCAACTAGATATTTTCTCAACATCTCAACTAGATATTTTCCCCCTAACATCTCAACTAGATATTTCCCCCAACATCTCAACTAGATATTTTCATAACATCTCAACTATATATTTTCTCCAACATCTCAATTACATATTTTCCCCAACATCTCAACTAGATATTTTCCCAACATTTCAACTACATGTTTTCCCTTCCCCAACATCTAAACTAGATATTTTCCCCCAACAACTCAACTAGATATTTTCCCCAACATCTCAACTAGATATTTTCCCAACATATCAACTACCTGTTTTCCCCAACATCTCAACTAGATATTTTCCCCAACCCAAGTTTTGAAGAGCTATAACTTCATTGCATTGATCACTCTGCATGTTATTCTTTGCCAATGCCCAACTTCAACTCTGTATGACCATTTAATGTGTAATGAGTTCAAGTTATCATTTAGAGAAATCGAGAAATCTGAGTTGAGGAAAATCTCAGCTTGAGATGTTTGGTGAAAACCGCTCCAGTGACCTAAAATCCGCAAATAGCGCTCGTTGTGTAGGGTATCTTGTTTTTGTTTTGTCAAAAACTATGGGTATTACAGAAAGTTAAAGGAGTCGTACACGACCACAGGGACATAAAATCCACAAATAGAGCTCATTGTGTAGGGTATCTTCGTTTTTTTTTTGTCAAAAACTATTGGGTATTACAGAAAGTTAAGGGAGTTGTACACGACCACAGGGACATAAAAGCCGAAAATATCGCTCGTTGTGTAAGGTATCTTCATTTTGTTTTGTCAAAAATTATTGGGTATTACAGAAATTTAAAGGAGTCGTACACGACCCGAGGGACATAAAAACCGCAAATAGAGCTCGTTGTGTAGGTATCTTCATTTTGTTTTGTCAAAAACGATTGGGAATTACAGAAAGTTAAAGGAGACGTACACACGACCACAAGGACTTAAAAAGTCGCAAATAAAGCTCATTGTGTAGGGTATCTTCATTTTGGTTTGTCAAAAACTATTGGGTATTACAGAAAGTAAAGGGAGTGGTACACGACCACAGGGACTTTAAAGCCGCAAATAACGCTCATTGTGTAGGGTATCTTCAATTTGTTTTGTCAAAAACTATTGGGTATTACAGAAAGTTAAGGGAGTCGTACACGACCACAGGGACATAAAAGCCGAAAATATCGCTCGTTGTGTAAGGTATCTTCATTTTGTTTTGTCAAAAATTATTGGGTATTACAGAAATTTAAAGGAGTCGTACACGACCCGAGGGACATAAAAACCGCAAATAGAGCTCGTTGTGTAGGTATCTTCATTTTGTTTTGTCAAAAACGATTGGGAATTACAGAAAGTTAAAGGAGACGTACACACGACCACAAGGACTTAAAAAGTCGCAAATAAAGCTCATTGTGTAGGGTATCTTCATTTTGGTTTGTCAAAAACTATTGGGTATTACAGAAAGTAAAGGGAGTGGTACACGACCACAGGGACTTTAAAGCCGCAAATAACGCTCATTGTGTAGGGTATCTTCAATTTGTTTTGTCAAAAACTATTGGGTATTACAGAAAGTTAAGGGAGTCGTACACGACCATAGAGACGTAAAATCCGCAAATAACGCTCGTTGTGTAGGGTGTTTTCATTTTGTTTTGTCAAACACTATTGGGTATTACAGAAAGTTAAAGGAGTTGTACACGACCACAGGGACATAAAAGCAGCAAATAGCGCTCATTGTGTAGGGTATCTTCATTTTGTTTTGTCAAAAACTATTGGGTATTACAAAAAGTTAAGGGAGTCGTACACGACCACAGGGACATAAAAGCTGCAAATAGCGCTCATTGTGTAGGGTATCTTCATTTTCTTTTGTCAAAAACTATTGGGTATTACAGAAAGTTAAAGGACTCGTACACGACCACAGGGGCCTAAAATCCGCAAATAACGCTCGTTTCGTAGGGTATCTTAATTTTGTTTTGTCAAACACTATTGGGTATTACAGAAAGTTAAGGGAGTCGTACACGACCACAGGGACCTAAAAGCCGCAAATAACGCTCGTTGTGTAGGGTATCTTTATTTTGTTTTGTCAAACACTATTGGGTTTTACAGAAAGGAGTCGTACACGACCACAGGGACCTAAAAGCCTTAAATAACTATCATTGTGTAGGGTATCTTTATTTTGTCAAAAACTATTGGGTATTACCGAAAGTTAAGAGAGTCGTACACGACCAAAGGGACCTCAAAGCCGCAAATAACGCTCATTGTGTAGGGTATCTTCATTTTGTTTTGTCAAAAACTATTGGGTATTACAGACAGTAAAGAGAGTCGTACACGACCACAGGGACCTAAAATCCACATATAACGCTCGTTTTGTAGGGTATCTTCATTTTGTTTTGTCAAAAACTATTGGGTATTACAGAAAGTTAAGGGAGTCTTACACGACCACAGTGACCTAAAAGCCGCAAATACCGTTCATTGTGTAGGGTATCTTTATTTTGTTGTGTCAAAAACTATTGGGTATTACAGAAAGTGAAAGGAGTCGTACACGACCACATGGACATGAAAGCCGCAAATAGCGCTCATTGTGTAGGGTATCTTCATTTTGTTTTGTTAAAAACTATTGGGTATTACAGCAAGTTAAGGGAGTTGTACACGACCACAGGGACATAAAAGCCGCAAATAGCGCTCATTGTGTAGGTATCTCTTTTTGTTTTGTCAAAAACTATTGGGTATTACAGAAAGTTAAAGGACTCGTACACGACCAAAGGGGCCTAAAATCCGCAAATAACGCTCGTTTTGTAGGGTATCTTTATTTTGTTTTGTCAAACACTATTGGGTATTACAGAAAGTTAAGGGATCGTACACGACCACAGAGACCTAAAAGCCGCAAATAACGCTCATTGTGTAGGGTTTCTTCATTTTGTTTTGTCAAACATTATTGGGTATTACAGAAAGTTAAGGGAGTTGTACACGACCACAGGGACATAAAATCAGCAAATAGCGCTCATTGTGTAGGGTATCTTCATTTTGTTTTGTCAAAATCTATTGGGTATTGCTGAAAGTTAAGGGAGTCGTACACGACCACAGGGACATAAAAGCTGTAAATAACACTCGTTTTGTAGGGTATCTTCATTTTGTTTTGTTAAAAACTATTGAGTATAACATAAAGTTAAGGAAGTTGTACACCACCACAGTGACATAAATGCCGCAAATAGTGCTCATTGTGTAGGGTATCTTCATTTTGTTTTGTCAAAAACTGTTGGGTATTACAGAAAGTTAAGGGAGTCCTACACGACCATAGGGACATAAAGCCGCAAAAGCGCTCGTTGTGTAGGATATCTTTATTTTGTTTGGCAAAATAAACCAAACTAAACGAACAGGAAGAGTTGTGTTCCGATTTTGCCTTATCCACCATTTTGTAAATAAAACTATCATATCCACTATTTGAAATGCTACATATATTTAAATAGAAATAAATTTAGAACTTCGGCAAAAACTGTTCATCATAAACTATTATCCGGTACAGTTTCCTTAAAGTATCAGCTACCATTATTAGATTATGTAACAGATGATTATACTCTTCAGTTTACTAAGAGGTCACGTGAATAATTGTTGTAACGCTAATGACGCCATCATATTTCCGGGTATACATGTGTTCGACACTTCCTTTACAAATATAGGCAAGGAGGTTACACTGATCTTTTTATAGACTGAAACAAAAAGAAAACAACAACAAAAATCATGCAGACAAATATTTTGGATAAAGGCCACTGATTAAATTCAATGCATGTACCTCTAAAAATATAACTATGAAACTATTACTCTAGTACAATTTCAACATAGATTCAGACAAGACATTTAAATTGCATTTAGTTATGAAAATTATCTTTAATACTAAAAAAAATGCAGATATTGTTTAAGATTCGTATTTCGGCTCATAATCTGAACATAGAAACAGGAAAATATGAAAGACAAAGACGAAAAAGACAAGATGGACTTTGTATAATTGTGATAAAAATGTTGTAATCATTGGATGTAAAGCTTTTAGTACTATAAGAGAGAAATATATAAAAGAATACTATACAAGCAGTATGTAGCATGTTATTAAAATCACAAAATAAATGAAATATTCAATTTTAGATATGATTTTGCTTTAATTTGTTCATGTTTTTAAAATATGAAACCTTACTGTAACATAACATATACTAACGATGTAAAGATTATATTGTTTGAAACACCAATCACATACGTATGTGTGTATGTGTATCTGATGTGAAACTGTATACAATTTAAGTCCATAAAGTTCTGTTCTGTTTTTGGTCTGTTCCTTTAAATAATTACCGTAATTAAAGAATTCAGAAAAGTCCTTCAATATCAGGTAGTTGCACAAAAAGGGGAACTTAAAAATCACTATAAAGGGCACCTGGACAAGTCATCATGTATGTTAATGTCAATGCCAAGGTCAACATACTAAAGTCAAACTTGACGCACCACCAGCATTAAAAATCAATCAAGAAATATTTAGATTTTTATGATATCATTCGGAATGGCAATGATACTGCAAATGACAGCTATCTAGAAATTGTTTTGTTTGGAATATTAAGCGTCGTGTTAATCTACAGAGATACCGCGGCGTGGTCTAGTGGTAGAGCGTCCGCCTCGCATGCGGAAGGTCGTGGGTTCGATCCCCGGCCGGGTCATACATAAAAGACTTTAAAAATGGTACTAGAAGCTACCTCGCTTGACGCTCAGCATTTAGAGGAGAGTTCTAGGTCTGGTTGGCTCGGTGTCAGTATAATGTGACTGGGTGGGGTATCATACCATGTGTCTGCGGCATGATACTCCAGTGTGACAGCGCTCAGAATACTGTCTCAAGTAGACATCGTCGCGATATGACTGAAAAATTGTTGAAAGCGACGCTAAACAACATACAACAACAACATCTACAGAGATCAGTTAACCTAACCACTCTTTCCTTACGATCGTGAAAGGTTAATCCGTACTCGAGCACAGCTATCTACTCATGTAACTGTTAACTGGCCTACTTAGATCAGCGGTGAAAGACGAATGACAATGAGACGAAATGTCGCAAATCAATCATCGACCCAACCGATCTTTATTTTTTTGGTGGAGTGGGGGCAAGAATCTTGCTACCGTCATTAAGGGGAGATAATTGGTGAGACACGGCGAGTTTTACCATTTGATAGCTACAATCATGTTCCATGTCATTCATATATACTAATATGATTTAGTTAATAATTTAAACATAGTAAAGACGTTTGATTGCAGCGGCGGATCAAGGATTTAAGTTTAGTGGTGGGGGGCTGCTAAGGGGGCACAACATAAAATCTAAAAGGGCACACATGTTTTTCGGTTGTAATATAGTAAATTTTAATAACATATGAGAGCTGACGGGGCGTACGCTGTTGTTTTTTTAAAGAGTAGAAAGACTTTAAAAATGGTACTAGAAGCTTCCTCGCTTGACGCTCAGAAATTTAGATGAGAGTTCTAGGTCTGGTCGACCCGGTGTCAGTATAATTTGACTGGGTGGGGTATCTGGCATGTGTCTGCGGCATGATACTCCAGTGTGACAGCGCTCAGAATACTGTCTTAAGTAGACACTGTCGCGATATGACTGAAAAATTGTTGAAAGCGACGCTAAACACCATACAACATCATTAAAGAGTAGATCCGCCCTTGTTGTGTTTTTTTTTATATATTTTTTTATCGTCATTGCCTCTAAATGCCAATTTTATTTCGAATCATCGCCCAGTCTGTAATGATAAATCAGGTTCGAAGGTCACCTCTTAACATGTAGTGAAGTAGTCAGTGACTTGCAGAGATAATGTGTGTGTAATACTGGTCAGCTGACTAGAGGGTCTCGAGTCGAGAACTATCATTCGGGGCGCCGGCCGCCGTTCTGTTGAAAAAGAAGTGTTTTAGTTAATACTTACTTATTTAAGCTCGATTGCGATGTAAGCTTAAAGCTTATATAAGTTGCTCTCGAGTCAGCTTCCTGGGTAGAACCAGTACTGAGTATTGTTTTATGAGAGGCGTCGAGTCGATCGAGGGATCGAACCCGCAACCTCTGGCGTGAGCGACTAAAAGAAGGTGTCAACATATATCGTCTTTCCGAACACTGTTCATGTTATACAACGGTCATCTATATATTTTAACACAAGCATGTATTGTTTAAGTATTGTTAATTTTTTCTCCCTGTTAAATTAATACATATTTGATATTAATGACAATAACATGGCGAATATCGGCTCAATAACACCACCATCCAGTCGCCGAATGTCACTTAAAATATGTTCATATCGATACAGAAAATAGTAAACGAAATTCGTATATATTGTTATAACATAGTTAACCAAATAATGACTGAGAATATTTCTTACATTACAAAAACTACGTAAGGAAAATTAAAGCTCACCAAAGTATATCCCCAAATAAACCAAAGTCGCAACAAACCTCTTCATACTGATTGTTTGTTACCTTTGACAACGTTTTATTTATTATCCAAACCGATTACCACCATATCATTTCAGAAAAAAATAAATTAGTAAAAAACCGAAACACAGATCAATTAATATTTCTAATTGCGATCACCGAAGTTTTGATTTTAAAAGATGATGATCTATATATTATGTGGGGGCGTGTACACGGATATGAGAAACGGACAGAGCAGCTGATAATGATTTAATGACCGGATAACGAGTTCATGATTCCGGACGTTTATTGTTTGATTGGATAGGGGTAAAGTTAACTGGCTCCTGTTTCACCAATATACACTTAAATACTTAAACATTTAAGTAATAGGAAAAGCAGTTAGGTGAGCATGATTTTATAACTGGTTCCAGTAAAACTCCATATGGTTTCATTGGTATTGATTATATAATAGATAAATAACCAGTCAAAACTTAGTTAAGTTCTTAAGTATATAAGAAAAAATGTTGGTGTAACAGAAGTCAGGACAGGTGAAAACATCTTAATGACTATGTTTGAATATCCAAATGTTTCAACATGTGGAGACATCAATCTGATTGTCTGGCACTTAAAACAGTTAATATTGTAGACATTTGTACATATATGATTGGGAACAGGATTTCGCAGTCATGAATTTCGTAAAGATAAAAATAGATTTGCTAGAAGATTTCGTCTATTTATTTCCAAACAAAGAAAATTCGTGTTTTTTTTTATTTCGAAGTTCATGATATAAAAACAAAATGATCTTTGAAACGCTCCAACTTCGTTCATTGTGTTCACGAAAATAACACGTTTGTCTTATTTTATTGTTTTATGCATTTCTTGGTGAAAATTGGATACGGTTGGAAATCATTAAGATGTTCACATTTATCTGCTGGTGCTATTTTTTTTACAAACATTGCATGTAGACGTAGTTTATCCCGGAACCGGATATCTCCCGAATCGAGAGAGCTGGGTCCGTACTGCAGACTAATATAACAGGGTTATTATGTCTTATTTTTTTTTGGTTATAAAATGTCATTTTTTTTGCAGGGAAGAAACATCAAGATTTGTTATTTCTATTAAGATGGTAGATCGCAAAACTAGGTGAAAAGGGATGCCAGTAACTCATCGACGCAACGATGAACAAAGATACATATATGAACTCAATGCTATTGGCATATGAAGGAAGAAAAATGTATTAAAATATACACTTTAGTGCATTAAGTAAGTAAGTAAGTGAGTGAGTGAGTGAGTGAGTGAGTGAGTGAGTGAGTGAGTGAGTGAGTGAGTGAGTGAGTGAGTGAGTGAGTGAGTGAGTGAGTGAGTGAGTGAGTGAGTGAGTGAGTGAGTGAGTGAGTGAGTGAGTGAGTGTGTGAGTGAGTGAGTGAGTGAGTGAGTGAGTGAGTGAGTGAGTGAGTGAGTGAGTGAGTGAGTGAGTGAGTGAGTTAAGTGAAGTGAAGTGAAGTGAAGTGAAGTGAAGTGAAGTGAAGTGAAGTGAAGTGAAGTGAAGTAAAGTTTATTCACGTACATATAGACCCCTGGCCCATCAACTGTACAATAAGAACATACACAAGAATGACCAATAAAATTAATGTAAGTACATGTATAATAGTGTTCATGAAAAATATTGTTTTACATATTATTATACCAGCTGAAGTATAACCTCACAATTATATTAAACTATTTCAGGAACCTCGCAATTTTGCATATGACAGTTTTATCATCTATGAAAAGTGTTTGTGTCACTTAGATTTAAATAGTTTCCACTATAAACATCCTTTCTTAAATTTTCATACACTGTACATTCCATAAAAAAATGAAAGTCAGATTCAATTACTAAAATATTTCTCTAAGAACATATTGGACAAAATTTAAAATTTCTATCTAACCCAATATGACGACCCTTTTCAATCATAAGATTATGCGTGGATGTTTTAAATTTTGCCAACGTTTGTCTTAAAGGAAATGATAAGTCTAAAGACAAATATTTTTCAAGATTTATCAATGATTTAAAGTTTCTATATGTATCGGCTTTACTTGTACCATTTAAGGATTCACACATATTCTGCAAGTAACAGTCGTGTATCCTTTGTTTTAAACAATTCAATGAACGTACTTGCATTACCAACACTTAACAATCCGAGCATATCCAAAGCCTAGTGAAATTAATAAATGTCGTTTATGACTAGCCCACGTTTTGCTCCCGGCGTCATCAAGATGTTTCAGCATGATATAACATTGATATGGATATCTCTTCCGATCAATATGTAATATTTTGAGCCAGTATTTAATACACTGTGGCATTTATGTAGTGCAAAGTGGTAGACGGCCACATTCGCCATAAACAAAACAACTAGCTGTCTGGTGAGGTAAAGAACAGTAATGTCTGCAAAATTTTAAATGAACTTTCTCTAGCTTATCAATAAACTGATACCCCTATATTTCTGCACCGTAGCATAAAATTGGCTTGACCATGACCATGCTGTCAAATAATTTGAAATATCATTCTGGCTAAACTGTCCAAAATTATGCTGATATTTAAATAAACATGCAATAGATTTTAGGGCTTGTTTCGATGCATATTCATGTGTCTTAGTTCACACAAGTTTTGGTCATATAAATGCCGCCTAAATATTTATAGAAAGAAACAACCTCAATAAGCTTTTGTTCGAACTACCATTTTTTGTAGTTTCTTAAAGCATCGCCATTTCTAAAGACTATTATTTTAGTTAATTACAACTATATCAATACGTCAAGTCATATATTATATATATATATATATATATATATATATATATATATATATATATATATAAAGGAGATATATAAAGGAGAATAGAAATACACCGAACAAGATCGTTTCAATAGTACTGAATTCTAAATGATTCGGTGATGAGCAATCGCTATTCATTTCTCAAACTGTATTTATTTGGTTAACATGTTCTGTAATTTGAACAAATATTTTGTACGAGTTTATTACAACATAGTGGAGCATATACTTTAAACTTATTTATTTTACTTCGATTGTCAAACAGGTTATGGAAATCACCGCGGCTCCGAAGTCTTCCTGGTCAGAACCAGTACTAAGCGTGCAGAGAAAATGTTTTTCGAAAGTAAACCACGTATAGCCGTTGGGTAAGATCCCGCTGTCCTGGGTTCGATGCAGTACCACTGTACCACGCTGGGTAAGATCCCTCTGTCCTGGGTTCGATGCAGTACCACTGTACCACGCTGGGTAAGATCCCGCTGTCCTGGGTTCGATGCAGTACCATTGTACCACGCGCTCCGAAATAACAGAGCAAAATATGCTACACACCCAGTCTACCACACAAACTATCAAAACCTGACAACGGTTGTCAAGCTACACAGTCACACTCATAGTACACAGTCGCACACATAGTACACAGTCACACTCATATATCACAGTCACACTCATAGAACACAGTCACACTCATAGAACACAGTCACACTCATAGTACACAGTCACCCTCATAGTGCACAGACACGCTCATAGTTCACAGTCACGCTTATATTACACAGTCACGCTCATAGTACACAGTCACGCTCATAGTACACAGTCGCACTCATAGTACACAGTCGCACTCATAGTACACAGTCACATACATAGTACACAGTCACACTCATAGAACACAGTCACATTCATAGTACACAGTTACACTCATAGTACACAGTCACACTCATAGAACACAGCCACACTCATAGTCACAGTCACACACATAGTACACAGCCATACACATAGTACACAGTCACACTCATAGTACACAGTCACACTCATAGAACATAGTCACACTCATAGTAATCAGTCACACACATAGAACACAGACACACACATAGTACACAGTCACACTCATAGTACACAGTCACGCTTAAAGTACACAGTCACACACATAGTACAGGCACACTGATAGTACACAGTCACACCCATAGCACACATAGTCACACTGATAGTTCACAGTCACACACACAGTACACAGCAACACGCATAGTGCACAGTCACACACATAGTACACAGTCACACACATAGTACACAGACTCACACATAGTACACAGTCACACTCATAGTACAAAGTCACACTCATAGTACACAGTCACGCTTAAATTACACAGTCAAACACATAGTATAGTCACACTGATAGTACACAGTCACACACATAGTACACACAGTCACACTGATAGTACACAGTTACACACATAGTACACAGTCATGCGCATAGTACACAGTCACGCGCATAGTACACAGTCACACTAATGGTACACAGTCACATTCATGGTACACAGCCACGCTCATGGTACACATCCACGCTCATGGTACACAGTCACGCACATGGTACCCAGTCACACTCATAATACACAGTCACGCTTACAGTACACAGTCACCCACAAAGTACACAATCACGCGCATAGTACACAGTCACAGTCACACTCGTAACACACAGTCACACGCATAGTACACAGTCACACTTATAGCACACAGTACACAGTTACACGCATAGTACACAGTCACATTCATACAGTCACACTCATAGTTCACAGTCACACGCATAGTACACAGTACACAGTCACACGCACAGTGCACAGTCACACTCACAGTTCATAGTCGCACTCAAGGGTACAGTCACACAAACAGTGCACAGTAACACTTACAGTGCACAGTCACACTCACCAGTGAACATTCACACACACTGTGCACAGTAACACTCACAGTGCACAGCCACACACACACAGTGCACAGCAACACATACAATGCACACACACATGCACGCACGCACGCACGCACGCACGCACGCACGCACGCAGAGTTCACAGTCACACACAGAGTGCACATTCACACTCATAGTGCACAGTCACACACATTGTACACAGCCACACCCATAGTGCACACACCCATAGTGCACACAGTCACACCCACTGTGCACAGTAACACTCACAGTGCACAATAACACACACAGTGCACAGCAACACACACAGTGCACACCCACACTCATAATGCACAGCAACATTCATAGTGCATAGTAACACACACAGTGCACACATAGTGCACAGTCACACACATAGTGCACAGCCACAATCATAGTGCACAGTCACACACATAGTACAGTCACACTCATAGTGCACAGACACACTGATAGTGCACTGTCACACTCATAGTACACAGTCACACTGATAGAGTTCCTTTGTTATATGTGTTCACTACAGAGTTCCTTTGTTATATGTATTCAATACGGTGTTGCTTTGTTTTATGTATTCAATGCAGTGTTGTCTCACGCCAGACGTCCAGGTTCGACCAGTTGGCTTCTCATTTAGAACGCTCAGTACTGGTTCTCACACCAGACGTTCAGGTTCGACCAGTTGGCTTCTAATTTAGATCGCTTGGAACTGGTTCTCATGCCAAACGTCCAGGTTCGACCTGTTGGCTTCTTATATAGAACGCTTAGAATTGGTTCTCACGCCAGACGTACAGGTTCGACTAGTTGACTTCTCATTTGGAACGCTCAATACTGGTTCTCACGCCATACGTCCAGGTTCGATCAGTTGGCTACTCATTTAGAGCTCTCATTACTGGTTCTCACGTCAAACGTCCAGGTGCAACATGATGAAATCTCAGTTTTAGTTCTCATGCCAGACGTCCAGGTTCGACCTGATGGCTTTTCAGAACACTCAGTACTGTTTCTCACGCTAGACGTCCAGGTTCGAACAGCTGGCTTCTCATTTAGAACGCTCAACACTGGCTCTCACGCCAGACGTCAAGGTTCGACTTGATGACTTCTCATTTAGAACGTTCAGCACTTGTTCTCACGTCAGAGGTCCAGGTTCGCCCATGTTGGCATCTCATGTATAACGCTCTGTACCGGTTCTCACGCCAGACGTCAAGGTTCGACCAGTTGGTATCTCATGTAGAACGTTCAGTATTGATTCTCACGCCAGACGTCCAGGTTCGACTTGATGACTTCTCATTTAGAACGTTCAGCACTTGTTCTCACGTCAGTGGTTTAGGTTCGACCAGCTGTCATCTCATGTAGAACGCTCTGTTACGGTTCTCACGCCAGACGTCCAGGTTCGAACAGTTGGCATCTCATGTAGAACGTTCAGTACTGGTTCTCGAGCCAGACGTCCAGGTTCGAACAGTTGGCATCTCATGTAGAACTTTCAGTACTGGTTCTCACGTCAGACCGACCAGTTGGCATCTCATGTAGAACGTTCAGTACTGGTTCTCACGTCAGACGTCCAGAATTGACCAGTTGATATCTCATGTAGAACGTTCAGTACTGGTTCTCACGCCAGACGTCCAGATTCGACCTGTTGATATCTCATGTAGAACGTTCAGTACTGGTTTTCACGCATGACGTCCAGATTCGACCAGTTGGCATCTCATGTAGGTTGTTCAGTACTGGTTCTCACGTCAGACGTCCGGATTAAACTAGTTGGCATCCCATGTAGAGCGCTCAGTACCGGTTATCACGTCAGACATCCAGATTCGACCTGTTGGCATCTCATGTAGAACGTTCAGTACTGGTTTTCACGCCAGACGGCCAGATTCGACCACTTGGCATCTCATGTAGAACGTTCAGTACTGGTTCTTACGCATGACGACCAGGTTCGACCAGTTGGCATCTCATGTAAAACGTTCAGTACCCGTTCTTACTCATGACGTCCAGTTTCGACTAGTTGGCATCTCATGTAGAACGTTCAGTACTGGTTCTCACGTCAGACGTCCAGATCAGACCAGTTGGCATCTCATGTAGAACGTTCAGTACCAGTTTTCATGCCAGACGTCCAGATTCGACCACTTGGCATCTCATGTAGAACGTTCAGTACTGGTTCTCACGTCAGACATCCAGATTCTACCAGTTGATATCTCATGTAGAACGTTCAGGAATGTTTCTCACGCTAGACGTACAGATTCGACCACTTGGCATCTCATGTAGAACGTTCAGTATTGGTCTCACGTCAGACGTCCAGATTCGACCAGTTGATATCTCATGTTGATCGTTCAGTACTGGTTTTCACGCCAGACGTCCAGGCTGACCTGTTGGCATCCAATGTAGCACGCTCAGTACCGGTTCTCACGCCAGACGTCCAGGTTCGATTGTTGGCATCCCATGTAGAACGCTCAGTACCGGTTCTCACGTCAGACGTCCAGGTTCGACTAGTTAGCATCTCATGCAGAACGCTCAGTATGGTTCTCACGCCAGACGTCCAGGTTCGACAAGTTAGCATCTCATGTAGAACGTTCAGTACTGGTTCTCACGTCAGACGTCCAGGTTCGACTAGTTAGCATCTCATGTAGAACGTTCAGTACTGGTTCTCACGTCAGACGTCCAGGTTCGACTAGTTAGCATCTCATGCAGAACGCTCAGTATGGTTCTCACGCCAGACGTCCAGGTTCGACTAGTTAGCATCTCATGTAGAACGTTCAGTACTGGTTCTCACGCCAGACGTCCAGGTTCGACTAGTAAGCATCTAATGTAGAACGTTCAGTACTGGTTCTCACGTCAGACGTCCAGGTTCGACCAGTTGACATCTCATGTAGAACGTTCAGTACTGGTTCTCACACCAGACGTCCAGGTTCGACTAGTTAGCATCTCATGTAGAACGCTCAGTATGGTTGTCACGCCAAACGTCCAGGTTCGACAAGTTAGCATCTCATGTAGAACGTTCAGTACTGGTTCTCACGTTAGACGTCTAGGTTCGACCAGTTGGCATCTCATGCAGAACGCTCAGTATGGTTCTCACGCCAGACGTCCAGGTTCGACTAGTTAGCATCTCATGTAGAACGTTCAGTACTGGTTCTCACGTCAGACGTCCAGGTTCGACCAGTTGACATCTCATGTAGGACGCTCAGTATGGTTTTCACGCCAGACGTCCAGGTTCGACCAGTTGGCATCTCATGTAGGACGCTCAGTACGGTTCTCACGCCAGACGTCCAGGTTCGACCAGTTGGCATCTCATGTAGGACGCTCAGTATGGTTCTCACGCCAGACGTCCAGGTTCGACCAGTTGACATCTCATGTAGGACGCTCAGTGTGGTTGTCATGCCAGACGTCCAGGTTCGACCAGTTGGCATCTCATGTAGGATGATCAGTATGGTTCTCACGCCAGACGTCCAGGTTCGACCAGTTGGCATCTCATGTAGGACGCTCAGTACGGTTCTCACGCCACACGTCCAGGTTCGACCAGTTGGCATCTCATGTAGGACGCTCAGTGTGGTTCTCACGCCAGACGTCCAGGTTCGACTTGTTGGTATCTCATGTAGGACGCTCAGTGTGGTTCTCACGCCAGACGTCCAGGTTCGACTAGTTGGCATCTCATGTAGGACGCTCAGTGTGGTTCTCACGCCAGACGTCCAGGTTCGACTAGTTGGCATCTCATGTAGGACGCTCAGTATGGTTCTCAGGCCAGACGTCAAGGTTCGACTTGTTGGTATCTCATGTAGGACGCTCAGTGTGGTTCTCACGCCAGACGTCCAGGTTCGACTAGTTGGCATCTCATGTAGGACGCTCAGTATGGTTTTCACGCCAGACGTCCAGGTTCGACCAGTTGGCATCTCATGTAGGACGCTCAGTATGGTTCTCACGCCAGACGTCCAGGTTCGACTAGTTGGCATCTCATATAGGACGCTCAGTATGGTTCTCACGCCAGACGTCCAGGTTCGACTAGTTGGCATCTCATGTAGGACGCTCAGTACGGTTCTCACGCACGACGTCCAGGCTGACAGTTGGCATCTCATATAGGACGCTCAGTATGGTTTTCACGCCAGACGTCCAGGTTCGACCAGTTGGCATCTCATATAGGACGCTCAGTATGGTTTTCACGCCAGACGTCCAGGTTCGACCAGTTGGCATCTCATGTAGGACGCTCAGTGTGGTTCTCACGCCAGACGTCCAGGTTCGACTTGTTTGTATCTCATGTAGGACGCTCAGTGTGGTTCTCACGCCAGACGTCCAGGTTCGACAAGTTGGCATCTCATGTAGGACGCTCAGTGTGGTTCTCACGCCAGACGTCCAGGTTCGACTAGTTGGCATCTCATGTAGGACGCTCAGTATGGTTCTCACGCCAGACGTCCAGGTTCGACCAGTTGGCATCTCATGTAGGACGCTCAGTATGGTTCTCAGGCCAAACGTCCAGGTTCGACTAGTTGGCATCTCATGTAGGACGCTCAGTGTGGTTCTCACGCCAGACGTCCAGGTTCGACCAGTTGGCATCTCATGTAGGACGCTCAGTATGGTTCTCACTCCAGACGTCCAGGTTCGACTAGTTGGCATCTCATGTAGTACGCTCAGTATGGTTCTCAGGCCAGACGTCCAGGTTCCACTAGTTGGCACCTCATGTAGGACGCTCAGTATGGTTCTCACGCCAGACGTCCAGGTTCGACCAGTTGGCATCTCATATAGGACACTCAGTATGGTTCTCAGGCCAGACGTCCAGGTTCGACAGTTGGCATATCATGTAGGACGCTCAGTGTGGTTCTCACGCCAGACGTCCAGGTTCGACCAGTTGGCATCTCATGTAGGACGCTCAGTGTGATTCTCACGCCAGACGTCCAGGTTCGACCAGTTGGCATCTCATATAGGACACTCAGTATGGTTCTCAGGCCAGACGTCCAGGCTGACCTGTTGGCATCCAATGTAGCACGCTCAGTACCGGTTCTCACGCCAGACGTCCAGGTTCGACCAGTTGGCATCTCATTCAGAACGCTCAGTATGGTTCTCACGCCAGACGTCCAGGTTCGACTAGTTGGCATCTCATGTAGGACGCTCAGTGTGGTTCTCACGCCAGACGTCCAGGTTCGACTAGTTGGCATCTCATGCAGGACGCTCAGTATGGTTCTCACGCCAGACGTCCAGGTTCGACCAGTTGACATCTCATGTAGGACGCTCAGTGTGGTTCTCACGCCAGACGCCCAGGTTCGACTAGTTGGCATCTCATGTAGGATGATCAGTATGGTTCTCACGTCAGACGTCCAGGTTCGACCAGTTGGCATCTCATGTAGGACGCTCAGTGTGGTTCTCAAGTCAGACGTCCAGGTTCGACCAGTTGACATCTCATGTAGGACGCTCAGTATGGTTCTCACGCCAGACGTCCAGGTTCGACTAGTTGGCATCTCATGTAGGATGATCAGTATGGTTCTCACGTCAGACGTCCAGGTTCGACCAGTTAGCATCTCATGTAGGAAGCTCATTATGGTTCTCAAGCCAGACGTCCAGGTTCGACCAGTTGACATCTCATGTAGGACGCTCAGTATGGTTCTCACGCCAGACGTCCAGGTTCGACCAGTTGACATCTCATGTAGGACGCTCAGTATGGTTCTCAGGCCAGACGTCCAGGCTGACAGTTGGCATCTCATGTAGGACGCTCAGTATGGTTCTCACGTCAGACGTCCAGGTTCGACTCGTTGGCATCTCATGTAGGACGCTCAGTATGGTTCTCACGCCAGACGTCCAGGTTCGACCAGTTGGCATCTCATGTAGGACGCTCAGTACGGTTCTCACGCACGACGTCCAGGCTGACAGTTGGCATCTCATATAGGACGCTCAGTATGGTTCTCACGCACGACGTCCAGGCTGACAGTTGGCATCTCATATAGGACGCTCAGTATGGTTTTCACGCCAGACGTCCAGGTTCGACCAGTTGGCATCTCATATAGGACGCTCAGTATGGTTTTCACGCCAGACGTCCAGGTTCGACTAGTTGGCATTTCATGTAGGACGCTTAGTGTGGTTCTCACGCCAGACGTCCAGGTTCGACCAGTTGGCATCTCATGTAGGACGCTCAGTATGGTTCTCACGCCAGACGTCCAGGTTCGACTAGTTGGCATCTCATGTAGGACGCTCAGTATGGTTCTCACGTCAGACGTCCAGGTTCGACTAGTTGGCATCTCATGTAGGACGCTCAGTATGGTTCTCACGTCAGACGTCCAGGTTCGACTAGTTGGCATCTCATGTAGGACGCTCAGTATGGTTCTCACGCCAGACGTCCAGGTTCGACCAGTCGGCATCTCATGTAGGACGCTCAGTATGGTTCTCACGCCAGACGTCCAGGTTCGACCAGTTGGCATCTCATGTAGGACGTTCAGTATGGTTCTCACGCCAGACGTCCAGGTTCGACTAGTTGACATCTCATGTAGGACGCTCAGTATGGTTCTCACGCCAGACGTCCAGGTTCGACCAGTTGGCATCTCATGTAGGACGCTCAGTATGGTTCTCACGCCAGACGTCCAGGTTCGACCAGTTGGCATCTCATGTAGGACGCTCAGTGTGGTTCTCACGCCAGACGTCCAGGTTCGACTAGTTGGCATCTCATGTAGGACGCTCAGTATGGTTCTCACGCCAGACGTCCAGGTTCGACCAGTTGGCATCTCATGTAGGACGCTCAGTATGGTTCTCACGCCAGACGTCCAGGTTCGACTAGTTGGCATCTCATGTAGGACGCTCAGTATGGTTCTCACGCCAGACGTCCAGGTTCGACCAGTTGGCATCTCATGTAGGACGCTCAGTATGGTTCTCACGCCAGACGTCCAGGCTGACAGTTGGCATCTCATGTAGGAAGCTCAGTATGGTTCTCACGCCAGACGTCCAGGTTCGACAAGTTGGCATCTCATGTAGGACGCTCAGTACGGTTTTCACGCCAGACGTCTCGGTTCGACCAGGTGGCATCTCATGTAGGACGCTCAGTATGGTTTTCACGCCAGACGTCCAGGTTCGACTAGTTGGCATCTCATGTAGGACGCTCAGTATGGTTCTCACGCCAGACGTCCAGGTTCGACTAGTTGACATCTCATGTAGGACGCTCAGTATGGTTCTCACGCCAGACGTCCAGGTTCGACCAGTTGGCATCTCATGTAGGACGCTCAGTATGGTTCTCACGCCAGACGTCCAGGTTCGACCAGTTGGTATCTCATGTAGGACGCTCAGTGTGGTTCTCACGCCAGACGTCCAGGTTCGACCAGTTGGCATCTCATGTAGGACGCTCAGTATGGTTCTCACGCCAGACGTCCAGGTTCGACCAGTTGGCATCTCATGTAGGACGCTCAGTATGGTTCTCACGCCAGACGTCCAGGCTGACAGTTGGCATCTCATGTAGGAAGCTCAGTACGGTTCTCACGCCAGACGTCCAGGTTCGACCAGTTGGCATCTCATGTAGGACGCTTAGTACGGTTTTCACGCCAGACGTCTCGGTTCGACCAGTTGGCATCTCATGTAGGACGTTCAGTACTGGTTCTCACGTCAGACGTCCAGGTTCGACCAGTTGGCATCTCATGTAGGACGCTCAGTATGGTTCTCAGGCCAGACGTCTAGGTTCGACTAGTTGGCATCTCATATAGGACGCTCAGTATGGTTCTCAGGCCAGACGTCCAGGTTCGACTAGTTGGCATCTCATGTAGGACACTCAGAACTGGTTCTCACGTCAGACCGACCAGTTGGCATCTCATGTAGAACGTTCAGTACTGGTTCTCACGTCAGACGTCCAGATTCGACCAGTTGATATCTCATGTAGAACGTTCAGTACTGGTTCTCACGTCAGACGTCCAGATTCTACCAGTTGATATCTCATGTAGAACGTTCAGCACTGTTTCTCACGCTAGATGTCCAGATTCGACCACTTGGCATCTCATGTAGAACGTTCAGTATTGGTCTCACGTCAGACGTCCAGATTCGACCAGTTGATATCTCATGTTGATCGTTCAGTACTGGTTTTCACGCCAGACGTCCAGGCTGACCTGTTGGCATCCAATGTAGCACGCTCAGTACCGGTTCTGACGCCAGACGTCCAGGTTCGACCAGTTGGCATCTCATTCAGAACGCTCAGTATGGTTCTCACGCCAGACGTCCAGGTTCGACTAGTTGGCATCTCATGTAGGACGCTCAGTGTGGTTCTCACGCCAGACGTCCAGGTTCGACCAGTTGGCATCTCATGCAGAACGCTCAGTATGGTTCTCACGCCAGACGTCCAGGTTCGACCAGTTGACATCTCATGTAGGACGCTCAGTGTGGTTCTCACGCCAGACGTCCAGGTTCGACTAGTTCGCATCTCATGTAGGATGATCAGTATGGTTCTCACGTCAGACGTCCAGGTTCGACCAGTTGGCATCTCATGTAGGACGCTCAGTGTGGTTCTCAAGTCAGACGTCCAGGTTCGACCAGTTGACATCTCATGTAGGACGCTCAGTGTGGTTCTCACGCCAGACGTCCAGGTTCGACTAGTTGGCATCTCATGTAGGATGATCAGTATGGTTCTCACGTCAGACGTCCAGGTTCGACCAGTTAGCATCTTATGTAGGACGCTCAGTATGGTTCTCAAGCCAGACGTCCAGGTTCGACCAGTTGGCATCTCATGTAGGACGCTCAGTATGGTTCTCACGCCAGACGTCCAGGTTCGACCAGTTGACATCTCATGTAGGACGCTCAGTATAGTTCTCAGGCCAGACGTCCAGTCTGACAGTTGGCATCTCATGTAGGACGCTCAGTATGGTTCTCACGTCAGACGTCCAGGTTCGACTAGTTGGCATCTCATGTAGGACGCTCAGTATGGTTCTCACGCCAGACGTCCAGGTTCGACCAGTTGGCATCTCATGTAGGACGCTCAGTATGGTTCTCACGCCAGACGTCCAGGTTCGACCAGTTGGCATCTCATGTAGGACGTTCAGTACGGTTCTCACGCCAGACGTCCAGGTTCGACTAGTTGGCATCTCATGTAGGACGCTCAGTGTGGTTCTCACGCCAGACGTCCAGGTTCGACTAGTTGGCATCTCATGCAGAACGCTCAGTATGGTTCTCACGCCAGACGTCCAGGTTCGACCAGATGACATCTCATGTAGGACGCTCAGTGTGGTTCTCACGCCAGACGTCCAGGTTCGACTAGTTGGCATCTCATGTAAGATGATCACTATGGTTCTCACGTCAGACGTCCACGTTCGACCAGTTGGCATCTCATGTAGGACGCTCAGTGTGGTTCTCAAGTCAGACGTCCAGGTTCGACCAGTTGACATCTCATGTAGGACGCTCAGTGTGGTTCTAACGCCAGACGTCCAGGTTCGATTAGTTGGCATCTCATGTAGGATGATCAGTATGGTTCTCACGTCAGACGTCCAGGTTCGACCAGTTGGCATCTCATGCAGAACGCTCAGTATGGTTCTCACGTCAGACGTCCAGGTTCGACTAGTTGGCATCTCATGTAGGACGCTCAGTATGGTTTTCACGTCAGACGTCCAGGTTCGACCAGTTGACATCTCATGTAGGACGCTCAGTATGGTTTTCACGCCAGACGTCCAGGTTCGACCAGTTGGCATCTCATGTAGGACGCTCAGTATGGTTTTCAAGCCAGACGTCCAGGTTCGACCAGTTGGCATCTCATGTAGGACGCTCAGTATGGTTCTCACGCCAGACGTCCAGGTTCGACTAGTTGGCATCTCATGTAGGATGCTCAGTATGGTTCTCACGCCAGACGTCCAGGTTCGACCAGTTGGCATCTCATGTAGGATGATCGGTATGGTTCTCACGCCAGACGTCCAGGTTCGACCAGTTGGCATCTCATGTAGGACGCTCAGTATGGTTCTCACGCCAGACGTCCAGGTTCGACCAGTTGGTATCTCATGTAGGACGCTCAGTGTGATTCTCACGCCAGACGTCCAGGTTCGACTAATTGGCATCTCATGTAGGACGCTCAGTGTGGTTTTCACGCCAGACGTCCAGGTTCGACCAGTTGGCATCTCATGTAGGACGCTCAGTATGGTTCTCACGTCAGACGTCCAGGTTCGACCAGTTGGCATCTCATGTAGGACACTCAGTGTGGTTCTCACGCATGACGTCCAGGCTGACAGTTGGCATCTCATGTAGGACGCTCAGTACGGTTCTCACGCCAGACGTCCAGGTTCGACTAGTTGGCATCTCATGTAGGACGCTCAGTATGGTTCTCACGCCAGACGTCCAGGCTGACAGTTGGCATCTCATGTAGGACGCTCAGTATGGTTCTCAGGCCAGACGTCCAGGTTCGACTAGTTGGCATTTCATGTAGGACGCTCAGTATGGTTCTCACGCCAGACGTCCAGGTTCGACTAGTTGGCATCTCATATAGGACGCTCAGTATGGTTCTCAGGCCAGACGTCCAGGTTCGACTAGTTGGCATCTCATGTAGGACATCAGTATGGTTCTCACGCCAGACGTCCAGGCTGACAGTTTGCATCTCATGTAGGACGCTCAGTACGGTTCTCACGCCAGACGTCCAGATTCGACTAGTTGGCATCTCATATAGGACGCTCAGTATGGTTCTCACGTCAGACGTCCAGGCTGACAGTTGGCATCTCATGTAGGACGCTCAGTACGGTTCTCACGCATGACGTCCAGGTTCGACCAGTTGGCATCTCATGTAGGACGCTCAGTACGGTTCTCACGCCAGACGTCCAGGTTCGACCGGTTGGCATCTCATGTAGGACGTTCAGAACTGGTTCTCACGTCAGACGTCTAGGTTCGACCAGTTGGCATCTCATGTATGACGTTCAGTACTGGTTCTCACGCCAGACGTCCAGGTTCGACTAGTAAGCATCTCATGTAGAACGTTCAGTACTGGTTCTCACGCCAGACGTCCAGGTTCGACCAGTTGGCATCTCATGTAGGACGCTCAGTATGGTTCTCAGGCCAGACGTCCAGGTTCGACCAGTTGGCATCTCATGTAGGACGCTCAGTGTGGTTCTCACGTCAGACGTCCAGGTTCGACCAGTTGGTATCTCATGTAGGACGCTCAGTGTGGTTCTCACGTCAGACGTCCTGGTTCGACCAGTTGGTATCTCATGTAGGACGCTCAGTGTGGTTCTCACGCCAGACGTCCAGGTTCGACTAGTTGGCATCTCATGTAGGACACTCAGTATGGTTCTCACGCCAGACGTCCAGGTTCGACTTGTTGGTATCTCATGTAGGACGCTCAGTGTGGTTCTCACGCCAGACGTCCAGGTTCGACTAGTTGGCATCTCATGTAGGACGCTAAATATGGTTCTCACGCCAGACGTCCAGGTTCGACTAGTTGGCATTTCATGTAGGACGCTCAGTACGGTTTTCACGCCAGACGTCCAGGTTCGACTAGTTTGCATCTCATGTCGAATGCTCAGTACCGGTTCTACTAAGGAAACCGAACCGAAAACTATTCATAATACTTGTCGGCTTATTTCGAAATTTAGCTCAGATAACTTTATATAAATCAAAACCAGAACCTGAACAACTAATATAAAAGATCCACCCAGTATGTGGAATCGATATTGATCAATAGGTGCAACAAAACATACCTCTTTCTAACTTCCTCTTCACTTTATCTGTAGACTGGAGTCAAATTGTAACCTGTAACAAGTATCCTGTTTGCAATTAGATTATTAATCATTGATTATGGCTTATAGTCGTCAGTCTGTTTATTCGTCGTACATCGATGGAAAAAAAATGGGATTAGTAAAATTCGTTTTTATGATTGTTGGAGTGTTAATTTATGCATGCTGTCCAGTGAAGACAGACACGATAAACACACAGGGCCACAAGTGTGAAGTTATCAGAAATATAACTCTTCAATGTAACTACATTCCTATAGATGTGCCGGGTGGAATAACGGACGTGCATCTAAAAGACGTGGATGAGATGGTACATCAAGTGATAACAGAAGGAACATTTCACGGCAAAGGTTGGATTGAAGTGAAGACTCTAACTATAATTCAATCAGAATCAGATGACGAGATTAAACATCCTATAGAGACAATAGAATCAAATGGATTGACGGGGCTAACTAATTTAGAGCAACTTCACATTCATTCGTCTAGGTTTCAGTGGTTAACTGCAAATTCCTTTGTTGGAATTGACTATATAAAAGTTTTGGATTTTAGCATGTGTACAAGGACAAAATTAACCGAAATTGTAGGCGCATTGGGCTCTTCCATAGCTGTTCCTCAGCTTAAAAAACTGTCATTATCCAAACTGAATATGTACAGAAGTGGAATACGTTTGGATCGGACTTTTTTTGATACTTTTGCAACTAAAAATATTTCTTCAATAGATGTAAGCTCAACTACCATTAACGAACTTGTTGACCCTGGTAAGGTCTGTGACAAGTTATTGTTATTTAATATGTCAAGGGCAGTATTGTTCGCTCCTGTCCTAGTGCCGTTAACTTGCAAAAGCCTGAAGGTAATAGATGTAAGTTACATTTCCCTGCCGATTCGTTTTCTTGGAGTATATGGTCAAATAAAAACATATAACAGAAAACAATTGACCATTGATTTAGACCAATACGCAATACTTCCTGATATTGAAACAGTGATTGGGAATGGGGTAATTCCGCCGAATTCACAAATTATCATTAATGTAGAAGACGACTTAAAACTAATAGGAAACTTTTGGAATATAAAAAAACTTTACGTCGCTGACAATGGTTTGAATTGGATTAATACGAGTATAAGTTGTTCAAAGAATTCCTTAGAACTGATTGACTTATCTAAAAACAACATGGAGTTTCTTCACCCGAATGTATTTTCTTGTGTGCCTACACTTCTCTATGTAGATATTTCACAAAATCATTTCAACAAGATGGTTCTTGATAACAGATCGTTATTTGGACAACTGTTTGCTCACTTAAAAAATCTTCAAACCGTGAACCTATCTAACAACTACTTCTCATCGATACCGAAGTATATGTTTAGAAACAACAACGCGCTACAGGAAATCAACCTGTCATTTAACCGTCTGGAACATGTGACCTTTGATATTAAGAACCTCGTCAAACTTAAAGTACTTGTATTAACTGGAAATCGTATCCATATACTCAGCAAGACAGCGATTGACAACATACAGTCAGTGTTTGACAGTCAGATCAAAATACAATTGAACTCAAATGTGGCAAAACGCAATGTTTCCACTGATCACTTTTATCTAGACCTCAGTTCAAATCCGTTAAAGTGTTCTGAATGCAATTCATACAACTTTGTATCGTGGCTAGTTAAATCTCAAAATTCGGAAAAGTTACTGTGTTTGAATGAACATGGTGAACTGGTTCCATTTAACCACGATCTTGTTTCAAACATTCAGACTATATGTGATCGACCTAACAGAATAATCGTGTCCTCAGTATGTTCCCTGGTGGGCATTGCTTTGTTTTCAATTGTTGTTTGGAGAATCCGTAGATACAGACGTAACAAAGCGTACGAATGCATTATGGAAGAGAAAAAGAAAATGATTCGAGAAGGACATCCTGAATTTGTTGTTTTTGTATCGTTCTGTAGTGAAGATGATGCGTTTGTGACGAACTATGTGTTAAAGCCGTTAGAAGAGGAACTTAAACAAATCACAAATACGGATAGAAATTTGGTATGCACAGGTGACATTAACTTCCGGCTGGGTCGATACATACATAATGAAATTATAGTATGTTTGAATAAATGTGCTGTGGCAATTATAGTAGTATCAAACAATTTCTGCGCAAGTACCAGTTGTTGCAGAGAATTAGACCAAGCCATCCAGCTTGGAAAACCAATCGTCTTGATGATGATTGAAGACGTTGATGAAAATGAAATGACAGAATTATTACGTCAGCATTTCAAATCATACACGAGAATACTTTGGCAAAAAGGCGAGGAAGGTTATATTCTAAAGACAACTTGGAACAATGTGTGCATTTCTATCATAGAGCTGATGTCACCAAAATGAATATTTTTTGTACAAATCGCATCAGTTGGAATACATTTATAATTGGTTTCTATCATTTTTAAAGAAATCTCGTATTACGGGAACAACTTAAAATTGATTAGGTTTTGGCAAGGTTAAAAAGTTCCAAGTGCATTATTTATATTCATTGATAGCAGTAAACAGGCCATTCTTTATATCAAATGCATTGCATTAAGCTCAGTATTCAAAATACTTAAGATAACTTTACGATATCAAAGAGACAAACGCATCCATCATTTATTTATCTACATGTAAACAGATACAGAAAATCTTCAACTGATAGTGTTCATGTAAGCAATGGGTTGGTTTTATATAACATTATTTACATTTCTACATACTGTTAGTTTTTAAGTATTTACATATACTGTTGGTGACGTCAGTTTCAGATTCTGGAACAACTCAGTCCTGTTGGTAAAATATCATATTCTGTCAGTGAAATGTTCATGCTGGCGTCTTATACTATTTGACGTAATTTTCATACACTTTATTTGAGCACAACGACATTTTTTAGTTGAACCGATATTTACAACTGTCTATTCACATATTCTATTCAAACCTTCTCCCATATAAAGTGAGACACGCATAGTTTGATATTTATTTACATAAAACTATCTCTGAAAAGTATAACATGATATATGTACAAATAGTAAACTAAACTGTGGCAATGATCGACTAGTATATAAAACCAGTATGATAGTTTCGGTTAATGAATGAAGGACATCCTATAAGCCATAGCTCTAGAGCGTCTATATGATAAAATTGTTGAATTATGTTGTCAATTTGACGATATAACAAAACAGCCCACGGGTCAGTGGTATAACATCAGACCAGGATCGGAGGGTTGTGGGCTCAGTACTCGTCCCGGTGTCCTTGACCGAGACACTTTATCTTTATATGCTAAGTACCAGTTCTACCCAGAATGACATCGGGCTAAAAATAGATAAAAAATAAGTTTAAAACAAAAACAAAAACACTTAAATTACATCCTTGAAAATATTGATTATGGTTTAAAGATTGTTTTATTCATGTTTTAAAACTAATATATCTACATAGCGTGTATCCCTTTAACAATGAAAATGATTTTAAAGTAATTGTATATGTTTTATTTAGTATCATTTCATACTTGTAAATATTAATTTGATGAATGTATTTCAGTAAAAACGTTTTCATAATTAATGTTGAAGTTGATCCTTAATATCAAAATGATCTTTACAAAGCTTGCACAGAATGTGTGTCAGAGTTAACTATTCTGATCTTCGTGTGTCTGTTGTCTGCCGATAAGCGGTTGGTTGTGCTCAGGCACTTGAAGTTTTCATGCGATCGTCACCAGTTTTTTAACTAGCCACAGCTGATGATTAAAGAGCGAGTTATGTCCCTTGAATCGAAGAAAACTGCGTTATTTGCTTTTGTGCGCACTCCAGTAACCGCATTTTCAGTGGATCATCATAAGATTTACACAGTAGTTGCGTAATCATAATATCTCGGAAAAGTTATGGCCCTGGAATTGCCAAAAAATGCGTTATGTGCTCCTGTGTACTCTAGGTAGCACCGGCGGTTTTCACTGGATCGCCACAAAATATACATAGCCGTTTCTCATACGTATTATTTTTTACAGGTATTATGGCCCTTGAACCGTCAATAGTTGCGTTATTTGATATTTAATGCGCACCCTACCACTTGCATTTTGACTGGGTCTTAATCGGAGGAACGTGTTTGCCTAATGGCATATTATCTAGGATAATATTTAAAAGGGGGGTCGGTCGAGATACCGGAAACATTTAGGCCTTATATAACTATTGTGCATTTTTTGTTAAGATTCCTTGAAAAATGAGGGTGATGTCGCGTCTGCTAGAAAAATGTTAACGGACGGACGACAACCGACAACGACGGACGACGGACGGCTGACGACAACCATGCCATTAGTAAGCAATGCGGGCCTTTAGCCAGTAGAGCTAAATAATAGCTTCATTTGTACCTTCTATGCCACAGATGAACAATTTGGGGATATCTTTGGCCCTCTTGTATACAACAAGCAATGCTTTATATACTTGTACTAAGCAAGTATTTTCATATGCGAGGTCTACTTTAAAGGGATGTAAAGTTCGTTTAATAACTTCACTCGGTTATTTCCAATATTATTGATAATACACATTACATATCGCACAACGCCTCGTACGTCTTAATAATTTATATTAAATGATTCACATTTCAAATTATTCAATGGTTCCAATTATATTTATCGCCAATATGGCTATGTGCGGTTAATATACAAATCCATTTTGTAATTCTAATACTTCCTCTTCCTCTTTCGTATTCTGTAAATTACCTATTTAAATAGTGTAGCTACAAACATATGGGAGTGGATAGCCTATCACCCACTCTTCAATTTTCAAAAGATAAAAATCAATTTGACATATAATGGCCAATTCTATCAGATTTTAATGGGTGCACCCTATCGTTTAACTTAATACAATAATCATATTTCTGCTTATATATGACCTAATTTTGGAATAAAACACTAGTGATAACGGCTATTAATTAGAAGTCAAATTATAAATCAATTTACTAGTAGTCACCGTAAAATGCGATGAAACCAATTTTCATTCATTCTTCAGTGTACCATAACGCATCTCTCATTTTTTTCCGGTTGGTCGATATAATTTCGAAATCTATTCATGATCGGATCGATAAAAAATCAGTTGAACATATAATGGCAAATCTTATCGCATGCCTTACAAAACTTTACGTATAGACAGTAAAAACGACCTCCCTGCTTTAAGGATATTTTGAGTGTCACTTTTTAACCAGATTTACGTAGATGACAGACAAAAATGATCGTCATGTGACTAGTACCAGTGGCTGGTAGTAAGAGAATGGGTATGGTCCAGCGGTAGAGCATCTAATACAGGTAGGAGGATCTTGGGTTCGATCCTCCCAGATGGTCATGTGACTAGTACCAGTGGCTGGTAGCAAGAGAATGGGTGTGGTCCAGTGGTAGAGCATCGAATACAGGTAGGAGGATCTTGGGTTCGATCCTCCCAGATGGTCATGTGACTAGTACCAGAGGCTGGTAGCAAGAGAATGGGTGTGGTCCAGTGGAAGAGCATCGAATACAGGTAGGAGGATCTTGGGTTCGATCCTCCCAGATGGTCATGTGACTAGTACCAGTGGCTGGTAGCAATAGAATGGGTATGGTCCAGTGGTAGAGCATCGAATACAGGTAGGAGGATCTTGGGTTCGATCCTCCCAGATGGTCATGTGTGGTCTCCTTGAGCAAGACACTTTTCCCGCATATACTTAGTACTGGTTCTATCTAGGAAGATTTCGGACACAATCGGGGTAAAATAAATAAGTTAAACTAACTATTTAATTAAGGTAACTATAGTATTTATAGATTGATATTTGTTTAAACTAATAGGATGAACATTTTTTAATAGGTGTCTTTAGTATCGAGACAATATATTGTATTTTAACTATTAACCATATTATTCGACGTTATAAATTTGTGAAAAGGTAAGTTTATTAATTGCTAGGACATAGATGAAACAAATAAATTCATAATGAATACGGAACTCTTTTTCTTCGTAACTCCCTTTTCACTGTTACTGGAGACTGGAGTCAAAATTTACCTTGTAACAAGTATCGTGTTTGCATTTAGACTATTTACCATTGTTTATAATTTATAGTCGTCGTCAGTGTGTTTATTTGTAGTACATCGATGGAAATAAATAAAAATGGAATAAGTAAAAGTGGTGTTTATGGTTGCTGGGGCGTGCGTATATAATATATTTTCCATATAACTTCGCACCCGTACGGACAATGCCGAACTACTTTTCGGCATGCCCAAATACATAATAGCGTCGATCTGTTATGGTAAAAGTATACCTTATTCTGTCAGGTTACATCATACGACGACTGGCGGAAACAAATATTGTCGATTTATTTATGTATCTTATAGAGGTGATTTGTTAAATTTTAACCAGACATATTTATGAATTGGATAGATAAAATTGAACAGCGGGCGAACAGTGTCAAAAGCTGGTAGAAAAGAATGGACAGCTGTAGATTTTGACGAAGAGAACGAAATGTCAATGAGACATCTAGAAGGGAAATCAAAGGAGGTCAGAATGAGAATGCAAGGTAAAAGAAATGGTCACTTGTTGATATTGAAGAAGAGACCAAAATATCAGTATGACTAGTAGGGAAAACAAAGTAGGTCGATGCGAGTTTGAGAAGCAAAAGTGACAGAGAGTGCAAGGGATGAGAAATGAGAACAAACAAAACATACATGTTGGACAGATGAAACTCTCAACCTACCATTAAAAATGACTGCTATTAGATAGTCTCTTAAACATTTTAATTTAAGAATTTCCATAAGCCAATGTTCGTATTGCCTTAATAATCTCATTGCATGATATAATTACCTGGATTATTTCAGCATTACCATCGGTTCCATTAACATTGTTAGTAGCTTTACTTATATACCTTTTCCATGTGAGATTTTTATTATTTTTAGAATTAACCAAATGTAAGACATCGTATATTTATGCACTATGAGAAATATATTTTACATGTAACAATATCATAATGATAGTTTGCAATATCTTTAACTGTTCACCAGTGCAGAGTGGATATTGTGTTGGCAACTCACGACTTAGGTCGAAAGTTTGATCCTTCAATGGTTCGAGCTGATGACTTTTCGTAATCAACACTCAGTATTGGTTCTACCAAGGGCGATTAATATACTCTCTCAGTTTGCTTTGCATTCGGGCTAAAATCAAACAATATAAACTGAACTAGCAATAGTAGTTTATAAAGTGTTGTCAAATATTGCTGTCAAGTATAAATATATATTATCCCGCGGAGAAAAATAAACCCGGAGAAAAATATTTAAGAAATAAATGATACGTCTTGTTAAAACGAATATTGCAAAACAGCACGCGGATACATGGAAGCATATAACAATAGACGCATAAATGTTCCTCAAAAATATGAATAACAAACTAAAGGAAAAATATATTTTATAGAGATTTTTTACAAATACACACCTGGTTACATTATTTCACTTGGCTCAACATTACAAGGAAACATTTACTGAATAACACACAGTGAAAGCATAAACCGTACACCGTACATTGCATTGCGACCGAACGTGTAACCAATTTAAAATCCCCAACAAATTAATGAAACAGTAGTTATACGTACGTATACACTGAACGGCACAGCTAACCCGCCACCGGGCATTTTATGTATTTCCTCAAAAATGTTATTCCTTGACGTTTGAACTTGAACAAGAAAGAACATTTTGGATAACAATGACCAAGTCAGTATTAAAAAAGTATTATAAAATTTGGAAGTTTTTTTTTATTTAAATAACGCTACATAATATTTTGATTGGAGATTGTAAATACAAAAGTGATGGCTTAGCTGTTGCATTCAGTGTAAGTGTATTTGTATTTCCTCCAATGCTAGCATATATGAGAGCATATACGCACGAAACATAAATACAGAGGGGAACGTTCGTTAATACAGACTGATTGATTGAATATTAAGCGAGGGTCCTCCGTGGCCGAGTGGTCTAAGGCGCCGTCTCAAGATCACTAACCTCTCACCGCTATGGTCGTAGGTTCGAGTCCCGCTCGCTCCAAAAACTTTATGTGAGAAAGTTTCCAGTTACTTGCAGAAGGACGGTGGTTCTACTCAGTCTGACTCAGTCTGACTCAGTCTGAGGTCTTCCTCCACCTTTAAAACTGGATATGCCATATATAACCTGAAATGTGTTGAAAATGGCGTTAAACCCCATTCAAAAAAAAAAAAAAAAAAAAAAAAGAAATATTAAGCGTCATTTTATGTCATCGCAGCTAACTCACCACTGTTTCCTGGAATTCTGGAAGGTTAGCCAGTTCTCCAGCACACTGAATCAGTGGTGAGGGACAAATGTTAATGAGACGCAGTGTCGTATTTCGAACCCACAACCCCTGGATTGATGTCAGACGCGTTACCGGCTGAGCTAATCGGGTCCGGCTTCACATTAATACAGAATATATATTTTTACAAAATAAGCAATTATAATAACACCTGTTAAAACACGTGTGACAAATGTCTGCTATCACGTAAGGATATTGTGTATTCAATTAAAAAACACAAAAGAAAGTGAGTGAAAAATAAATATAAATACATAACTACTTTTCTTAATTTTAGTAACATTACTGACGAAATTAAAAATATAAATGGGAGATAAAAGTAATTCCCCCTTGAATTAAGCAGCGTTATCTAAACGAAATATAAAATTACGGAAGAGAAAATACTGGAGTTATCGTTAACATTCAGAAAACACACATACAAAAGACACACTTTATTAAGGTTTTTAGGTTACATGTAACTGTAAGCTTATATTTGTTTTTAAGCCAATAAAAGGTACAAGTAACCTTAAAGCAACACATCCACGTTTGAACTTTTCAAAAAAAGATTTAATTGAGTTATGAGCACATTTCCCATACAAACATATGATCAATTAGCTGTATATGAGCATATAAACATAATCCCGAACAAAATGATGCCCAAATTATAATGCGTGACTAACACTTTATAAAACAACCGTGTAACTCACCCGAGCCAAAAAAAATTGTCAAAATGACTTTCAAGGCAGGTAAAGTACACTACGCACTAAAACGTCAAGTTTTTTAATACGACTCGCATAATTCAATTTGAAACCAAGTTGGAATCCTCGACAATTTAAAAATAATTTATAAAGCGTTTGTCACGCTTTATAATTTGAACATCTTTTTTTTATAATTCTAAAGCGTTCTGGATAGTGTTTGTTAGCACATATACAGCTCACTGACCATATATTTATGTATGGTAAATGTGCTCACAACTCAATTGAAATTTTTTTAAAAAAAGTTTAAACGTGGATGTGTTGCTTTAATGAGTGCATATATTTTATCTCTAGAGACAAGCATTTATAAATAAAAATAAGACCAAAAGCATTCAGGAAAATGTGTATATTTGCAGAAAAAAAACGTTATTTTTTTCATATTGTGGCGGCCATTTTGTCCTTTATGAAGACTTTTACGTTAATCAACTATCAATTCATTCACTTTTACTTTAAAACATGTCATACAACTTAAAACAACAAAATAAATCTAAATTTTAACACGTTGCAGTGTTTGTTTTCAGATGTTGCAGTGTTTGTTTTCAGATTATATATTATAACATGAATTTCAATATTTGGCGGCCATCTTGGATTTGTGACCAAACGCCCCAAAAGCCGTTAGTAAAGCATAGATTTTCGGACTCAGCATACATTTGACTTCTAGCAACAAGCCTCAATCCTTTCGCACATAAAAAAGTAAATAAACACCCCAAGCTCTGGGACTACATGTACTTGAAAGTATATACATGTATGTTACATATTGGTCCAGGGGATTGTTTAAAGCAAAAAATTATTGAATGTTGTGACCACATTATATGGAGAAATAACATGAATTATGTATCTTTCAGTGATAAATAAAACTATTCATTTTAATAATCGGTTGAATACTTATAAAAATATCACATAAGGGTAACTTTGGTGGGCAAGTTTCAAAATCTTGATATATGAACGTTTTACATCTGAAATTGGATTGAGTTTGCCAATTCAAAATGGGTTTTTGTTGGGAATTTGTGTTACTAGACCGACTTTTAAAAGTAAAACATGTTGATTTATAATTAAAATCGATTGATCTACTTAGTCTTGACTTACAAACGTAAATATTAAAAATATTTGCATGATAAGATAAAATAAAGTTTTTGTCAGGAACATGCGCCCTAAACATTCTTTCCAGCATAATAAGAGGTAAACTGTTTTGTTTCATATCATAAAAAATGCTAATAAATGCTAAAAGATCAGGCAACTGGTAAAAGATTAGGCAACTGGTAAAAGATTAGGCAACTGGTAAAAGATAAGGCAACTGGTAAAAGATTAGGCAACTGGTAAAAATTGCAATGAATATATCCAGAAACAAATGAAATAAATGAAATCACTTTTAAAGTATACCCATGTTTCGTGTGATCGATATGGCGGTCAGAATCTATTTTAAATTGCAGGCTTAAAAACAATGTGCATTATAAGCTGTAAAAGGCAGCTGAACTCGTAAATGGCCTAATACATAAAGAACAGTGTACCTTTCTTAAAATGGTAACACAAAAGGTTTATACGACACGAACGTAAACGTTTCACTAACAGAAAATGATAACTATCTAATAGTATGAAAAACGAAACATATATGCCTCGCTACACAATTGTGCCCCGTTTTGTCACGATAGCAGGATTCTTGCACTTAAAAGAAAGTCCCAAGTAATTTGGTTTTACATATTTTTAAAATGGTTCATAGGCCCGGGGGTTGTGGTTTCTTGTTGCAGATGAGTAAATTAATAGCTGGCGTTGCATATACTGCAGTAAGACATCACTGGTGTTAAAACGGTGACGTTTATAAAATTTAACAGAAGCATGTGTTTATGAGCATTTGAGTACATGTTTAAAAAGAACATCTAAGGGTGTCACTGTACTATCAACCTACCAGTTATTTTCCATTTTAGCGTGCGGATACATTCTTTGTATGGAAACAATCCTAGACCGTATTTAATATAAAACAAAGAACAGAATTCAACTGTGTAGTGAAACCTATATAGAACAAAGAACAAAATTCAACGATGCAGTAAGACCTGTAGGAATAAGTAAGCATAGTTAACCTTGACCTTGGGTAGGAACCAATTCCAAATGTATTCCCTCTAATGAGATTCTTACAAGATTGTTCACCTCAGCGAAATCAGCTCTATGATAGAAATGCACACATTGTTCCAAGTTGTCTTTAGAACATAACCTTCCTCGCCTTTTTGCCAAAGTAGTCTCGTGTATGATTTGAAATGCTGACGTAATAATTCTGTCATTTCATTTTCATCAACGTCTTCTATCATCATCAAGACGATGGGTTTTCCAAGCTGGATGGCTTGGTCTAATTCTCTGCAACAACTGGTACTTGCGCAGAAATTGTTTGATACTACTATAATTGCCACAGCACATTTATTCAAACATACTATTATTTCATTATGTATGTATCGACCCAGCCGGAAGTTGATGTCACCTGTGCATACAAGTGTTCTTTTCGCGTGTGTGATTTGTTTAAGTTCTTCGTCTAACGGTTTTAATACATAGTCCGTCACAAACGCATCGTCTTCACTACAGAACGATACAAACACAGCGAATTCGGGATGTCCGTCTCGAATCATTTTCTTTTTCTTCTCCATAATACATATGTAAGCCTTTTTACGTCTGTATCTGCTGATTCTCCAAACTAGGATTGAGAACAAAGCAATGCCCACCAGGGAACATACTGAGGATACGATTATTCGGTATGGTCGATCACAAATAGTCTGAATGTTTGAAACAAGAATGTGGTTAAATGGAACCAGTTCACCATGTTCATTCAAACACAGTAACTTTTCCGAATTTTGAGATTTAACTAGCCACGATACAAAGTTGTATGAATTGCATTCAGAACACTTTAACGGATTTGAACTGAGGTCTAGATAAAAGTGATCAGTGGAAACATTGCGTTTTGTCACATTTAAGTTCAATTGTATTTTGATCTGACTGTCAAACACTGACTGTATGTTGTCAATCGCTGTCTTGCTGAGTATATGGATACGATTTCCAGTTAATAGAAGTACTTTCAGTTTGACGAGATTCTTAATATCGAAGGTAACATGTTCCAGACGGTTAAATGACAGGTTGATTTCCTGTAGCGCGTTGTTGTTTCTAAACATATACTTCGGTATCGATGAGAAGTAGTTGTTAGATAGGTTAACGGTTTGAAGATTTTTCAATTGAGCAAACAGTTGTCCAATTAAAGATTTATTTTCAAGAAACATCTTGTAGAGATGATTTTGTGAAATGTCTACATGGAGAAGAGTATACACACAAGATAAAACATTTGGGTGAAGAAACTCCATGTTATTTTTAGATAAGTCAATCAGTTGTAAGGAAGGCTTTGAACAGATGATACTCACATTTAACCATTTTAAGCCATTGTCAGCGAAGTGAAGTTTTTTTATATTCCAACGGTTCAATTTTTTTCCTGTAAATTTTATGTCGTCTACATTAATGATAGTATGTGATTTCTGCGGAAGTAAACCGTTCAAAATCAATGTTTCAGTATCAGCAAATAATGTGAGTCTGTCGAAATCCAGAGTAAAATGTTTTCTGTTATATGTTAGTATTTCACCATACCCTCCACCAAATCTAAGTGGCATGGTAACGTAACTTGCATCTACAACCTTCAGACTTTTGCAGATTAACGGATAACTGCCATCATCTATGTGCAATACTGCCCTTGACATATTTAATAATAATAATTTGTCACATGCCTTCCCAGCGTTAGCAAATTCGTTAATGGTGGTTGAGCTTACATCTAGTGAAGAAATATTTTTAGTTGCAAAAGTATCAAAAAATGTCCGATCCAAACGAATTCCACTTCTGTACATATTCAGTTTGGATAATGACAGTTTTTCAAGCTGAGGAACAGCTATGGAAGAGCCCAATGCGCCTACAATTTCGGTTAATTCTGTCCTTGTACACATGCTAAAATCCAAAACTTTTAGATGGTCAATTCCAACAAAGGAATTTTCAGTTAACCACTGAAACCTAGACGAATGAATGTGAAGTTGCTCTAAATTAGTTAGCCCCGTCAATCCATTTGATTCTATTTTCTCTATAGGATGTTTAATCTCGTTATCTGATTCTGATTGAACTATAGTTAGAGTCTTCACTTCAATCCAACCTTTGCCGTGAAATGTTCCTTCTGTTATTACTTGATGCACCATCTCATCCACGTCTTTTAGATGCACGCCCGTTATTCCACTCGGCACATCTATAGGAATGTAGTTACATTGAAGAGTTATATTTCTGATAATTTCGCACTTGTGACCCTGTGTGTTTATCGTGTCTGTCTTCACTGGATAACATACAGCAACGCACGCTCCCACAATCATAAACACGACTTTTACTAATTCCATTTTTTATTTATTTCCACCGATGTACTACAAATAAACACACTGACGACTATAAGCTATAAACAATGGTTAATAGTCTAAATGTAAACACGATACTTGTTACAAGATATACTTTGACTCCAGTAACAGTGAAAAGGGAATAAGGAAGATTTTTATAGTAAACGTGTGATTTTAATGAATGTACACACACACACACACACACACACACACACACACACACACACACACACGGAAGTTTGTAATATGTTGCATCGGTGGCTTCGTCTCTAGTTACATCAAATAATGGGTTACGTTACAAATTATAAAAAACACATTTAGTCAGTGTTTTTTTACAATGTTCTTTTTTGAAGACAAAAAGTATAGTAATGATGTTTAATTGTTCGATATATCTTTTATATAAATTAAACTTTAAGGAATAGATATAACACAAGATACCCAAGAGAACCTGCATCACTCTACTGGCAACAAATGGACAGATGAACAGAGGAATTATTTTATTGTAAATATCTGTTCAACGAATCATTTAGGACACCACCATGCCATACTACATGTACACTATCTCAGGTCTAAACCTTGAACGTTCAGAGAAAATTCATTTCAAAGTTTAGATGTAAACGCAATCTTGCCGAACATGCCTCTGAGAAAAATAAACTGTTATTTTTATCAAATCGGAATAAATTTGTATATGTAAAAGTAATGCTAAACGTGTAGTGCCTTTGATATGAAAGAGAAACGTAATCTATCAAATTTAAGTAAAAAAATCACCCAAAAAGTTCGGGAAATATATATATATATAAAAAGTTCACCAACAAGAAAAACAATAACCAAAACGATATTAGTATGAGCGACTTTGTTAATCAGTTTACGTCAATTTCTAACACACCTCGTGACCATTGATTATAGCCGAACTTTCGATGAGATGGTACGGATTAAAATGTTAAATGCTCAGTTCAGTATCGAAGAAATACGAAAAACAATTTCATCATTGAATAGAAACAAAAGCGCCGATTACAATAACAATGTAGCCGGTTTCTTTATTGAAGCGAATGATTTTATAAGTCCTTATTTGTGTAAAATGTTTACTCGGGTATTTACCCCGAGGCTTAGTGTAACGGTGTAATTGTCCACATTCATAAAAAAAGAGATGTTGGTAATCCTTCTAATTATCGCAGGATAACATTTGTAAATACAATTCGTAAAATTTGTTCTCTAACCTTAAGGAACCGAATAAAAAGTTGGTGTGAAACCGAGCATGTTTTTTTATAACGCACAATTTGGTTTTCGTGATAAACGCTCTACCAAAGATGCAGTATTTACTTTACATTCTGTTATACAAAAGGTATTATCTGCTAATTCTAAATTATGGTATGTATTCTTCGATTATGAAAAAGCGTTTGACACTATTATAAGAAATGCCCTCTGAGTGAAATTACTTCAATCTGTTATTAGCTGTAAAATGGTACCTATATATATACAACAATGTTAAATCATGTGTTAAACTTTCATCGAATATAGATTTCCATATGGAAATGAAACATAAATCCTGAAATGGGGTTTGAAAATAAATGTAAATAAAACTAAAGTATGTGTTTTCGAAAAATAGGAAAACAAATCATACTGTGGAATTTGGATAAATGGCGAAAAAAATATATTTAGGTATTTACTTTACTCACACCGTTAACCTGTCAAACGCTGTTAAAACGTTATCTAATCAAACCCTTCAGGTATATAATAATTTACTGCCGGTGTTTGAAAGAGTACCGTTAGATGTTAAAACAAAGCTGTCATTATTTGATTCCATGGTTGTACAAATTTTATTGTATGGAGCTGAAGTCTGGGGCGTGTATAATTATAAAGAAATGGATAAAATGCATATCAAATTTTGCAAGTGCATCAACAAACGTCAAATATGCTATTTATGGAGAATCAGGGCGATTTCCATTAACTGTAATAAGTAGGGAAAGGGCGTTAAAATTTTGGTTGAAGTTAATAAGTGATGTTAACTAACCTATATATAGTATTTATATTGACCAATGTAATAACAAAAATGGGAGTTGTTGGACAAATCGGATTAGAACTATTATCTTGGTTATTCGAATTTAACTAACGACTTTCGGACCAATGCCAATTATTTCTCTTTACTTAAAATGCGATCACGAGAACAGTTTGCTCAAGATTGGAGTTTGAGTATGCATCACTCACATAAACTTGATTATATGTAAAACTTAAAAACAAATTATGCTATGAAGACTATTTTGACAAATTTAAAAATGATTCTGTACGAAATCAATATACATGCTTAAGATTAAGTTCACATTCTCTTGACATTGAGACTGGCCGATATAATGATATTGATTTTGTAAACTTTGCAACCAGAATGTTATTGAGCAAGAATACCATTTCTTGTTGTGTTGTACTAAATACAACGATGTTTGTACTAAATACTTAGGCCGCATGGCTTGGCCTACACTCAATAAATTGTCATCTAAGAATGAAAAAATGTTGTTCAAAATTTCAAAATTTATTCAAGAAGATCTTGTAATAAGAAAAAATATTCGTGAAAGTATGATTGTTTCGCAGGATTAATGCACATGTGACGTATTAATGTTTGTGTAACGTTTGTTTTATATGTTTGTTACAATATGTATTGTCTTTGCCATATTTCTTTGTAAAACTTTGTAAATGGCCAAAGGCAAAATTTGCCATTGCTGAATAAACTTGAAACTAGTAAAACAGTGATTCCTGTGGTGCCCCCAAATTTGACCCCAGGGATCCAACTTCAACAAACCTTTTAGGGGAACCCCATGCAATGCTACATGTAAAAAAAAGCCTTGAACTTTCAGAGAAAATGTTTTTTTTTTAAAGTTTCGCTTACAGTGTGCTCATAAGCCTTGTTGCGGGGGGCATTTATGGTCGAATCACGCGTGTTCAAGAACTTGTTGGAGATCTTGTCATTATATAACTGCTGTGCACGTTTGGTAAAATTCAATGAAAAATGAAGTTGTTATCTCGTCTACAACTTTTTCCCTATATACTCTATGTAAAACAGTGATCCCTGTGGCGGCCCATATTTAACCCCATGGACCCTGCTTCAACAAATCTTTAAGTGGACCCCCATGCAAAGTTACATGTAAAATATATACAGTCAATGCCTTTCAGAGAAAATGTGGGTTTTTTTAATTTCTCTTAAAATGTGCTTATAAGCCTTGTGGCGGGTGGCATTCGGGGTTGAATCACGCTATTTCAAGAATTCATCCGAAATCGTGTGGTTATATAACTGCTGTGCAAAACTGATTAAAAATTGAAGGTGCTATCGCGTTTACAGTTAAAATATAAACGGAAAGCCGACAGACGGAAGATATTGGCGAATATGGCTAAAACTAATCAAATATACATCTGGCAGGAATCAATGCATTCAAAGGACACACAGCCATGTACAGTATAAATCAACAGAGAGTGCAGTTATGCGTCTGTCATCACCGTTACCATTCCTTGTTTAACACTTACAGAATAATTCAGGAGGAGGGGGTATGATCAGGTATTCGGATAGAAGTATAGTACAGTCAAATACGTGTAATAGGCCACCTGTACTTATCAGCCACTTGTCTTAAGCAGCCATATTTGCTATTTACCATTTCTATGCTTTCAGAGTAAATTAACCTGTATTATTATCCGCCTAAAGTAGTTATTCCAATGAGCTTCGAGCATTTGTACTACGTGATTGTACATAAAAATCAACATTGCACGCTTCAAAGTAGAAGCGTCCCGAAAATCCGGATAGATTTTTCGTAATGGACATTAAGGAACGGTAACTCTAAACTATATTAATACTCCGCATATCTCAGATATTTACCACGTGTTTACCACGAATGTCTTACCAAAGAGATGTCAAACTAAATCTAAAGCTGGTTATTCCTATACTACTTAAAGATTAGATAAACTTAACCTGTTTACCACAAATGTCTAACCAAGGAGATGTCAAACTAATTCTAAAGCTGGTAATTACTATACAACTTATAGATTAGATAAACTTATACTGTTTACCACGAATGTCTTACCAAGGAGATGTCAAACTACATCTACAGCTGGTTATTCCTATACAACTTATAGATTAGATAAACTTAACCTGTTTACCACAAATGTCTAACCAAGGAGATGTCAAACTATTTCTAAAGCTGGTAATTACTATACAACTTATAGACTAGATAAACTTATATTGTTTACTACGAATGTCTTAACAAGGAAATGTCAAACTACACCTACAGCTGATATTCCTGTACAACTTATAGATAAACTTATACTGTTTACATCGAATGTCTTACCAAGGAGTTGTCAAACTACATCTACAGCTGGTCATTCCTATACAACTTAAAGATTAGATAAACATATACTGTTTACCAATAATGCCTTACTAAGGAAATGTCAAACTACATCTACAGCTGGTTATTCCTATACAACTTAAAGATTAGATAAACATATACTGTTTACCAATAATGCCTTACCAAGGAAATGTCAAACTACATCTACAGCTGGTAATTCCTATACAACTTATAGATTAGATAAACTTATACTATTTACCACGAATGTCTTACCAAGGATATGTCAAACTTAATCTAAAGCTGGTAATTCCTATACAACTTATAGATAACATAAACATATACTGTTTACTACGAATATCTTACCAAGGAGGTGTCAAACAACATCAAAAGCTGGTAATTCCTATAAAACTTATAGATAAGATAAAGTTATACTGTTTACCACGAATGTCTTACCAAGGAAATGTCAAACTACATCTAAAGCTGGTAATTCCTATACAACTTATAGATTAGATAAACTTATACTGTTTACCACGAATGCCTTACCAAGGAAATATCAAACTACATCTACAGCTGGTTATTATTATACAACTTATAGATAAGATAAACTTATACTGTTTACCACGAATGTCTTACCAAGGTAATGTCAAACTACATCTAAAGCTGGTAATTCCTATACAACTTATAGATTAGATAAAGTTATACTGTTTACCACGAATGTCTTACCAAGGAAATGTCAAACTACATCTACAGCTGATAATTCCTATACAGCTTATAGATAAGATAAACTTATACAGTTTACAACGAATGTCTTACCAAGGAGTTGTCAAACTACATCTACAGCTGGTTATTCTTATACAACTTATAGATTAGATAAATATATACTGTTTACGACGAATGTCTTACCAAGGAAATGTCAAACTACATCTACAGCTGGTAATTCCTATACAGCTTATAGATTAGATAAATATATACTGTTTACCATGAATGTCTTACCAAGGAAATGTCAAATTACATCTACAGCTGGTAATTCCTATACAACTTATAGATAGATTAGATAAACTTATACTGTTTACCACGAATGTCTTACCAAGGAAATGTCAAACTACATCTAAAAGTGGTAATTCCTATACAACTTATAGATTAGATAAACTTATACTGTTTACCACGAATGTCTTACCAAGGATTTGTCAAACTACATCTAAAGCTGGTAATTCCTATATTACTTATAGATTAGATAAACATATACTGTTTACCACGAATGTCTTACCAAGGAAATGGCAAAATACCTATACTTCTTATAAATTAGATTAACTTATACCATGATACCATAAATGTTTTACCAAGCAATACATGAATTGAACTCATCGGTTTCATACAAGCAGATGGTGGTTCTGCTCAAGTTCATCAAATTATAAAGTTATATCTATAATTTAACAATATCCATGAATTCTTGTTACCTGTTAGTTTGATTGTTTTTGGTTTGCAGAATATAAACCATTGTCACTCCACTTCATCTGAATGCTTACTTTGGTTTGCAACCGAGGTTATTATTAGGTATGCAGAGTTAGATGATTACCAACGAATCAACAGGACCAAAAAAGTATTCATAGTTCAGCAAATACTGTTACACATGCATATGCAGACACATCTGTTATTATATGTTTTAGTTCTAAATGCAAATTCAACCTTTTATCTTTAAGTACATAATTTAAAGCTCACTCTGCTTAAAAAAACAACAAATAACTAGGTGCAGTTCATATAGAAATTTTATTGTTTATTTCATTTTTAAGCAGACGTATTATTGCACTCAAAATAAATTCTATATCCATTCCATCGTGGCATAGCTGCTTTTAGGTAGAGCAGGCCCAGGCCTTCAGATTATTCGAAAAATCTAATGTAAGTAAAAATGAATCGCTAAATGAGCATTTTTTATCTATTTCAATCTCAGGTTGTCTAGAGCTTCAGAAGGGCTTCGTCTCTCTGACCCACGATTAATGGGGGCCAACCACCCCGTGGAACCCTAGTCCAGGCTTACAACTTCACAAAAGCCAGCTACACCCTTGCTTCCTACAACCACCTCATAGCAGAGACATGAACATGTAAATAGACCATATTGAAGGGAGTCTTCGGGTATGTTGGCAGCTCTATGGTGCAAGTTCACTCATTTTAAAAGCTGAATATAAATGTTCATGTGAAATACAAATTTATGTATGCACTTTTACTTGTGTTACTATTTTGGAGATCCAATTTCACATACTTAAGGTCATCTACAACAAGAAAGGTAAAATACTTTTGCAAGCTTTTATCTTGTTTTTAATTGGATTTAACACCAGTTTCAACACATTTCAGGTTATATATGGCATATCCAGTTTTACTGGTGGAGGAAGATCTCAATGAATCTGAGTAGAACCATCGTTCTTCCACAAGTAAAAGGCAAACTTTCTTACATAAAGTTTTTTGAGTGAGCAGGACTCAAATGTATGACTTTAGTGATGAGATTTAAGACGTCTTGCGATAGCGCTTTACACCACAAAGGATCCCTTTGTTAGCTTTAAAGAGTATGACAGAAAAATTAAAACAAATATAAATTTTATAAAAAAAATTTCTCTTATTTTTTTCAAAACTTGTGGGACACCAAAAGTTTATGAAAGGTAATAATTAGTTAACTATGAAGTTTAAGAAAGTAAATACATGGAGATTGGTATCTCAATATGGTAAATACATGGAGATTGGTATCTCAATATCTCAACAGACTGTGCCATTTAAATGCTATAACAGTCAATGAAAGATCCTTGAAGGAAAGCTATTTAAAACCTTAACAGAGACCATGCTTTCTTTTTCTTTTTGGTATGTTTTTATTTTTACTAAAAACAACAATAGATTTGAAAGATTTGAATAAGTGTCACAAGAAATCGCCACATGGTATTTCATACTTGTTATAAATATGTTTTATATAGATTCTAATATCTTTTGTAATACACCACAAACAAGAACTATATTGAGTGTATTATTTGTTCAGTATTTAAAAATATAGTTTTAAAATGAAAGAACTACCAACAACTGACTACTCTCCCTCAATCTCACTCTCCCTGAAAGCTGTAAAAACACCTCTGGAAATCATGATACAAATTCTGATATTTTTAAAGACGGAAATACAATTAAAACTAATTTGTAACATACACATACATAATAAGGCCAGTGCTTTTTCATCCATGCAATGAGTTCAATGAACCATTATGGAAATCAAGCACAAGAAAATAATAATGTGATTAATGTAGTAGCACTTTTTAAGATTCTTTAGATAGTCTTATTACAAAATAACAAATGCAAACGAACTGACGTTTACTACTTAAATACACTGTACATAAATTAAACACAATTTTAACACTACTGGCAGAGTTATGAATGGAAAAATAGCTAGAGTTGCATACACGTATCGCTCATCAAACTTGAATTTTGGTAAGCCTCGAAACCTTACTAGCTTAAAAGCAGATTAAAATGCACCCAATCACCCAATGTTTATCCTTAATAGCACAATACTATCACATGTTTGTTCTATAATCAAATAATTTTAAAACTTATCAATAAACAAACCATCTAGTAATTAAACAAGAGTATTAGCTTAAAAAAAACTTATTTTTTCATAGTAAGATAATGTCTGAATAATTGTACAAAAAATGTTGGTTACCAGTCCCTGGCCAGTATTGGCAGGTACGGCTTTTCTCGTATACCCATTATAGATATCTGCAATTTTATTGGTACAAGATATATTCATTTCAACCTAGGGTCCACATACAATATATATGTGCATGCTCATACAATGCAACACTCAGTTAAAGACAGTTAATAAAGGTACTTGTTTCGAAAAAATATATAAACTTTAATGGTATGCAAGAAAAAGAACCAATGCATATATGATTGAGATAAAGTGATTCCAACCTTTAGTATACACTGCAATCTTGCAGTCGAAACAACGTGAGACTCGTTATAACGCATTTTTTAATGGCACCTAAATTTAAAACAGATATTTTTTAACAAGATTCATGAAAAAATCGCGTTATAACAATTGATGAATGGATTGAAAAATCTTAACTTAATTGCAAAGTTAGTTTTTTCCAACTATGGCTGTCTAATTTATTCATCAATTACATCCAATTAATCCAGACTGACATGATGATAAATACCTGTGGTTATACACTACATCGCTATTATTTGATTAATGCTGACAAACAAAAGTCTGGCTTAATTATCATGTTTACTGTCAAATGCCGATCGGGAGCTAAATATAGACTTCTTGCTAGGTCGCTTACTAAAAAGAATCCTGTGTCCATCATGTGATGCAAAGAACGTAAAGATGTCAGACAAAGAATGCTTTTGTTACTAAACAAAGATATTTTTGTCAAAATTATCAATGTATACAATAGAAAAATACAGTAACCGAAAAGAAACAATGTAAGTAATCATTTCAAGGCAAGTTAAACTATATATATAGTAAAAAAAGACATTTGCAGGAAGATCCACAGATGATGTCTTATTCCACGTGGGACTTTCCATAGCTGTGTTTATATCACAGTTCTGTCTATATCGCTGTCCGATTCTTTGGCTCCCGGGAACCGCTTTATATCAAGTACCGAGTTTTTTTTTATATCAAAACCCTTGGCAGAGCCTCACTTTCAATCAACAAAGCGACATTTCAGGTTGGAATATCCGTATCTCAAATCAATATCCACGAAAAATCCAACAATACATATATATGCACCATTTACAAAATATAACAAAACTATTTTGAAATGCAACTTTTATAATATACATAAAACCTTTACTAACCTAAATGTATATTTAATAAACAATAACAAAATCCTCGTTCCCAAAGCATTATAAATATTGAAGTACACTCTGTCTGCACGCTGTACAACTATATCACACATACTGGTGAATGGATCCTTTGAAATGTATCATCGATAGAAAGACTCTTTTTCCTTTTTTTTTATAACTTTAACAGTTTACATGCTTAAATCATTTTTTTTTATTAGTTTTGTGTGTTAGATGGCGCTGTACACTACTAATAAGTATTTCTTTTTTTTCCCCATTAACTAACTGAAGTACTGAACATTACTGTTCTACGTACAATTTATTTCAAGGACACTATATTTTTATATTGCATTCTGCAGTACGAATGATAACAACGAAATTTCAGAAAGACAAAAGAAAAGTTCTTTTACACACTGTCCTGTGTAACCTATAATTTCGGGTTCAAACATCCAAATCGACTTCATTCCTTATAAAAGTAGATATCAACAACCCCTTAGAGTATAAAGCTGCTATGTGCTGTAATGTTTTCTATGCCAATAGCACCTTAATACCCTTAAATCTCAATAGGAATCACTAATACTTAGTTTATTTCAGTTGTTGACTACAATCACAAGTCTTTGTCCATCAAATCTTAAGTCAGTTTTAACATTATCACAGAAGCTGGACATGTCACCGCAGTGGTGCTGATAATCCGGCCAGGTTTGACTCCTCTTCTCGTTCCGCGGCATGTTGCCTAAGTTCTTGTAAGGTGTGAACAAATCTTGACCACTCATCTGATTTCGGATTTGCAAAATGCTGTAATAAAAGATAAAATTAGAAACATGAAATCAGATATATAACTCATTTTATATTAAAAATATGTTTTATGAATGAGTATTTTAAAGGGTTTAATAAATCACCACAACTTTAACAAATGAGGAAATATTTCACTGTAACAAATTGGGAGAGCTTTAACATATCTGTAACACAAGTGAGGCAAAGTTTCACCCTAACAAATATGGTGAACTTCAACATATCTGTAACACAACTTTCACAAATCAGGGAAAGTTTCACCCTAACAAGCCTGGTAAACTTTATCATATCTGTAACACAACTTTCATAAATCAGGCAAAGTTTCACCCTAACAAGTCTGGTGAACTTTATCGTATCTGTAACACAACTTTCACAAATCAGGGAAGGTTTCACACTAACAAGTAATGTGAACTCTATAATATCTGTAGCACAACTTTCACAAATCAGAGAAAGTTTCACCCTTACAAGTCTGGTGAACTTTATCATATCTGTAACACAACTTTCACAAATCAGGGAAAGTTTCACCATAACAAGCCTGGTAAACTTTATCATATCTGTAACACAACTTTCACAAACCAGGCAAAGTTTCACTCTAACAAGTCTGGAGAACTTTATCATATCTGTAACACAAAAAGTGAGAGTAAGTTTCACCTTTCAAAAGCATGGAATATTTTCACTCATTCTAGTTTGGTGAATTTGCATACACGTGTTTGAAAGGTAAAATTAACTCAAAAGTGGAAATGAGATTTTCTAAAACTTTTTTAGCAGTTTTTTAAAAGTTTGAAATGAAATTTTTGGAATTACCTCAGCTACATCATGAATATAAATATGTCCCATGTCATCACCAGTCGCTATACTGTGTCCACTCTGGTGCCATTTACAATGATTTAAAGCCATGCCCCCTTCAATGGACGATGACGCTGTAGGCACCTGTGTTAACCAGAACAATGACACACTGTATATACGTTTATCATAATTGTCTTGAGCACTGTATATAATATATAGCACCACATGCATTATGAACATAATCTGCAGTAATTTTTGTCATGTCTGCTTCACTAGCAAGTCTGACTATCAATCCAGGAGGTCGTGAGTTCAAATCCCCGCTTGGCAACAGTATACGTGAAGATTGATATATAACATTGTGTCTCATTATAATTTATCTCCCATCGCTGATTCAAGTGGGAAAGTTTTCAGTTACTTGCTGAGATGGGGTGTGCTCAAGTACTGGTTAACATTTCAGAATCCAAGGAAACAGTGCTTAGGTTAACTGATCATCTGTTAGCCCTCGATGACATAAAAATGAAGATAAATATTCATTAAATTCAATAGCAAACAATGGCGTAGACACATATATGGGTTATCATACACTTTTACTTCTTATAAACATAACTATTATATTACCATGAAAGTAATTTAAACAAGCGGGGGGAGGGGGGGGGGGAGGGGGGGGCGGTAGTGGATAGTATTGGACACTCATGCCAAAGGTTGAGAGTTTTGACCCCAGCTCGATCCAATGCCGCTCAGTGCTGGTTCTAACCAGGAATCACACTCGAGAGCCGTTTATATACATTTAAGCTTTAACCTTTCTTTGCAATGAAACTAAAATAAATTAGTCAACCCTGTCTTAAGCAGCCACTTAAAGGAAAGAGCAAAACTGACCCTTAACCCTTTACTTCATATAGACGCCTTTGGACACCTAATATAGACGCTTTTGGACACCTCTAATATAGAAGGCTTTTGAATTATTGGGTGAATTATGTTTATATTAACTGACAGAGTGGAAAAACTGTGCAGAAAATGTTCAGATTGCTCGTTACGAGCAATCTGAACTCTTCCTACACTGTTTTCAAAGGCTTTCTGTGATTGGTGCGGGAAAACGCGTCTATATGAAGTAAAGGGTTAAGGCAGGTTCCTGCTTAACACAGATGGATTCCAACTAAAATTTTTAAAATGGTGAATAGAAAATGCGAATGTTTAACACAAGTGGCTGCTTAATACAGGTGACCACTAACACAGGTTTGACTGTAATTTTGTGCTGTGATTACTTAGTATATCTGTATTATTCACATGTTATACAGTTGACAACATTATATTTATAAAAATTTATAGAAATGTATTTTGGTCGTTATTTGTAATATTTTAAGGATCTGTTGCATAAATTACAAGTTTCAGACATGGTCAACTGTATAAATCTGCCTTGAGACGTAAATATTATATTTAAAATTTTACGAAACTGTATTTCCTGATTTCTGCACATATCTGATGAAATAATTTTCTGTAATGCTACAAACCTCAGTTTCTTGGTTGAGATTCCACAAATCCAGTCTTCCCATACCGTCCACACTGGCAAACAGAGCCGGATGAATCGGGGACCACTGGACATCATAGACATAATCACTGTTGTCCTCAAATGAGTGAATAAATTTCTGGTCCTGCAAATTAAAGTGGAGGGCATTAAGATGGATTCAATACAATGGTACACTTCACTAACATATGCATTATAAAGCAACTCAAAAGATAGAAAAGATACACAGGAAATTGCACACTCAGTTTTTATTTTATATAGTTCTTCAACAAGCTCATAAAATATATTCAGTCATCTGTAACCAACCAATTTATGTTGAACAGTTACAGTTGTCAGGTAGAAAACTGGCAATGTTTCAATTCAAAGTAAAAAACATAACCAATGAATCACAGCAGCTTTCTGTAAACAAGAATCACAGCAGTTCTCTGTAAACAAGAACCACTGCAGCTTTCTGTAAACAAGAATCACTGCAGCTGTAAACAAGAATCACGGCAGCTCTCTGTAAACAAGAATCACTGCAGCTTTCTGTAAACAAGAATCACGGCAGCTCTCTGTAAACAAGAATCACTGCAGCTCTCTGTAAACAAGAATCACGGCAGCTCTCTGTAAACAAGAATCACTGCAGCTCTCTGTAAACAAGAATCACGGCAGCTCTCTGTAAACAAGAATCACGGCGTAAACAAGAATCACGGCAGCTCTCTGTAAACAAGAATCACTGCAGCTCTCTGTAAACAAGAATCACTGCAGCTCTCTGTAAACAAGAATCACGGCAGCTCTTTGTAAACAAGAATCATGGCAGCTCTCTATAAACAAGTATCACAGCAGCTCTCTGTAAACAAGAATCACAGCAGCTCTCTGTTAAGATGCATGTTTAAGCCAGGATGTGAAAAAATAGTCATGTCATATGAAGTTAACTAATATTTCAGCAGGAAGTGTTCACTTTTTAGTTAGGTAAATCCATAACGAAAATTGATGTGACAAACTGACATGATGTATTTTAATTTTTATTGTGTTGTTTATCTAAACTGATAAGCAAACTCAATAAGATATTCACTGAATTGAGACCCCCATAAAAGTTGCTTTTTTTTATAAATTCAATGTTCTAAAGTGGCTTTGACCGGAGACCTGATTTTTTTGCATTTTTCAAGTTGTCTTTTTACGTGAACATTTTACCTTGATATAGTAGAATCCATCAATGAATGTAAGAGTTATTTATCACACACAGAAACATGTTCTATATAAAAAGTGTTTTTTACAAATTTTAATGCTCAGATCTGACCTTGACCTATATAAAAGTGCTTTCTACAACTTTAATGCTCAGGTCTGACCTTGACCTATATAAAAGTGCTTTTTACAACTTTAATGCTCAGGTCTGACTTTGATCTATATGAATGTGTTTTTTTACAACTTTAATGCTCAGGTCTGACTTTGATCTATATAAAAGTGTTTTTTTACGACTTTAATGCTCAGGTCTGACTTTGATCTATATGAAAGTGCTTTTTACAACTTTAATGCTCAGGTCTAACTTTGATCTATATAAAAGTGTTTTTTTACAACTTTAATGCTCAGGTCTGACTTTGATCTATATGAAAGTGTTTTTTTACAACTTTAATGCTCAGGTCTGACTTTGATCTATATAAAAGTGTTTTTTTACAACTTTAATGCTCAGGTCTGACCTTGACCTATATAAAAGTGCTTTTTACAACTTTAATGCTCAGGTCTGACTTTGATCTATATAAAAGTGTTTTTTTACAACTTTAATGCTCAGGTCTGACTTTGATCTATATGAAAGTGTTTTTTTACAACTTTAATGCTCAGGTCTGACTTTGATCTATATGAAAGTGTTTTTTTTTACAACTTTAATGCTCAGGTCTGACTTTGATCTATATGAAAGTGTTTTTTTACAACTTTAATGCTCAGGTCTGACTTTGATCTATATGAAAGTGTTTTTTTACAACTTTAATGCTCAGGTCTGACTTTGATCTATATGAAAGTGTTTTTTTACAACTTTAACGCTCAGGTCTGACCTTGACCTTGAGTTTCAGATGTTGTCATGATGTGGTGAACATTGTTTCTAGCTATATTAAACCATTTCATACATGCAAACGTTATGGTTAAGAAAATGCACATTGTCTGGATACTGTGAACATTTATACCTAGTTATATAAAAATCTTTACATCCCGGTTATGGACTGGACATGAAAATGGGACGGATGGACAAAGACCAATACTATATCCCACTTCTGCTATCGGTGGGGGATAAAAAAAATCAAAATTACATTTACAAAAAGGACACAATTTTGTGTCTATATAAAATACAGTCAAACTTGTGCAAGCCATCACCTCTATTTAGCAGCAACTTGCCTTAAACAGCCACAATTGCTATTTACAATTTCTATGCTTTCGGAGCAAATTACCCTGTATTAAGTGAAAACCTGTCTTAAAAGGCTACTTTTACTCCTTGTCTTGACTGGCCACTTAACACAGGGTTGACTGTACATTGATATTCTTCATTTCAAGCATTAAATAAATTTGTGTAAATTAAGTTGTTCCAGAGGAGATTACCTTCATGCTCCACAATTTAATTGTCCAGTCAAATGACGAAGTGAGGAAGTAGGGGGAGAAATCAATCTGACCCGCTACTCTATGACAGTCAATACCCGTCACTGGTCCCTGGTGACCTTCAAATAAGTCACTGATACCAGCCTTACTGCAATGTACATACAAAAGAATGTCACTGAAACAGCGTAAAAATATTTTTGACTGGAATACAAATATGTCACAGGCTGGTGTAAAAATAGCTCTGACTGGTATACAAATATGTTACATACTGGTGTAAAAATATTTTTTACTTGTATACAAATATGTCACAGACTGGTTTAAAAGTCTCTGACTGGTATACAAATATGTCACAGACTGGCGTAAAATATATCTAACTGGTATATAAACATGTCACAGACTGGTGTAAAGATATATCTGACTGGTATACAAATATGTCACAGACTGGTATAAACATACCTCTGTCTGGGATACAAATGTGTCAGAGACAGGTATAAAAATATTTCCAACTGATACACAAACATGTCACAGACTGGTATAAAATATCTTTGATTGTATACAAGTACATCTCGTAATGTTATGAAATTATCTCAGATTGGTATACAAATCTAAATTGAATGACATGTGTTACTAAATTGCACACAAATATATCATTAACTGACATATGAATACATTGTTAGGTATAGAACATAAAAACATTAATTTATTGGTTTGTTTATCTATTTTTTACAGTGATTGTAAAACAAATTTTTAGATCAAATCGAGCTTGAGATCTTTCTGGATAGAACCAGTACTAAGAGTAAATGAACAAAGTGTCTTGCTCAAGGATACCACACAAATATGCAATCTCATAAAAATCATATCCTCAAGAATGCTCATTATGGGATCTGATGACGATGACCTATAGAAAGTCACGTTCAGACGACTTTTCCACCAGCCAATCAGAGGTTCGCTGTCAAGGTTTTGAAAGCAATAGTAAAAGTCTATTTTAAGCAAAGAAAAATCTATATTTAGCTAAAGTTTCAATGATCATGTGACTGCACCCATGTTAATTTAATACTTTTAAATGAGTTTTAGAAAGCAGGGATGATATCAAGACTTTTTTTTATTAATACACTAACATATGAAGATCACAATGTCCAAATCCACACCCGCATGTTGAGATTATGCTAAACAGCTGTTGAAATGAGTACTCTGGTTGAAATAATAATAGTTAAAATAGCCATATTGGAAATCCAGAAGAAGAATTTGAATAGGCCGTCATCAGAAAAAGTGTGTACATTATTCAAATTGCAAAAATATATCAATGAATGACATACAAATACATGTATATCACTGAATGGTACACTTATATATCACTGAATGCATGTGTGGAGAATTGGGTCTTGTGGCAGAACATCGGAACAAGGATTGGAGAGTTATGGATTTGATACCCCATCTACATGTAGGCCATGTGTGATGCCCATTTATGTGCCTTGTTGACAGTAGTATTCCTCCCTATGTGCAGGGCCCCATTAGCTCAGTCGTAAGAGCGTCTGACTATCAATCCAGAGGTCGTGAGTTTGAATCCCTGCCCAACCACAATCTCCGTGATGGTTGATATACGACATTGCATCTCATTATCATTCGTCTCTCACCATTAATTTAAGTGGGAAACTTATCAGTTACTTGCGGAGATGGGGTGTGCGAGTACTAGTTAACCTTTCAGGATCCCAGTAAACAGTGGTTAGGTTAACTGATCATCTGTTAGCCCTCGAGATCATAAAAATGGCGTTAAATATTCAATCCATCAATCAATTATCTGATGACTTTGTGTGTCTTGTACAAGCTGTAAGAACTGCTCCACAATCCTTGTCAAATAAATAAACAAATACGTCACTCACACTACATGTATCTTTACACATTATGAGAGTTTGGATAATTATAGACAAAAACCTAAACTTTACCTTCCATGTCGGCAGGCAGCATACACTGAACAATCCTCGCTGCCAACGACAAAGTTGTTGACATCCCCAGACAGGAAAGAGAAACATGTGACATTGACGGCTTTACTCTGCTTATGCTGAAGCTCCATGCAGTCCTATTCAAGGAGATACGTACATAGATATATACACTAATACCTAAATGTCTAAACAGAACTAAGGAGATGCATACATAATTATATACAATAATATCTGAAGTCTTGGCAAAACTTAGGGTCCCCTGTAGGCGAGTGGTTATAACTACATCTCACAGCTGAGGTCCTGGGTTTGAGCCTAGCTGGGTCACCTCTCATAGCTGAAGTCCTGGGTTTGAGCCTAGCTGGGTCACTCCCAACAGCTGAGGTCCTTGGCTTGAGCCTAGCTGGGTCACTCCTAACAGCTGAGGTCCTGGGTTTGAGCCTAGCTGGGTCACTCCTAACAGCTGAGGTCCTTGGTTTGAGCCTAGTTGGATCACTCCTCACAGCTGAGGTTCTGGGTTTGAGCCTAGCTGGGTAACAACACTTATATGTTATAATGCTTCACAGATATCATGTTCTCAAAGTTTCCAAAAACAGAATGTCATTTCAACATATATTGGTGTCAGAAATAAAATGTTGTTTTTTTTTATATGAATCTCTCCAATCTTTCCAATATACAAGTTTCAGAATAAAAATCCCAAATTAGATAAGCAAACAAGAGGGTCAAGATGGCCCTATATCGCTCACCTGACTAACCTTGAGTCACCCAACATATGTATATTATATAATACATGTACGCTCAAAATTCCAGAAAGATGAGATGGGCAAGTAGCTAGAATTTTGATTTGTTTTGAAGATGTAACAGATGCGTAGAAGAGTTCAAATAGGTAGAGGTTCACCCATGGTAAATGTCAGTGAAATTACATCAAAATCAGGTCAGTAGATTCTGACAAGAAGGCTTTTGAAGTTTTTACTATAGATGCTAAGTCTTTGAACTAAGATAAAAATCCAGTTCCAGCACAAAACTAACCTGTTATGTTTGAGAATGGTTTCAAACTAAAGCATCAGACTAAACTAATGCGCATGAAACAATCCGCAGTTCCAGCACAATAAATATTCCTATGAGTTTCAAACACAAGCCTTCCCAAAGTATATCGCTTGGAAGAATCTTTGTCGCAGTGCACTCTCCCCCAAAATCAATTAAGCCCCTCCTCCAAGATTTCAAGTATACTTTGACACTGAAAATCTCAAGCAGAATTCTTGCTGTTATGAAACTAGCTGAAAATATGGTATTGCTTTATTATGAAGCAGTAAACCATCCCCATCTGAACCATAAAAACTCTGACTTTTATATTCAGAAAAACACCTATTTTAAAATGGTTCATGATATATGAATCGTGAAGTCGATACTTAAAATTGAGATAAAAAAGAAATTTTCTTTCAGGTAAATATAAACCATGTATTTTATATAAATGTTTTATTGTAAAACGCATGATAAAACTTATTTTGGTCAACAATTTATCAATTATAGCATAAATATCACTATTTAGCTGATCAATACAATAATGTTTAAAATACCTATTATACAATAGACGACACATCAACGGTTATCTACGGTTAATTTAGTTGCATGTTTAAGCATGTTTTGGTTTGCGCAAAAAAAACATAAATAATTAAAAATGTAATAAAATGTATATATATTGTGTAAATAACAATTCGAAAAGATGTAATATGAATTCACTATTTGCCGTGTTATTTCGATATAAATTAGTTATAGAACATACAAAACATGTACTTTATTTCGATTTAAGCGTATACTGTTCCAAATACAAAAATATTAAAGCATGTGTGAAACAAACAAAACATAGATATGCTGAAAATTATATGATTATGATTCTATTTGTTTGGGTAACCATAAAACTAACCCCACCACCTGGCTGCCATGTTTTTTGACGAATCAAGATGGCTTGAACAAACTTGGTAGAGAGTCACCCAAAGAACATTTCTGTGAAATTATTTTACAATCGAGCCAGTAGTTTCTGACAAGAAGAATTTTAAGTTTTAACTATAGCTTATATAGTAAACTAACCCAACCCCCTGGCCGCCATGTTTTTTGATGAATCAAGATGGCTTTAACAAACATGGTAGAGGATCATCCAAGGAACATTTCTGTGAAATTATTTCAAAATTGGCACAGTGGTTTCAGAGGAGAAGTTGTTAAAAGCTAAAAGTTAACGACGGACGACATACGACGGACACCAGGCGATCACAAAAGCTCACCTGTGAGCCTTGGGCTCAGGTGAGCTAAAAATATGCCATGTATAACCATAAATACATTATCAAAGATTTTAATGCCAAAAGTCAAACAATTCAATAAACGCCCCGATAGAATGCAATACCGGAGTCAGACAATCCATGTAGACTCTCCATAACCCCATAAAATATAATACAAATAGTCCTATATAGAAACACCTCACCCCCACAGTATGCAATGCGAAAAAGCCAGACAGCCCTATTTGGACCCTCTAACGCCCATAGACTGCAACAGCAATAGCTAAACAATCCTATAACCCCTTCCAACCCCTATAGAATTCGCAAGCCAAACAAAGGGTATCGTACCTGTGGCTGGGACAACATGTCGAGACTCCAGGAACACATTTTACCATCTGTGGACACACTGATCAAGTTGTGAGCGTTTTGTGTTCCCACCACATTCACAGAATAAACAGGATGCTGAAATAAAAATAAATTTGTAAGTTATAATGATCTAAAACACATGTTACTAAATATAGTAACAAATTTACATTAAATTTTATCATTATCCTACTAAAATCAACTCTTTATGACCTGCCTCGCATAATCCCCACCATTGCTACCCAGAACTCATTTAGGCGGGGGGCATTATTACTACCCAGAATCCTAATTTTAAAGACCCCAGTCAAAGGTCAATGTCATGGGGAAAGAAATTGACCACATGCAAAGAATTCGTAGAATCAACATAATATTAAGAGACACATTAAGAAAAGTAATGTCAAGCTGTATGCAAGAATCATGAAAACAAAATGCATTTCTTGAAAACAAAATTCACTTTTGATGAATTGACAATGGATAGATGAAGAAATGATTCACTGAACATCAGAAAAAAATGCAAAAATAAAAAAAACATGTTGGCCTATATGAAACAAGAACATGGAATAAGGAACATAATGAATATACTTTCACAGAGTTTTAGTAAAAATATATTCTGATGTGGTAAATGTTTGCATATACATTCTGTTTTGTTATTTCACTTCCTTTTCCAGTGTGAACAAATCTACATGGGGCAGTATTCTAAGTATCATGCCGTAGACACATGGTATGATAACACATCCAGTCACAATATACTGACACTGGGCTGTCTAGACCTACAGCTATTCTATAACTGCTGAGCAAGAAAGCTTCTAGTACCATTTTTCAAGTATTTGGTGTGATTTGGCTGGTGATCAAACCAACAACCTTCCGAATGCAAAGTGGATGCTCTACTCCTAGACCACCACTGCAGTATCAATGCAAATGCAGGATGTCCAGTGAAATGTAAGTAGACATGTCTTCAAGATTAATGAAGATGAACCAATTAAAACATAAATTATTATTTTACCATACCGTGTGAGCAGCGGCAGATAGTGGCGTTCTCTGTATCGGAGTCCTCTTCAACACTCTATTGTCCCAGAGAACAATTTGACCGGAGTATGTTCCACCCACCACCAGGTTTGGGTGGAACTTGGCAAAACAACTTGACATAACAGCCGACTGAAATGGTAATAATGCAAATAATTTAAAGTGCCTTCCTGTGATTTTTAAATGAGTGCAGTTTTACAGCGTACCAACACATTGTAGATTATTTGACGCCAACAGGAAGTTCACTTTACATGCACAAAAACAACAAATTAACACACAGTTTAAAAAAATCACATCAACAATTGAATATGCAGAATGAACCTATAACCTTGATACCTGAAGAACTGCAGAGGTTCAGCAAATTCTATCGCGTTACTCAAACTGTCGCTTCTTATGAAGTGCATGAGCGTCAGTGACCCTATTCTGGCCATCACTCTTATGGCTCCCTAGAAGCACACAAGGGCTGGTAATTTAACCTCAATAATGAACATGACAACAATGATAAAATGAAAACGACATCAATTTGGACGATTCCTAACCCTATGCAGAGATGGACAGTTATTCTATTCTTACCTAGAACCACACAGGTTTGCTTTTACTTGAAGGGACAAACAGAAACTTTGACAAAATATTACAAAACACCTTTTCTCAAAATGATATATCAATATGATACAAATATAAAATAAAAATACAGCAATATTTATGCTGACCATTAATTTCATTTCTATTCTGGAAAGAAGCTGAACTGTAAAAGGTTAAAAGATATCATACTAAACACGTTTTTGGAGACAAAGAGTGCATCTTTTTTTTATCTGCATGATAGAAATCAATCCCAGAAAATATCAATTCATATTTTTAATAAATGGTTATAATTCTTGTGATCCAAGACAGATGATAGATGATCAGTTAGTACTTGAGCATACCCGCAAGTAACTGAGATCTCTCCCACTTCCCACTTGAATTATTGGTGAGAGATGCATGACAATGAGACACAATGTTGTATATCAATCATCAAGGAGATTGTGGCCAGGCCGGGACTCATACTTATAGCCCTTGGATTGATAGTCAGACCCACTACTGACTTAACTAACAGTGCCTTGCGGAATACTTAGACTAAAAACTAAATTCAATTCTTACAAATTTACCAGTCTTGTTTTCAGGTTATAAACAATGTATAATTTATTTATCAATATTTAAATATTATTCTACTGTCCAAAGAAATTCCAAACCAACAATCAATTTGCGTGCATGGACAAACAGACAATTTGACTTAACGATAAAATGACTTTATCAATTAGTTCTTTTCTACACACCTGACAATGGAAGACATATTCTGGGGTTTCCTTCTTGAATCTCGAGTTCCAGACTAGCACCACACCATCAGGGTCATGAGGGGCATCCTCATTAGCATTGTATGATGCCACCAGTAACTCTGGGAACTGAAAGTAAGAAAGTTTGAAAATATGTTTACGTTATAACGCAACCACCTCCGTCTGTGTTTCTGTGGCTATAACATATTCATATACAACCAAATCGCAAGTAAAACTTGTTACTGCTGTTGTATGTCGTTTAATATGACTTTCATTATTTTTTCAGTTATATTGCGACGGTGTCTACTTGAGATAGTCTTCAAAGTGCTGCCACACTAAGAATCACATTGCAGACACATGGTCCAGTCACATTATACTGACACCGTGCAGGCCAAACCTACTATCCTCTAAATCCTGTCCGCCAAACCATTTTTTCAAATCTTTGGTATGACCCAGCTGGGGATCTAACTGCTCTACCACTAGACCACCGTACCATTGTGGTATTACTGAGATTTTCATTTTCTGTTAGAATCTTAATCAATACCAGGTGCCTAAGAGCTACAATGTCGAACCCACCAGTACAGACATGTGGGCAAAACAATGTTTCATTAAAGTGAACATTTCTGGCATGTATGGTAAGTGGTTCACAAACTGTGGAGTGAAAATGAAATATTGTTTAATAATGGTGAATATTTGTGTCACGTTAATTCAAATTCTGACTTGCAGTTTAGAAGATATGAAACCAAAATGAAATATTGTACCTATTTCTGACCTTGAACATCTAAGTATGATCTTGACCTTTGTACTTTGACCCCTAGTCTTGTGTGTGACAAGTTATATAAAATCTATAAATAGAATATGCATGAGAGCTAGAGAAGGGACAGTAAATGTTCATATACGTACCTGTGCCGACCAATCCATGCTCGTGACAATCCTGTGCTTGGACCATCTCTCATCAAAGAACTCACGATTCAACTTCAACCTCTCACCAGCAAGATCTCTGTAATGATAAATCATGTATCTTTGTAATTTATAACTAACAAACAATAAAAGTTAATGCATTAACAATTAAAAAAAGTTTCAGAAACAATTTGATGCACTACATTTGTTATTTGAAGACATCACAAAATCAAAATTATTTGGCCCCAAATTTCTGACTTTCAATTTCAAGATATGGACCCAAAAGTTCATCACCGCAAAGTGTAATAATTCAGTGTGACCTCTGACCTAAGCTAATTAACTTCTTTCTGATGCGGTTGACAGGGTAACAGAATAATAAAGATGTTGGTTTGGTTTTCCATAGAACTATGTAACGTTTTGGGAAGTATTTGACATTAAGATGCTGCTATTGTTTTACCAAAGGTCCATGGTTTGTTTAACTTTAGCACTACAACTTTGAAAATCTTGAGCTAAGTATCATAAATATAAAACTTCATTGAACTAAGTTCATTTTAAGTTCTTTTCCAGGTCGTTTTAAGGCTAATGCCTACTGATACATGAAATTTTGTCACGGTTATTTATGTTATGTACTTGTAATAAGAAAGTTTCAAGCCAAAAAGCTTTAGGCTAGGTGGTTTCAGACCAAATTCAGTTAAAAGCATCAAGTGGTTTTATAAGCAACGTCATCTAAACAAGTGTTGTTGGATGGACCACAGATGGATTATGGAAGAAGAATGATCAGAAAATCCCACTTTGAACTTTGTTCAGGACAGCTAAAAACAGATGCTGTGACACTGACACTACTGTTTGATGTACCTTTAGGGTGAATTTTAACGCGTTGTCTAGTTATGAAGAAAAAGTAAATTAATGAAGTTTTACCCAGAAATAACAGAGTGGCAGACAGGGATAAATCTGCAACTAAAGTTGTCATTTTACATATAAACAGTCATAAAGTATATACTTAAAGGGAGGGATGTCAGGATGAAATGCTATAAATGTCTTAAAAAATAAAATTATTATTTAATACAATCATGTACATACAAAATATGTTGCCATTTTAAGAGGAAAATCTATTTCAGGCGCATAGCCCAAGTCATCGTTGGATACCCCCGGGTGACAATTCCGAGACTCCACCCCTCATGATGAATGAAGAGTATCATAATGGTTTACTTGAGTGTATTCAACGATGAGCCCAAGTAAGGAGAGCCCAAAAGTGATCCATTTAATCACCCCGTAATAGGTCTGTGAGGGTCGGGGTGGGCCATCCCTCAACAAACCGTACAAATATATGCATCAGTCAAGTTGTAACATACATTCATATATATATACACTGAAAGGAAAATGAAAGCATACATTTTGGTTTTCAAAATTATTTCATTATTGGCTAAGTTTATTCATGTGATGGAAAATGAACTGATTTTTCTTATTGTTTTGCTTTGAAATGAATTAAATGTTTGTTTTTTGAATCAACAATATGATGAAATATAAATATACAAAATTTATATGCAATACAATTATTGTTCCTTGACCTGTCGACGTTTATAGGTATGTATACTTTCTTTTTCCTTTCACCGCATATACATATATACATTAATCTTAAAGGGACACACCAGTCTCAACAAATTATAGACTGTAGCTCGAGCTAAAACAAAAATCAAACAGAAATAAAATATAATTTGACACAGCAGATGATAGTAGATGTCAATTTTAAAATTTTGAAAAATCCTGATGTATTCCCTTCAAGTACTGAAAACTTTATGTGAAAATAAGCATCTGAAGGCATCTGGGTGATCAGGCTTTTAAACAAATTTAAATACAACTTCATCAAGTTAGACTGTAGAAGGGACCAAGCTCTCCCCGTCCATTAGTCCATTACATAGCAGTGAGATTTGAGCACGTTGATTGGGCAGTTCCTTCAGGGAAAGTTGAATGACATCACAGTTTTGTAGTATTTATGTACAATGAATTATGGGGCAAGCATAGAATTCCCTGCTTTTTCATTGGGGTTGAAAAGAACAGCATCGCGAGATATCAGGGACAAGAATGGACTTGTATCTTATTTTATTTAAGATAATCAAAGAATTGATACTAAGTAAAGATTACAGTTAAGATTTAAATATTTAAGGTAAAAATTATAAAAATGTCTGTGAAACATAAGTCCAGGTCTGGAAAGGAATGTCAGAGCATATGAAAGAGACAATGGTTGACTGATTGAATATTTAGCTTCACTAGCCATCAGGGGCTTACAGACAATCAGTTACCTAGCCACTGTTTCCTGGGATCCTGAAAGGTTAACCAGTACTTGAGCACACCCCATTTCTGCAAGTAATTGATAACTTTCCCACTTGAATCAGCAGTGAGAGACGAATGATAATGAGACACACTGTCATATATCAATCATCACGGAAGCTGTGGCCGGATGCAGATTTGAACTCATGACCCCTGGATTGATAGTCAGACGTGTAACCAACTGTGCTAAATGGGCCCGGCAGGAATGTAAGAACATCTACTTTAAAAGAGACAAAATGAAAACAATAAGAGAAACTCACTGGTTTGACATGTCATCGTCACCCGAGCAACTGTAGTCAATGTTTATGTCCACCTCGTCCAGGGCTCGCTCCACCAATCGTGCGGAATGGTCAACAAATAGGCGGAAATCCTCTGACAAAAATATTGTGTTCTTTTCCTCTTCGCTGATTTCTCGTACTAACAAAAGACAAAGTTTCAATACATGTAACAAGGTGATAAATAAATATATTATAGAAAATCATAACTGGCCATAGTAAAATAAGAATTTTATTTTATTTCATTTTGTGGGCGCTGAAGTGGAACAGTCATGAGTGAGGTCACATGTGAGAATGTCATTTCAAGATTTCACACGTGAAATTTGATTGATACTGAGAGCACCAATTTTCATCTTATGATTGAAAACATTGAAATTAAAATTTATCATTTTATTATGTTTTTCACAGTGAAATTATCAAAATTTACGCACCAGGGATGGTATTTACCAACCATTCTTAAGAATATTCTTAGACTTAAATTCAAGGATGAATTTTGATAAAAATACTTTTTTGGGGTTAAAAATTTGCAAGCATGTAGGAACACCTAATATATAGTCAAATAAACTCTCACAATTACTCTATATCATGGTTAACTAGATATCTAAAGTTAAAATTTGTAATTTCAAGCTCAAGTCTAAGAATATTTTCCTGATACATCTCTGTAATTCACAAAAAAAACCCATAAAACACATTTCACTTATAACATGATAGGTCCAGCGATTCTGGTAGGCAGGATAACATCATGATTATAAGCTGCTAGACTACACAAAAATGTGAATACCATATACCCCAAAATAAATGCACTCAGTGATGATGTATTCTGCAAATGGGGGAGGGGGATATTTAGTCAACTTAAAAATATTGAAACTAGACTTGAAATGTAATTTTTAAGTATTAAAGACCAACTTCCAGAGTGTAAAACTCATTTATATTTTATAAAAATAAGTGAGGGTGTTCATTTGGAGGGTGACGGATACGGTAAAACAGCATTCTGCAAATGGGGGTGAGGGAGGGATATTTAGTCAACTTTAGAGTTTCAACTCATTTTATTTTCTATAAAAATAAGTGAGGGTGTGGGGGGGGGGGGGGGGGGGGGAAGGGTATATGGTACAAGTAAATTTATAAAGAAATGCCATTTGATTGGCTGCTAGGTATGTAATTTTAAGAAGCTGTTTTTCATTACTTGTATAAATGTCATTTTGGTTAAGAAAATATATACAATTCAACCATGTTTCATTTGAAATGGAAAAAAAAGAAAAGAGTATATATAGTGGAGATCAAAAACAGGTTCCTTACATTTATATGAATATTTAACGTCAAATAGGGCTAACAGACAATCTCAAACCATTCTTTCTCGAGATCCTAGAAGGTTAACCAGATATCAAGCACACTCATCTCGGCAAGTAACTGATAACTTTCCCACTTAAAACAGCAGTGAGAGACGAATGACAATGGGTGCAATATCATATATCAATCATTGTGGATACTGTGAGCAGGGTTTCGAACACACATCCTCTGGATTGATAGTCAGACATACTACCAAATGAGCTAACATGGCCTGGCTAAGTTTCTTATGAAACATACTTCAAGTCAACCTAAAAAATGATTATTTTTGTACTCTTTATCAAGAGGCCATGACCTTAATGGTCACCTGATTATACTTGATGGCATAAAACTATATGAATCTATTTTTCTTCTGGAAGTGGCAAAAATCAAAACATGGACTTTGAATGTCACATCTGCATCAACAAATCAAATCATTTTCTCTTATATAGATTTACTAAAGTAGTCCCCACCCTAAAGGTCAAACAACAAAACCTAGGGACATGCAATTCACAATTTTCATAAAGGACCCATATACGTCAATAATAATGCTCACCAATTGTTTCCCAGTACTTCCGATAGTAAGAAGAAGATTTTTAAAGTTCAAAGTTTTACCTTGAATTTGACTGTATTGTTCCTACCACATAGGTCCCAGCGGGGTGGGGACCATGCAATCCACAATCTTGAATCACCCTTAGGTACCAAAGCTGCATACAACATTTCATTAGCTTATGATTTTTGAGAAGAAGTCGAAAATGTCAATTGTTTACGGACAGGGCACGATGAAAAACAAAAGGCAATCACAAAATGTCCCTTGAGACGAAGTCTCAGGTGATCTAAAAATAAGAAGCAAAAGAAAACACTAGTATACAAAGTTTGAAGAAATTATCTTTCCTGGTTTTCAAATAGCAATATTCAGTTGTTGTATGGTGTTTAGCGTCGCTTTCAACAATTTTTCAGTCATATCGCAAACATATTTTTCATGCTTGGGACAAGATAGTGAATGGAAGGACAGACAAAGTGGCAACTTTATGTTGTTGTCCAATTTTTAATTAATTTATATTTATTTATTTTTTTTTGGGTGGGGGGGGGGGGGAGAGAGGGGAACAATCATCACATATTGGTGTAGTCTTGTTAATGCTATAGTCTACTAAGACCATCAACTGCAATGAAAAACAGAAACTGGTAGCATAATTTATAATGTCAAAATCAAATGTTTTGGTAAAGCCCCCAAAAATATGTGGAAAAGCATTCCTAATCACCTTGCAGGTAACCAAGGTAATTGAATAGATTCTAGACAATTACACTCAGCTGATCCTTCCTTCACAGTAAAAGAGTGAACACAAACTTAACATTGATTATATTTAAGTGCCAATCGCTATATACTTACCTGAAGATAAAACAAAGAAAGCAGATGATGAAATAATAAAAATAATTTCACAAATGAAACCAAAATCATAAAACACTTCTAATATAATTTTCCATCACAACCTAAGAATCTAGCACCAAAATTTCCAGGGACCACCACAACCATGTTTCCCGCCCTCGTACACGAGGGTATAAAGCGATTGTGAGGGTGACAAGTGTAAGAAGTACCTGGTGGAGGGATATTATAACTCTGGTGCATAGCCCAGGTTCTGGTTACAGCATTCCTGAACAGATGGCCACCTAGAACGGGTACCAATCTCTTTATATATGTATCTAATGTATATCCATGCATTATATGGTGTTTACATTATGACTGAATTACCAACAGCAGACGTCATACAGTACCATGATAACCTACTCAGTGTATTATATCTATACAGACCTTGTCTTCTTTGTACTTAGTATCCAGGTAGAAGTCATGGGGAGGCATACACCCAACCTTACTAAAAGTTGGCAAATGTTGTTAATGTGTAGTTAAACTGACTAAAAATCCAGTGTCAGGATAGAAGTTTGCCCTGATAAAATGAGCATAGATAAATTATCACCCCTAAAATGGTGCATATAACCTCCTTAAAATCTTAGATTTGCTTTGCCTGCATGACTTGAGAATTCGCTAAAATCTTCTCTATTGAACTCTTACATGTAACCCTGAATTCAGCCCTGGAAACTACTATAAAATAAAGTACCACCTTAAAGTCTGAAATACATGTATCACTTAAACAAGGAGCAAATATACATGCAACAACAATGTCAGACTTAGTCTGTAAGTCCTGTTGTTATCTTTTGTTCTCTAATATGATCATCCGTAAAGGGCATTAGACTGCTTCATGTTTTAACATCTGCTGGTTACCTGGTTACATCTGCTGGTTACCATTTTTAAAGTTTCAGTGCAAACTAATATGTATTTCCTGCAAGCAGGAAATCATCTATCCATGCAGCCCAAATTTATATTTTCTGCCATTATGTTAAAATTTTGGTACATGGATTTGATAGCTCAGTCACTTAAAGTGCCTGGTATTACAATGTTCCTAATGCAAGCCTCATCTGAATCCTCTATTAAAGCCACAACCCAAATTAACACTGAGTAAAAGATTGTTTGTCTGAAGCAAAGCGGCCATCATTGTCGGATACCCACGCTGGTCCTTCTGATACTCTCCATTTATCACCCATGGGATATTACACTAGCTTTGCATTGTTTCTACCAAGCCACAACTCAACCATATGATTGGTTCCTTTACGATTTCATGAAGGGAACGTTATCAAATCGCAATGCTTGTTTCATGCAAACACAGTTTTGAAAAGATGTTATGTTTGCTGTTTTTTTCAAATAAAATGTTGCAAAGCTAGTGTCATTTCCCACAGGTGATGGATGGAAAGTATGGAATTGACACCTGTGGGTATCAGACGATGAGCTTCTGGATGGAAAGTATGGAATTGACACCTGTGGGTATCAGACGATGAGCTTCTGGATGGAAAGTATGGAATTGACACCTGTGGGTATCAGACGATGAGCTTCTGGATGGAAAGTATGGAATTGACACCTGTGGGTATCAGACGATGAGCTTCTTCAAAAGATTTTTTCTTTAAAAAGTGTAATTTTTCCACAGATTTGTTATTTTTTTACATACTTATACATTTTTTGTTTTTATAAAGAATCAGCAAAACTTAATTTCCAAATTGCTTAGTATGTGAGACGTGTATACATAGAGACTGAAGAGACCTGTATCTGCACTTGCAATCTGAAAGAAACTATATGTAGCTATATTAGTGTATGTTGATATCAATGCTCCTTTCTCACCAACATATACTTAAATACTTAAAAACCAAAATCTAAACAAGAGTTGTCAGAAGACAACAAAGCTCGCTGATGGGATAAAACTCACCACCCATGCAAAGATTGAGATTGGAAGCAAACATCAAAACTAAATGCAAAAGTTTAACCTGGGTGACTAGACAAAAAATTGTCCAAAAGGGCCATATCTTTGCCAAAATGTAACCCTGAGTTATGGTTCTTGTCTCTGTGTGTTCCATTGATGATGGTGAACACACATGGGAAGTTTCATTGATATCCATTGAGTGGTTGCATAGATATCTTACCTGATAAAAAACTTTAACCTGAAAAATTAAGTAAAAAAAGGGCCATAACTGTGCCAAAATGTAACCCAGAGTTATGGTTCTTGTCTGTGTGTGTACGATTAATGGTGAATACACATGCAAAGATTCATTCACATCCAACAAATTGTTGCAAAGATATCTTAAACTTAAACGCAACTAAACACAAAAGTTTAACCTTGGGTGTCTACGTAAAAAAAAGGGCCATAACTGAGCCAAAATGCAATCAAGGGTTATGGTTCTTGTCTGTGTGTCTTCCATTTATGATGGTGAACACACATGCAAAGTTTCATTCACATCCAATGAGTGGTTGCATAGATATCTTAAACTCAAAAGTTTAACCTGGGTGTCTACAGACGCCACCGCCAGGGACATGGCAATAGCTCTCCTTGGACTTCTTTCCAGTGAGCTAAAAAAGCAGTATGGTGCTCATGATTTTAGATTTGTTCCATTTAATAATATTTTATAACTAGTGCTGATTTTATAATAGATAAATAACCAGTCAAAACTTAGATTTTATATATTCAAGTAAGATGTTGGTGAAACAGAAGCCAGGCTATCAATATGTATCAAGTTTTCCTACCCTTGGGTTCATCCTTATGTGACTTTTCCTCTGCCGTCTGTGTAGGTGCAACCATCTCCACGTGCGGCATTTTGTGCATCCCGCCTAGTGATACGTCAATGGAGTCAGTGTCTTGCTCCTGGTCATCATCTGTTCGACGATCATCGTCATAAACAAGAACTGATATGTTAGTATACCTTATTGCTGCTCTATAATAAATCTATACGGTGGTTACATACATAGTTACAATAACTGATGCACAACTCAATGTTTAATCACCACTTACAGTAAGTGACACAAAACTAAAATATATATTCATCATTTACAGTAAATGATGCGCAACTAAAGGTTAAATCATCAAAAGTATATAGTGATGCACAACTCAATGTTTAATGATCATTTACAGTAAAGTGATGCACAACACAATATAAAATTTTAATTACATATAGTTATGTAAACAATATCTGATGCACAACCGAATATTAAATATTTAAAGAACTAATTAATAATCCAGTATTATAAACATCACATAATCATGTTATTAAAATTTCTGGGCTAGGGATGCCAAGAAGTATGAAATGAACAGTTAAGTTCTAATCTGTGATGTTGTCACTTAAAATTTAAACTTAAAATTTGTCCCACCCATTCCCTCATTTTTTTATTTTTTTTTTAACAAATCACAATAATTAATACCAACATGAATATTTGGTGACTGCTGTTCCCTCAGTATACTACTTACATTTAGCCACAATAGCCTTGTATTCAATATTCAAACCTCAAACATATAAGGAGTCTATAAAATTTAAAAAAAAAAGAAAAAAAAAAGAGAATGTTCAAGTACAATAAACAACTACAACCATGCACACGTATAACCGTGTAGACTCTGGCTACAGGTTTTTACCTTGCAAAATTAATATCAAACTTTCTAATTGAATGTTATATTACTTAAATTAATAATTTATCATAAAATAATAATTATTGGTAATACATTTAATATATGTATGTGCATATCAATTTAAGAGATTGTCTATTATACTATACAGTGTATAGTATACACATCATAAATTAATTGGCGTTTATTCGGGGGGAATACGGTATGATGAGATTGCCTTCTAAATCAAATGCAGATTTGTTATTATCTAATACAATTTGCAGTTTTCAGCTTATTTAAATCCATGTATCTGATCATATGTTATAATATTTAATAATAGCTAAGTTGTGTATTTTATTAAAAAGCATCAGAATGGTTTGAATGTTTATCATTATTTTTATGCTTATAATTAATTTCCATTCGCTTGCATTATTAAAAGCAAAGTATTAATTTAAGAAGACAGTTGATTGACAAATCAAAGTATTTACTATTAAAGGACTCTACATTGTTATTTTGATCTTAAAGGGACACCTGGCAATTTGGTTAAAATTCTCACTCAAGATTAGTTTTGAAAATTTGCATCCACATAAAACAAATATGAAATATTAATACCCAGATATGTGTGAATTTTTGCAATATATTCATTGTCAGGTATGACACAAAGAGTAACAAATACTTTATTTTATCAGATCTTATCTGCATGATAGTAAAAAAATGCCAAGGAAATATGAATTTGCATTTTTTTTTTTCAAAACTAGGGTAATGTGTTAATTTCTGAACTTGAAGTATGAAGTTTTGGATTAAAGACTCATTAAACTTCCGAAACGGTCGTTTTATTTTTAATTTAAGTCAGTTTTGCTCTTCCAGATGATAAAATACATGTTTATTTGACCACTGAGAGACTTTGCAAATGAAAAAAATAAATATAAAGCACATTATTAGTTCATAATTAAGAACGGGTTTTGTTCACAAATTAATGTTCGTCTTTTTCTGATAAACACCTTTGGCAGAAAACTGGGAGTTGCAAAGCTTGTTTAGAAACGCGCCAGTCGGTAATTTATGATCAATTCACTTCAGAGAGAAACACAGTATGGGGAACTGTAGGTGATGCGGTTAAAAATCAAATAATTGCTCGTGGTTAAGAACATCCCCTTTATGAACTGGAACCCACGCGTTAATTTAATGCACGTAAGCGACGGAATGTCCATATAGAATTAAAAGTAAAATTACCTTTTTGATAACTGTACTAAACAAATCACCCTTGGTAGCCTCTCAATATTGACTTCGATAAAGTGATTTGTGACGATATATCCTGTGCGATAGTATTTATAACGCGTATATGCAAGGGAGGATCCTGAGCAAGAGTTACTAGACCTATCTAGTATTCCGTACTCATTGTTTTTCAGTGTGTATAAATAAATACATACTACGTTCGATACAGTTTTATTGTATCATCAATATATTTAAAAAAAAAAAAGAAGAAGAAAACCCAATAACAATACATAATATTACTGAAGCCATAACTTTCCTAATCTTGTTAATGAACCTCTTATCTAAGGGCCTTAATCCGCACACTACCACTGCAGTATTCATTTGTGTACTTCTGAACACTGGCGGAGGTCAGTCGGAAAGCAACCGATTCATAACGGAATTACAAAAATGTAAACAAAAGTTAAAAGTTTGGTCTGCTCGTCTAAGAAATACACATTTCGATCGAAGTTATTTATTTTCTCGCTTTTTTAAAAACAGTCACTCAGGGACTTGAATGGTTTTGGCAATACTATAAACACATTTACCGGTAATCACAATCTTTTTTTTTGTTATTATCAAAAATTGTGCATTTCGAAAGTTTAAGGAGGCTTTAAGGGAGACAGCCTGCATCACGTGCACCTGCTTAACACAGTACCGGAACATTGTTTCAAAAGCTGGTCTAGATTGTTTAGATTTTGGGTACATGTACATGTGTAGGTTTTATAGCTCCTACCAACAGTATGGGCATTAGAGAAATCTTTTTCACCAATGTATAGACCAGTGCAATCTATTTGCACTGTTATGAGGTAATCTGGAATTTTGTATGTAGCACTGACCTATATATTGGTGAAATAGATAATATGAATACCCAGATCGTTGGTGGGATCTATAAAATCTGCACATGTACCCTAAATCAAAATTAAAACAACATTCCAACACTGTAATTAGCAGATGTGAAAGACGTAGATTCTCTCCCTTGTGTAATGTCTATATAATCATATTTGTTATGCTCAGAGGTGTAATGGTTGATTTAATGTGTACACAGAAGTAAAATCAATATAAATATTGCCATATGTCCTTTTAAAACAAAACACATGTAACTGTACAAATTGTCTATAATTCACATGGCCAATAGAGATGACTACATGATCTACAACATCACACTATATATACAATCTTGGTGCATTACGTAAGAATGTTTACAGTTGCTATAGCAACAGAACAGTTACTCATATATAGCATGCATTTTCACTAAAAAAACTTCACAAAATTGAGATGAATAAAGCAAGGGGCTCCATGAGGGTCCTCATCAATAAATTCAGTATAAACTTGTTTGAATTTTTTCTTCTTCAATAAAACCATAAAAATAGTAAAAAAATATGTTTATTTTATTGACTTCAGTATCATGTATAATCATATCATTAAAGCTTTCTTTGCTGACAAAAACTTCTGATTTGGTGTCAACAAAAAAATTCTGATTAAATCCAAATCAGTGATTTTGGTTTGTCTCTGTGCGCAGTTAATATAGTAACTTTGTAATGAATAAAAATAAACAAATAAAGGAAAACAAAACTGAATGTGCTGATGAGGCAAACAAGGATGGAATAGAGACAGAATCAAAGTGGAAACAAAATTGCAATAATGATTCTGCATGTTGGATAAAAGCAATATGGAAGTCATGAAAACTCAGTGATCATGTGGCTATTGGGTACAGCTGTACAAAAACTGGGTACCGACTGTATCAAAGTCTGGATACCAGAATCATGTAAGGAAGTCTGGGTAACAGTAATATAAACAAAATACATGGGTACTTGTACAAAATACTGGGTACCAGTTGTACAAAATACATGGGTACTTGTACAAAATACTGGGTACCAGTTGTACAAAATACACGGGTACTTGTACAAAATACTGAGAATGAGTTGTCCAAAATATTTGGGTATTTGTACAAATTACTTGGGTACTTGTACAATATACTGGGAACCAGTTGTACAAAATACTTGAGTACTTTTACAAAATACTGGGTACCAGCTGTACTAAATACTGAGTAACAGTTATACAAAAGTACAAACTTCTGGGTACCAATCACTTGTACAAATGTCCAGGTAACACTTGTACAAAGTATTGGGAACCAGTGGTACAAAAATAATAACAGGGTATTATTTGTGCATGTAGAAAAGTCTGGAAAATCAACCAGTAATTCATCTGCCACATGATCAAATCAGGTAAAATCACAATTTCACTTACAAAATGAATATCCAAACATTGTTGAATTATCAAACATATTGACATAAACTTGAAAGCAAAGCAATAAATGTACTGTGCAGTATCATACAGTATTACGTCATGTATAAGCGCTATATAACTAAGGTATATACTTCTATGTTAACCTCTGTTACCCACTATTGGGAGTTATGCACAGAGGTATTTCTACAAAATATTTTAATACGAGTCAAGTCTTATTATCATGGAGACCCCTGCTTTGATTTTTAAAAATAAAATAAATACATTAAAATAAAGCTTCTTTGAAAGAAATGGTCATTACTACCTTATTGTTTCAACGTTTTGTTTTTTATTACGGTTATATAAACAGTCAATAGCTCTCAATAAAATGGTTTGTAAAATATCTGAACTAATTACGCCAACGTTTACACAAAAAGTGCAAAGTTTTAAGAATTGTTTTAATTACATGTAATTCAAAATCAATTAAGATAAGAATTAAAGATTAGAATTTAGAACTTCTGAAGTTGCATTGTTTCAGCACTGATGTATATAATGCAGGCTGTTAATATATCATATCTCGAAACAATCTCAAAACAATGTATTTCCAGAAAAGTCCGACAAATCATAAAATGCTGAGATATACATATTCTTGCAGCCCCAAAATTGAATAATATGTCATATTTCTACAAATTCACATCTAGGTATATAGTTTGTCTTTAATTACTAAAATTTAGAGCTAGATGCATGGACATCAGCTATGTCAGATTCTCAAAATTTACTTCTTGGGATGACAAACTATCAAGCTACAAAAAAAGAGTCAAATCTGTCTTCAGCAACCACTCAAGGGAAAGAGAAATAATGACCCTTAAAACGTGACTGCTTAATACAGGTTAATTTAAACTAAAATTATTCAAATGCTAAATAGAATATATGGCTGTTTAGAATAAGTGGTGGCTCAACAGTGGTGACCACTTATAGCTTTAACTGTATGTCAAACTTTGCTGAAAACACACTGTTTTTGGAACTGATCTCGGATACAATATTATTTATAACTATCAACTTCTCGAACAGAACTCTTGACTATACATCTTACCCACCTTTAGGACAATGTTATCGTTACCATGGATACATGATAATTTTTTTTTCAAACAAGCTTTGTAATAATTTAATCCTACATAAATCAAGTATTGGTACACACTAACATAAATCCAGTACAATGTACTACACAAGGTGTACCTTCCTCATAATATGAAAACTCATCTTCCCATTCAAACCCCACGTCACTACCGTGAAATTTTGGGGAACCGTGATGCCTTGGGGAACTGTGGGATCCTGATTGCGATGTCCAGAAAATAGAATGTATAAAATTTGGTTTTGATTACCAGCACTGGAGCATGCTCGTCACCTGCACACAGCTCATCCTCTCACAAAATAAGTAATTCATCTTTGAAAAAAAGTATCAGTAAAGTTTGCATATATTTTTTTTCTAAAAAGGGTTTATGTCACTATGGCTACAGTGTAACTTCCAGATCACACCATGTCTACACGAAACATGGCATTGTATTACACTCAATTTCAGAGGTAAAGGAAAAACAAGTCACAGTAAAAGACCTCAAATAATTACTGTCTACTTATAATTATGTCTGTAACTGACATATTTTCCCACCTCAATATCTACATGAGGGTCAGATATGCCATTAAGAGCAGCGTTGTCATAGCCTGTCTGACATACTGTATCTGTTAGGAGTCACATAACACTTTTCTTTATTTTATGTTTCCTGAGATGAGAGGGGACAGCAAGTGGACATGGATCTGGCTAGAAATTAGGAAATGAATCAAACCTTGCTCTTATTTGAGCCCCCTATACTTTATTTACAAAACGTCTTTCATAACAAACAATGTTTTGGGAAAAATAAATCGTAACTCAAACAGTAATTAACCAAATTAAAACCTTAAAAGAAGGTATGTGACGGTGGGCACACTGACTGGCCCAGCTTTATGATCATGAAGACATTTTGGTACCCATGATTCTGCATCATCTGCCCAACAGTTGACTGCTTAATACTTATACACCCTTGAAAGTCAAAATTTTATGTAATTTCTCCATTGATCTATCATCTTATGCCAGGGATGGATCCAGAAGCAGGGGCATGCAGTAAGAAGCTCTCTCTTAAATCTTAATGTAAGAATTTAAATCAATTAAAGGCTTAAAATGTCCAAAGAAACAGAAAAAATGGAACCTGTCACAGTAGCAGAGGTTTAAAACACAACATACAAGATTTAAAATTCAATGTCATCAGCTTTGGTTGTGGTTGAAATATGTGATCTTTAATGTCTTGGTTTAAAACATGTATTCTATTAAATTCTTTAAATGTTTCACATTGAATTTGCACGAGCTGTTGTATGATGTTTAACATCGCTTTCAACAATTTTTCAGCTATATCATGACATTCTTTACTTGAGAGTTTTCTAAGCAGTAGTACACTGGAGTATCATGCTATAGATACATGATATGATACCCCATCCAGTCACATTATACTGACACTGGGTTGACCAGACCTAGAACTATCCTAAATACTGTGCCTAAAAGAGGAAGCTTCTGGTGCCATTTTTTTCAAGTCTTACAGAAAAAGAAAGGGGTACTGGTAAGACAAAAACAATATCAAGCACAACAATGGAGCATCATTTAAATAATTTACTTGAATCAGTGAAATTATGAATACCCCAAAGCTTGATGAAAATACCTTTTATAGCATACCCATAACCTTGGTTTTGGATCCACCCCTGAATGTAATTTCATTTAATTTTTTTTTTCTGAACTAAAAGAATCACATCGAGACACATACCAAATTTTGATCTATGGCTTGGACTACTTGTGTCTGAAACGCCGTCAGATACTGAAAATATGTAGATTTTAAAAATAAATTTCCAAAATGAGCACCAGGTATATAATTTTTTATATATAGCTTACAAGGGGCCATGACGGTCGATGAACAATAAAGTAACTGGGAAATGATTCATAATGATATAATGGTAAATCTGAAGGAGATGGTAATGACGATAATGGCGATAAAAATGGAATAATGAAAATGACCATAATGAAGTTAATGACAACACATGCTACTACTACTACTTCTTCTTCTACTGCTGATAATTTTAGCTGATGTAAATCATTTAATTTTCCTGCCTGCTTGATACTACTGACTTAGCAGACCAACGACCAGTTTCACCATGATGATTTGTATCACAAAGGTAATGTCATTTTTTAAATGAGATAAGGCTGAACTCAAATATAAAATATCATTGTATTTATCTTAGATTCTAGTGAATGATATGTGCTGTGTCACCTGTTTAGTAAAATATTTTTTAAATGTGAGTAATGAACTTTATTTTTGTGTCAATGTTAAAAAAAATGAAATGTAGCATTGGAATTAAAATATCTTTTCAGTTATTAATAATTAAGTAACCTATCCACAAAATGTTATCTTAAATATCTAAAAGTAAAACCAAACTATTAATCAGAAATTTTTTTTTATTTTTTTAGGAATGGTGACCTTGACTTTGACCTGTTTTAGGTAAAACGCAATTTGAAGCTTCTTATTTCATACTAGGAATGTAATCACAAAATTCAGCTCAAATGCAACCATGAGCTTCCTTTTCAAGTTGGGAACCAACTTCCTTTGCCAGTTGGGAACCAACTTCCTTTTCCAGTTGGGAACCTTTCCACCAAATATATTCCAAACATCTTACAATAACTAAAGATAACCAATGACAATGAAAGTGTTGAGAATGACAACAAAAATTACTATGATGGGTAGCAAATGATAAAGCAATCTCTAAATGTCTGCCAAAAGGCCATACAATAAAGTTTATGGAGAAAGAAAAACACCTAAATTATATTTTTGCTCTGTTGCTACTGATGGTTAGTCTAAACTCTGTGCTGTCACTTTCGTTGTTGCTGTTGATGATGATGATGATACTGATTCAACTTTTGATGGTGACAATAATGATGTCCCTGATTTTGTTATAATGATGATGATGAAGAAGATGATGATGACGTTGTATAAATAAAAGGTAAAAATAAACAATTTGGAACAAACTTTACCAAGACTCTGCATGCATTGTGACTGCCATGCTTTTGATATTTTTTCATACTCAGCTTGATATGAAGGTGGCATGCAATTAGCTGCCAGTGTTATCTGCATTAGACATTGGATTTATGAACAACAGAGATGGATTCTAAAAATTAACCATGTGATAAAATGAACATTAAAGTAAAATTACAAAAAAATGAAAAAATAACATGTTTTACTTTTACACATGATGTAAAAATTGCTACCTGTGCATATTAAATCTTCATTGTTTGATAACTGTTAATTTACTAAAATTAATAATCAGACAAAATTTGCATTCAAACTGTCAGAAATAGCATCAATTGAAATATAACATTGTGTCATTATTATAAATTAATTTTTACTTTTTGAAATACATAACAAAAAACAAAACAACAAACACTGCTTTCTATCCACAGAATTTAGGAAAACATGAAAAACAAAATAAAAATATTCTCTGATTAACTTAACAGCATTTCATTCTCCATTCTTTTTCAAACCAAGATGAGAGCCAGAGTAAGGGGTCTCCATGAAAAACAAGACATGTTCAATATTTTGTTTGATACAATAAAGTACTGTATATGATACATTTGCATATAAAATATAATTTATATATACAGTCAGTAAACAAAGTGGGATATTAGAAAGAGAGTTTTCAATAGAAATATCTGTTTAATTATCAATCCAAAATGATCTTCCCTATGAGGATCTGTAGCAGAATGAAGGCACACATTTTCTGCCTGCAACCTCTATGTTTTATGTGTTGGTTTGCAAAATCCATCACCCCTTTTTTCTTCATTTGTGAAATAAAATTTCACTTTTAAATAAAACACACTGTGACGGTATTAAGTTTGGCAGGGACTGATTGATATATGACAGTTAATTTCATTGTCATTCTTTTCTCACCTCTGATCAAGCAGGAAAAATTATCAGTTACTTGAAAAGATGGGTGTACTCAAATAATGATTAAACTTCCAGAATCCCAGGAAACAGTTGTAATATAGCACAACCAATTATCTGTTGACCATCAATGGCAAAAAATGATGCTAAATTATTTTAGTCTATTTTAATTTTAACAGTTTTCATATTATTTGTATTTTCCTTCTACCACTCATCTAATAATTTGTTTGAAAATAAATCTGCAAACCAACAAATAAAAAAGTATGGTCTTATCACCAATCATTATCTATATAATCCTCATACCAGTAACTATGCCTAACTATACTAATGTATATATAATATATATATTATATAACTGTATAGAGTGAAACTAAACTGGAAGGTTTTGTAATATTAAACTAATTATACATGACTATAACTATGATGGAAGTTGGGTTTCACCACAACCTTTCATATTATACATATGTTATACTTTATATCATAATTGTGTATGTATATCATTGTAGTACAGCAAATTATAAATGATCATTGAACCACAAGTTCAAATAACCGTATGATTGTTTGTTTTTACAGATCTTACCCGTTACTACAGCTGTAACCCGAACATTAACTCAAAAATATTTTTTTATTCAACAAAATTCTTAAAGCAATACTAGCCCCATTAGTAATATACATTAATTATCAAAGTTTTAATTAGTGAATAATCTAGCATTCTTACACGTGTTTCTATTATTCATATAAACATAACATAATTATTATAAAAAACAGTTTTACAACAATAAAGCAGATTTTTTTAAAATTCTGTGCACATAGGTGCTTTTTTGGGTAGCGATTTTTTAGTTTTGTGCTTTCCGCCATAAATTATTTTAAAATTTATTTGTATTTTTAAACATTACTTTTAAGTTTATCTTGATATTTAATTTGCTGATCAACATTATTACAAAGAGAGTTCGCATTCTTTAAAATAATTTTCCTACAAAATTTGTAAATTTTTCTACTTAAATTAAAAAATCCACCTTCAGAGTGATGGGTGCCATTTTCAACACATGACAGGTTATATATGGCATATCCAGTTTTATTGGTGGAGGAAGATCTCAAAATGAATCTGAATAGAACCACTGTCTTTCCGCAAGTAAATGGCAAACTTTCTCACATAATGTTACTGGATCAAGCTGGGATTCAAACTTGTGACATATGCAGTGTGAGGTAAAAAGTCATCAGATGACAGTACCTTGGACTACTCCACAGATGGACATTCATCCTATAAATAACTATTTAAATCTTTTCTTGACACTTGCACATTGTTGTTAAACAAGAATTGCAGAAATGAGTCATGCACATTATAAGCTTCAGTTGAACTGTATATTGAAGACTTCCATTGGTAACCACAATGTGCATATATCATGTGGCAAAAAAACATACCCAGAATGTTTTAATTAAATTCCATTGTGCTTATTTTTCATATAATGCACTTGCATGCTAGTCAAACCTGTCTTAAGCAGCCACTCAAGGGAAATAACAAAAAATGACCTCTTGAGGCAGGTGGCTGTTTAATAAAGGTTTATTAAATCAAAATAGTAAAAAATGGCGAATAGAAAATGTGATTGTTTAAGACAAGTTATTGCTTAATAGAGGTGACCACTAACACAGGTTTCAATGCAATTAATAATAAATTTGTGTTGATTTCACAAAACAACTTAAACTGACTACCTATTGTTTGAAATAGTTATTTTTGTCAGAGAAAATTGTTAGTAACTCACCGTAGTAGTCCCAGGGTCCTTTCACTTTTGGTAGCATTAATATAATTTTTGAATTATTCAGAATACCAAACACAAGAAAAAAAATAAAATTGAATAAATAAAATGAAAGGCATTCAAATTTGTAAGCTTAGGTACAAAACATGTGCAGCCAAAGCAGAAGAATTGCACAATGACACTCTGCCTACAGTAAACCACAAACAGCCGTCCTTGCTTTAGAATAAAAAAAAAACATGGCCACTAAAACTTTAATAATGGAAATAGTGAAATGTGCGAACAAGAGAGCAAATATGATTGACATTATAGCTAAACAGTTCCACAACAGGAATAAAATATAAACAAGATGGGTTAGATGATATAATGAGATAGGAGACAAAAAAATCCCCCACCTTACTTATATAAGTCAAGTGCATCTCATTATTTAATATATTAATATTATGTTATTCATTATGACCTCTGGACAATATGACCTTGGACCAATAACTGGGTCAACTGAAATCACTTATATAATGACCATTTTATAAATTTATTAACACCTTCTAATCAGAAATAGTCATATTTATCTCTGTTCAGGTTCATATCGGCCTTCCCCACCCCCCACACACATATTGGCCCAGATTTGTTCATATTGATCCAGTTTGGTTCACAATGGCCCGGTTCAGTTCATATTGGCCAAGATCTATTAATACTGGTCCAGTTTGGTTCATATTGGTCCAGTTTGGTTCATATTGGCCCAGCTGAGTTTATATTGGCGCATTTGAAATGTCATATGAAATAAGTATATTCCCAGATGAAGAGGCTAATACATTAGAGTAAATTAAAGACAATCATGTAAGATATGGAAGTTGGTTAATTGACATGGCATATATTTATATATATATATATATACTTTTTTCATTACAGAATATCTTTAAATATATGTTGAATAAAACCAATACATTGTATATATAAAGAACATTCAAATGTCTATAATAAGTTACAGCAAAAATTCAAAATTCAACCACTAGTCAGAAAAAACAAAACAAAAGACAGTTTAACAATCAAATTAAATTTAAAACTAGACAAGAACAATATCAAATCCAAAACTAACTGTAACATTATCAGACCACCAATTAAGTAACAATTACTCTTTCAGTTGACATTTATATCACCATGGCAACATAAAACATCAATCTTCAACTACTATTGACAAAAAAACATTCTGACCTTTTGAAATAAGAAGAAAGCATATTTAAAAAATTGCTTTCCTGGCACCACTAACTCTAAATTGATTCCATCCTATTTCAATTTCAAAAGTGATTTTTTTGTATTAGTCACAAAAAGCAAAAGATTCCCCCATAATATGGCACATTTAATGGCAGATCTACTTTAAAAAAACAATGTGTATGCCCCCTCCCTCCTCCCAACCACGCCTTTCCTGTAACTCCCATATTTTAATAATATTCACTATATTTGTACTGACAAACATGAAGATTGTGTTCCTGTTCACATTTTGTGCCCAACACCCACTCCACCCACTTGAAATACTGGATCTGCCTCTGACATTTGTAAATAAACCACTATAACTGACTTTACAAATACTAAAAAAAAATCCACTGAAACATGCCCCCACAAACCTCATCATTGAGATACACGCTTTGATCTTAGATGGTGCGACATGGTCATTACCCATGATTCCTGCAGCCAACTATAAACAAGCCAAATACCACACAAAACAAACTCACAAACTTATCTATACTGGCAGTACAAAATGTCCAGAATGGTATTTTAAATTAATCACAATAGCAGTTAAATACGAAAGGCATGCATGTGTTTTTTCAGTTTACAATCAATGCCATTGTTTACACATTACAGGGTGCTGTCATAGAATATGACAAGAATTGCATTTTTAAAATGTACTAAGGCATGCATGCGCAGCTATCAGCAAGAAAGCCATAGTTTCAGTATCACATGTACAGTCAACACCCCACCCACCCCACACTCCCACTAAAATTCTTCATTTGGCCTGTTACAAGTAAACATAGCCTAAAGTTTGGAACCACTTTGTGTTTCAAAACACACATTATTATACATGATATTATCAAATGTATATTGGGTATCATCGATTATTTAATTGTTGCGTACTAGCCATTGTGAAATGTGGTCATATTTACAAATGTAGGTCAGTGATATTTTTGTAGAGTTGAGAAAGTAGGTCAATGTTCTGATAATAAAAGAATTTCCAGAGTAATATACATGTATTTGAATCACACTTGAATCTTCTCAAATATATTCAGCTAATTATAATTGTTCTACAATGTATCTGACTTCTGACAATTCTTCAGGAACAGTCCATGATATTATATATTGTTTTTGGTATTTAGCGTCACTTTCATTTTTTCTCTTGGTCATATTGCAACACACTGGAGTATCATGCCACTGACACATGGTATGATACCCCACCCAGTCACATTATACTGACACCGGGCTGACCAGATCTAGAACTATCCTCTAAATGCTAAGGGCCAATTCAGGAAGCTTCTGGTACCAGTTTTTAACTATTTGGTATGACTTGGCCGGGGATAGGACCCACGACCTTCCCCATGCTTACTTTATTTCTTAGTACTGAAATGGATACTTTCAGAATACAATGGATATTGTAAGCTATTTCTATTCATTTTTTTTTATTTAATTGTGTATTATAGTAAATACTTATTTTAGGGAATAAAACTGCTTAACATTTGTTGGTTTTGCTTTTTTTCTGTTGCGTCATCTTTTTATTATACGTCTATCGGTATATCGGTACTACAAACTAATAGAACTTAGCAACAAACATACATAATGTAAAGTTATTACAGAATTGCATGCACAATTAGATGAATCTGAAGCAAGTATAGAAAAAAACGTTGATAAAATGAATTAAATGCAAAATGAATGAATACACAATCCTTTTACAGTACATTCCCTTGCCTACAAAATGCAAATATAAGTAAATATACAATAATACACTATTCTACGATACATGGATATCAGTTTCCATTAATGGTTACTTACTGCGTCGAATACCACCTGGATTAATGGTGAATTTGGGGAAAAGAAAATAATACATATTTGTAAAAATTATCAAATAAATTATTTCTGTTTATTGTGGCCCCAGCTACAGTCCATTACACCTATCCCCACATTGCACATCCATATAAAATATACATGTCATTTTATTTCAACTAACAATGATTGTTATAATGGCATTCAACTTTTATTCAAATGTAAGTGTATATTGCTTTTTCCTTGAGCTAAAGTTTATTTACAGGTCTCTGGTATCCTACCAATAAACAATCCCCGAAAAATTAAGACATGATATATTGAAACATTAATAATTTTTCTCAAAGAGTATATTTTACAATATACCATTTAGAAAGTCAGTCTTAACATGCTTAAAAGTTTTAGTGATAAACCTCATTGGACAACCAATGGAATCACTTCAATTTCAAAAATTGTGTCACTCTTATTTGTTGAAACAGTCTACAAAATATTATAAAGTTTGTTCTTAATTATTAAAAAGTTTGTCATCACTGTACACACATGAATAGCATTGAACAGACTCTGCCCCTGATTCAATTCTGAACAAGTCATGTACAAACTACAAAGCTGCGCGAGCTATGTTTAGAAACGGCCTTAGCAAACATCAACTTTAAAACATCAATCATCCAATCTTTCATCATAGCTCCATCCAGAGTCAGCTAAATGACATCAAACTGTCAGTCAAATGATGTTCAACACTAAGCCAGTCAGCAGGCGGTCGCTCCCTTTGGGTTTCTTAATTGTTAATTTTCTACTAAATGAACACTTACTTTTACAAAGAGTATGAAGAGTGGTTTAGTTTTAACAGATTCTATTGACAAATTGTATACAATTACAATAAAAAATATCAGATATGAATTAACTTATTCGAATACAATTATGAAACGGATTCAGAAGTAAGCATATAGCTTTTATGAATATTTCTTCCTAAAAAATGTTATTATGCATAATACATATACATTATCTAAGTTTAAAAAGGACTGTTAGATAATATTCATATTATTTGACAATAAATGAATCTGAGTATTTCCGAAGCATTACATTTCATACTATGATACTTAAGTGGAGTAAGTAGTGGCAATTCTTTGTATGATTATTTATAAACACCAATGGGACCATTTCTTCCCTGTGCAATAAATTTTAACCTTAATGCCTAAGTGTTGTTACTGTCAGTTGATAAAAAAATAATGTAGCATATATCATGTACCAGTATATCAAAACTTTGAACTGACGGTGCCATGCGGATTTTGTTTATGTGATCTTGTTCGTATCTTTTATGAGTTCTTATTTCGTTTTTTTTTAAAAGAAATACCAGAGACCTGATTTTAATTCTTTACTGTTCAAGAAGACAAAGTCTTCAATATCGCCTGCCATGAGTATTTTACTTAAATGTTCTGAAACTTGGAAAATAAAAACTACTTAATAGCAAAAGGCACTACTAGACCACTAGGTTTTGGAGGTGTGCACCAGATAGAGAGAATTTGGTAGTTTTGGCGGTTTTCATGGCAACAGAACAAATGCTAAAAATAATAACTCCTTCATAACAAAAAGCAATATTAGACCATTAAGTTGACATGGTACAAATTTTTTTTAAGTTTTCTTGAATGTCTTTGGAGTTATGCTACTGAAATGAAGAAGTTGTAATTTTAAATTATGTTTCCATGGAAATAGGAAAAAAATATTGAAAATGAAAACTTCACAGCAAAAGGCACTTCTTTATAACTAGATTGACATATTTACAAAGTTTCATGAAATTATTTTAAAAAATTTGAAGTTATCAGAATACCATTCTTTTGGAGATTTGTTTCCATGGTAACAGAAAAAGTATTGAAAAATGAAAACTATTAAAAGCCACTACTACACTACTAGTTTGAATGACATTGTGTACAAAGTTTAATGAAGTCACGGCTGCAGCACAATTAAATATCCCACGCAATTCTTTTCCTTGCTGGTATAATTAAATGAAGTACTTTTTAATACATAAAAAGCTTTCTTTGTATTGGATAGGACAAAAAGTACAAATCTGTATTAAGCTTGGGATTCCAGCAGAAGATATAATTATTTCACAATTTAGATTTCATTTCTTTGGACTCATTGTTTAATTTTACACATGCAACATGAGAAAGTTACAGAAATAAAAAGTTGAAGAAGTCTAGCAATCTATGTGTACAATGACACTACCTTTAGTTGTAATATTTCTTGAAGAAATGCAAAATTTGGATTACTCAGTCAACTTAGATTATATATACACAGACAATTTTTAGTTTTTTATACTCCAGCAGATATACTTGATATACCGCATATAAATATGCGCAAAAATGTTTTGGTCTGAACAAGTCCTTGAGTTCGTCGATGCTTTATAGTTTATGATGCTGTAGTAATTAGTTTTACTGTATAAGAAAATTAAAATATTGATAAATTTTGTTTGATTGAATAACTAATTGTATAGAAACAAGACTGATATAACATATCAAGTGGATTTTATTATCTGAAATAAACTAAATTTTGTGAATAGTTAATTCAACTATTATTGATTAAATCAAGGTAATTAATTCACCTAGGACTGTTTCTTTTAACGACTACTATTGTTTTTAGCACAGTTAATTTTGCTATCAGCTACATGTTTCAACGCTAATTTTCAGAACTTATTTACTTTTTAATTTGTTTGTTTTCTGATTTTCAACTTGTTATGAAGATAAAAAATAACTACAACTCATTTATTAATCAGTATTTAATTAACATAATCATGGGTTCAACAAGCTATAGTTCTACACTAAGCACTTTATTTAATTTAGTAAGTAAGGACAATACCAGTAATGAAAATAATACTGCTGATAATATCATGATATTTTGTTTTAATTTGCAAAACAATGGAATATCACAAAAAAAGCCATGCAAAAATAAAAACCAACAACACTAAATTGCATGTCAAAACAGTGTTTTTGACTGTAGAACAACTGGTGGAAACAATAACACAATTTCAATCATGTACAGTAAATACAAACTCCAATATATGTAAACTAACGTGTCTTATTTGTATTTCTAATTGCATTGTATTGTGTTCAGCATAAATTTCAACAGTTTTTGACATATCACACCTTCTTCAGACAATATTCTTCGCTCAGCCACACTTGCCTATTATATCGCAGGCACATGGTTTATCATACCCCATTCTGTCACATTATACTGGCAACCGGTCGACCAATCCTTAGAATTATCCTCCAAATGCTAAGCGCGAAGCAACGAGGCTTCTTATATATTCACATTCGGATACATCAAACAGTAAATGACCAAATGAACACTTACCTTCCCTATCTGACAGCTCCAGTCCCGCAGTCTGGGTCTCCTTAGAATATGTTACATTTTCTTTCGGAGGTATACTTGTCTCCGACACACGAGCAACAGCGAGTCTGGAACTTCTAGATTTCACTCTGTTATAATCCAACAATAGCACTATCATAATCAAATACCAGGCATATTTCCTATGCATTAATCATTAACATTAGACAAATTTGCAATATGCCTTTTTTAATATCAGGATGTGGAAAATAAACTTATGTTTCTAATTTCATGACAGGCAGATAATCATACATAAGAAAATGATATCATTTATAAACTAAAATTGTGTCTGTTGATAAGAATGCTCTAGCTATTGATCCGAAACCAATTTTTTTTAAAAATTAAGTTAAAAAAGGACCATAAAATTTGACTGACACTGACTAGTATCAAATTTTATAACTATACAGGTACACACCAAATATTGATTAAATACATAGAACCCTTCGGAAGTTGTAGAGCGGAAATCGCATTTTACCTTGGATAATTTAACTGACAAATGAACAGATGAATGACTGAATGGGTAACACATAATACCCAGTGTTTTCTCCAGCTTCAATTGTTTGGGGGTCATTGATGACCCACTGACTAAAAATCTAGGGGTCATTTTCAAAATCTGGGGGTCATCAATTGACTAGTTTTAAACTTAATCAACATGAATAAATGGAGTTAAAAATACATATTTCACTAAAACAGTTTTACTTCCTGTTTTACACAAATTTCTCCACCAAAACTGCAACTTAAGATAACAACTTCAAAACAATTAAACTCCAAACGAATGTTTCAATTCTGGCAATAAGTTACAACAACTTGAAACTTAGTAATTGTTTTTATGATTTTGTCCCTTTGGTCGTGAACTTTTCAAATGTTATGGCCACAGCTCAATCACCAAGGCCCTAACTATTTTAAATGAAAAACACTAAAATTCTTTCAATATTTTATATTTGCTGAGCTACATGTTTAGCATTATACTCTTTGGAAAACAAACTTTGTTTTTGTTTTCTTTTTTCCAAAAGCATTTCTCTTCAAAGCTAGACTCATTTTAGAGAAATTTTATCTTAAAAAAAATAATATAAAATACATTTTAATGGTAACTTCACAAAAATTAATTAAATTTTTGAAATTAAGTAATCATTTTTCAAAATAAAATTAATTTCTTTTTTCAACAACTTTTTAATCGTCCTTTATAGAAACATAAACGGCGCCGGGAATACTGCCGTAAAACTTGGACCGGCCGATGTTTAAACTGGTATTAAAATGTCGCGCATGCGCGTCTCGATACCTTATAGAAAACAAAATAAAAAGTTTTTCAGATAGAGAATCGTTCGTACATTTAAACAACTTTTATGAAAAGTTTCACGCTTCCACATTTCATCTTCATATACAAACAACCTAAAACTGGGTAAATGTCAGTACTATTGTTGCAGGGTACGTTTGTTTTCACAGATGTTGTCTTCAAACTACACTATTGCTTCGCGGAAAATTATGTATGTGATCATAATCGTCTACGCGATTGCATCAATAAAGTGTGTAACCAATTAAAGCGTTTATTTAACTTGGTAGAATCGCATGACTGGGATTGCCCTGAATCAGACCACGTGATCTGTCAAATCGGCTGGCATTGTAAAATAACTCTGAAACCAGCTTGCCGAAACAAATATGCGTAATTTGAATTTCTGTGTTTTTAAGGTTGCGTCATAGTGGACGCACTGAACAAAGTTGATTGCGTCAGATGATAATTTATTGCGTCAAAAACGCAAGAAACGCGCTCTGGAGAAAACACTGAATACCCCTCACTATTTAAAAACGAGAACAATGTTGTCTGTCCTTCAGTAAAGCACTTTATGTGGATATGTTTAATTTGTATGCAAGTTGTATGAACTTGTGTTTTACAAATAATTGCAAAAAAATAAGTTTAAAGTACATTTAACACTTGACTTAATAAATACTTACACTTTGGTTGGTGTCTGATGTGGTGTAGATTCCTTACTGCCATCTGTAGAATCTGACCCTTTTTCTGAGGGTGCAGAGACGCGAACTTCGCCTACAACAAAACAAAATATCATTTAGGTAAAATTTTTAAGTAACAAAACTAACATAATTAAACAATGTACAATTTCAACTTTGAATAAAGTTATGATATGCTGGTGAAATATCAAAAAGAATTTTGTACTAATACATTCAACTTGGATACTTCTATTATTTCTGGAAGACGTCAAATATTTAAGATTAGTGAAATGGGGACACTGTCCTCAAGCACTTTAAGCACTGTTCCGACACATTTTAATGTACAACTAAGAAATGCACCTGAGAGCTGTTTATTTGAATGCAAAGCTTTCTTTGCAATCAAAGTGAAATAAATTAGTATACACTAAACCAGTGTCGCAAACTTCATAATGTATGAAGTGCTTATGAATCAAAGAATTAGAAATTAACTATTTAGTCAAAGTCAATGCTATGTCCCCTAGCCTGGGAAGGGCAATGGCTGCAAATGACTGGTGCATAAAATTTGATACAAACTTGATGGAGGTATCCCAAGATCTCTGAGCAGCTCATCTGTTTCTTCTCTTACATTCTGGGCTGGTTTTGGCTTTGTAGCAGAGTCATCACTAGACTGCAATAATAAAAACAAGAAAATATAGAGTAACGAAAATCTTATAACAAGTTACAAAACATGAAATACTGGTAATGACAAGTACATATTTTGTGTTAAAAGTCTTATTGTACAAGACGATGAACATTTAATAATGTTTTTGCCTAATAAAGAAATTGAATTATTTTACATTAACTCAAACATGCTGAAACGCTAAACGCACTTGTGATATTTTGTAATAGGTGAACTTGTAACAAAACGCTTCTTGAGCAAACACAACAATTATAAATAAATTAAACTATTTGAATGTAATCTATTTATTTAAAATTAATTTATTAAGTGTTAGTGTAGAAAATGTATATCATTAAGTGTCAGATATGCCAATATAGCTTCTTGATGCTAACAGATTACTATTCTTTGCATAAACAGAATGGCATGAGACTGGTTTAATGCGCTCCTCCCAACCCATCAATTAAACACCAGAAGTGGTTGATTCAATGTAAATATACAGATACAATCTCTCAAGAATTGCTAGAAAAATCAAAATGGCAGCAATCTGAAGTTTGTCTTTTTAGGGGCCTTCGACAATATAGATATAAAAAAACATATACTGGTCATACCTATTACCGCGAGTCTAAAACTTTGTCAACCATAGAAATAGTGACATTAATAATAAACAATTATAAAGTTACTTAAGTGTGGTGAGTAATAAACAGTTGCCTGCATGAAATGTAAAAAATGCCAACATTTATGGAAGTTGGAGCTTTGCACATGTCTGGGATATTGTTATTATAATAGGTATATCACATCTACATCTACATATTACTCCCAACAATCAATTTCTGATTATATAATACTGGGAGGCGCTGTCAAGGAACAGCGAAAGAAATACCGTATATTCCCTTATAAACGCCCCCCACCTATTTTTCTGAAAAATTAAAAAACAAAACGTATATATGGGATTTGAGTGCGTAATCGCCCATCTTTCCCTGATCGATTATTTTGTTACACAGTTAACAATTAGCGAAGTGTTTATTACCTTTGGACTCTTTAACCCATTGTTTATATCTTGGGTGACCACTTAATCACTATCGGTTGAACAAATACTTCCCCATATTTGCTGTTTAATACTAGTAAAAATGCTGTCTGCCGATTAAAACATTACAAAACGTCGGAAAATGCGGTTAGTCTGTGTACGCTGAAAGCTCATTGTTCCATGTTGATAAGAGCAAGCATCCAAGTGATTTAAAGTGAAGAGTACAATGACCATAAATTCGGATATTCCAGTATGCAGACTAGTAATTTCATACAGATTTTCAGCTTTTTTTCATCCTATGTCGATTATTTCATTCACTCTAAAATAATTCTGAACCACTTTTTTTGGGATTTAAACCGGATTTAAGTTTTTTTTCCATGGTTTTATTGATTTTATTGTATTTTTAACTGTTGTTAAATTTGTTTTTTTTATATTTTATAAACGCCCCCACCTTGTAAAATGTAACGCCCCCAGGGGCGTTAATTAGGGAATATACGGTAGTAAAAAATGAAATATGATATATGAAATTTAAAAACAACAAAGTTATACATATACTTTTATTTAAAAATAACTACATGTCTAGTGTTAAAAACAAGTAGGGTCCGAGAAAAAGGTACATAAAAATTTAGATTTTTTATTTGGATTAGATGGTGGTGATCTACAGCAACTGGGTTGTTTTTTATTTTAAAAAAAGTAGGATTAGTGATGGATTTATTCTTCTTTGATGGAGTGTTTGCCAGTTTAAGATTTGATACATTTGAGTGATACTGCTTGTGAAGTTGTTATTATTGAGTACATGTCTAGCTGCTGCCCTCTGTATTCTTTCTACTTATTTCCTTTTACCAGGGATGCCAAATGGACAAAATGGATGTTACTAATTTTGTGGTCTCACATAGATGTTGTATGCTGTTTCTTTTATCTTTTTATTATTTGTTTGTATATTACATTTAATGAATTTAAGGGTGTTGTTTGCTTTTGATGTTATGTTGTCTATATGGGTTGAGAAATAAAAATCATGGCTGAGTGTGACACCTACATATTTTGAATTTTTTGTTGTTTTAAGTTCTGTATTGTGTAATTTATGACGGTATTTTTCTTTTTTGTTATTCTTATGAGTTCACATTTATCTGCATTGAATTCCAGAGACCAGTTTTCTTCCCAATTTTCTAGGTATTAAGATCATTTTGGAGAATTTGGTGATCAGACCTTGTATTTATTGTTAGGTACACTATGGTGTCTTCTTCTTCTTCCAAGTAATTCATCCCTCAGGAACTGAGTGTTCTTGAATTGAGTGTATGTACATGTGGTGTTGAGGACCAAGTGCACTTAGTTAAAATCACATTATATACAGGTTAAAAACTGGGTTCTAGGATGATTACTTCATGGCGTCCCGCAACCCCATCTTGAAGGATGGTAGGTTGGGAGTTGCGATCAGTCCAGCAGGAAGGCTGTTCCAGAGTCTGATGGTACTCGGGAAGAAGGAATGTAGATGACAATTAACATTCAACTGGGATCGTAAATCTCGAAGTATGCCCTCTTGTGTAGATTGTTGTCATGGGAACTAAGTAAATGTCTGTAGGGACAACAATAAGATGGTACACTACCCTGTACATCATCACAAGCCTGGCATGCTGGCGTCGGGATTGCAATGTGTCCCAGTCTAATGTCTTCAGCATTGATGTGACGTGTCGTCTGCAAAGAGGCGTACCAGACCTTTGAGTGAGTCAGACAAGTTGTTTATGTAGGTAAAAAAGAGGCAGGGCCCAAGGACTGAACCTTTGGAAACACCAGACTTTACTTGGGTGGACTCTGACATGTTAGGTATACAATGGATACATATGTATGAATGATCTAAAAAAAGATACCGACACGGCTTCCTGCATTTGGATGCTACAGAAGTTAGATATGGGTTTAACTGCACCATGTGTTATCTAAACACCAATATATCTGACGAGTTCTGGAGCTGTCAAATGTGAAATGTTCTTTATAGGGGATTTATCACCGGCGCAGAGCGCCGGTGAAAATCACCGGAACGGCATTGTACACGCGTCCGTTAAATTACAAGTGATGCTTATTTATTTTTTGTATTTCCGGTTTATACACTGGTGAGTCAAGGACTGTAACCCGTACAACTTAAATGGTTGGTTCTCACGGTTAGTAAAAAATGGTGCAGGACGGCAACCAAAATATCAACAAGAGGAGTTAGCTCCCTTGACAAAAAAAGTGCACGTTTGGCTAAACCAAATAACTTACTCTTTCCATACTTCAAAAAGTAGTTCGATAAGTATATGAAGAAATGTTACGGTTATACGCATTAGTACGTTACATACACGATGTTTTTTATGATTTAACAATAAATATGTATATACTTATTGAAAGTAATTGATAAATAACAGTTTCGAATCTGCCATCCGAACAACATGACCCCAGCTGAAGGACGCCAGCCAACATATTGTTGTCTAGGATCTTAGTACAATTATACGTAGGTAAGGCTGATACACTTGTTATTTTTCCCGCTACGATAGGTGTAGTTTTTAATCAAATATTGTAGATGCACGGTCTTGGAAATATTGCCACTTACAAATAATGCCCCGTGGACAAGTAGTTTCGTTACAGATCGTGACACCGTGACAGTTGTGTTGACATATCTGTATGAGACGTAATTAACACCGACAAAAAATGATGTCTTTAGTAAGTCAGTCTATGTTTGTTTACCCTCGCAGCTTTGCTCAAGGTATTTTGTCGTCTACACATACAATGTTAATTTTTGGAAGTATAAGAACCAATACTGTATTTATAACATGACTTGCCTTGTTGTTTCAAATAATTTTCTCTGGTAAAATTGATAAGGTAGTCCAGTTGTTAGCAGTGGTATTTTTTTTATTTATTAGTATGGGGTAAATCGTGTCGCCGTTGTAATGATACATTATTGCTTCATGATCCAGGGGTCTCCAGTTTCATTCCCGGTTGGGTTTTATCACAGTGCCTTATAATAAATGCGGGTAAGTAAATGAAAGTGTAGTGAATGTACATAGGTCACTTACAACATGTTAAGCTAGCTATTATAGCGTCGTTGTTGAAGTGCACTGACTGTATTGGAAGTTCAGCAATGAAGTACAGGTTTAGTACTCAGATGGGTGACGGCTGTCACTTTAATGGCGTCGAGCCTGTGTCTGCACAATCTCTCTTTCCTTGGGATGGGACTCGATATAGCCAGGAACTGGCCACAGGCTGTGCAGCTGAGGGCTTATAAGCCCTAAAGGTTAAAGAGGGGAGGAGTGTAGTGAATGTATATAGGTCACTTAAACAGCCTTACTGTTAAGCTAGCTTTTGTAGCGACATGGTTGAAGTGCACTGACTGTAACTTCCCCCCTCCCCTCCCATCCCCAATAAAAAAATATTGTTATTCATTCAATATATTCTAGGTCTTTGCCTACAAGTCCTTTCTCTCAGAGTCTGTCCATATCCTTTAAAAGGATTTTCAGATTGGATGCAAATTAAAAAAGTCCCCTACCTACCTACCCACCTCCTATCTGGTATGGGTTGGAAATGGCAAACAAACAATTTTTTAAGGGTGATCTTAGTTATCACATATTCAGATAATATAATGTACACTTGGTTTGTGGTGTCGGGGTACATCTTTATAGTGTAAGCTAGCACACTTTTCTGTTTGAAAAGAGCTCCAGGTTCAAGTCCTGGTGGGGATCTTGACACCCTTACGAAGTTGTACAAACTAAAAACTCAATTATATTTGTCAAAATTTAAGTAAAAGTGTTATAGATGGTGTAAATACAATGTCAACCTTTCTTTACCAAGACTGTACACATGAGTGCCCATAGCCAATTGACATAGGTAATAATTATATAGATAAGACAATACAATTGGTATGGGCTTAAAGCTATATGATGCTAATAGAATGGGGCAACTAGAACTATTACCTGAATACATATAGACAACCAGGTTGGACTCAAAACCAGTCTCAAAATGTAACAATCATGTAGTAATGAAAGTAAGTAAAACAGAAGAGAGGAAGCTAACAGAGAAATACCACAAGTTCTGTTTGTTTACAATAACTGAGACATATACATTAAATCACTGACAATATACTGATTCAACCGAATTTGAAAAAATAAGTTTTACTGTATACCACTTAAAAAGACTGTTACACTGATATATAATTAATGAAACACATAAAAAATATTTGGTTGCAATTTATTCCCTAAACAAAAATAGATTTGACACAAAAGTAGCACCTCTGCACAAGTAAGTCCATTTGTATCCCGTTATATACCTTTGGTAACTGAGGTTACTTGTTATATGTCTTTGGTATCCTAGAAAAAAACATCTATGCTAAATAATTTTTCACATTGTAGTTCAAATTAGAAATATAAATAAATGTCTCTATCCCTGGTTACTCGTTATCCTTCTTTGTCTTTTGGTGCTCTAGATTACTACAGCAAATATATAACATCAAAATTTAAGAATTACTAAAAAACATGTCTTTATTTCTGGTTACTTGGTTATCCTTCTTTGTGCGGAATGCGTGGTCCAGTGGTAGAGCACCAAACCCATGATCAGAGGGTCGTGGGTTCAATCCTCCACCATGGCTATGTGTGGTGTCCTTGAGCATGACACATTACCGCATATGCTTAATACTGGTTCTAACCAGGAAGTCTTTGAGCGTGATTTGTCTAAGATGTAAGAACTTGTGTGATACAATCGAAGTGAAAATAGATAAGTTTAAACAAATCCTTCCTTATCTTTGGTAACTGATGGTTACGACAGCAAATATTCAACATCCAAGCAAGGACCTACATAGATTCTTTATACTTCTTTGAGCGGACTTGCACATGGACTTACAAACAGACTTACATATTTTGGCCATGTATGAAACGATAAAAATGCTATATTTTTTATTAAACTTTATGGCAATTTATTATTTTGATAGTTATAAATCTTATCCTGACACACTGATATTAAATAATCTACATATACAGTGACTGAAATTGATAAATCCCCTTTTAGGCAGTGCCTTATTTCATATTATATATATCTGCAGTATTTCTTTTTCTAAACTGGTCGTATGAATCATCACAAAGTACTTGCCTGCATTTTCTTCATACGTTCTTTTTCTTGGCGCTCTTTCCGCATCATCTCAAGCTTCTGCTTCTTCCTTTCTAATTCTGCTTTTCTGTCCGACATCTTGGCGCATTTACTTGGACCTACGCTTGCAAAAAGATTGGTCCAAACGTAGCAATTTTATAATAATTTATCTAAAATTTATAACCGGAAATGAATTAATCAATATTCATTCGGAAAACCTTTGTTTGGCTATGCGCGCGACTCCTGTGCCGTTTCACGGTGGGGAAACAAAAACTATCACGTGATCACATTCAACATGGAGGAATTCGTTCACATCTTTACAAACGATAAAGCGTGTTTTAGCTTATCTTTATCGAGTTTTAAAATGAAATGAACCTTCTTTTAATATATTAGACCCAAATACGACTTTATTTTTATTTTTTTATAAAAAATGCAATTAAATCATTTTATGGCATACACATAGTAAAGATGTCAACCACACCAAATTTATAAGCTAGTGACCGCATTCGAAAACACGGTATAAATGTCCAAAGGAAAGCAATTTTGAAATTTTCCAAAGAGTAACCTTTTTTGCAACAATTAAGATCTACAAACGTTTAAAAAATCTTATTCATGTTCTCCAGACAGACCTTAATAAACTTCAAAATTGGTCACTTGAATGGGACAAGAGCTTCAATCCTTCCAAGTGCCAAGTAATACAAGCCACAAAGGCAAAAAAACATAAACAACTACTTACACGCTACATGGACAAGTACTACAGACAGTAAGTAGTGCACGATACTTTGGTGTGGATCTGACAGGCACTTGTCAAGTAATACTCATTCTAACAGAGTATCCACAAATGCAGGTAGAACCTTGGGCTCCCTGAAAAGGAGCATCACAACCAACACTCCTAAGGTTAGAGCATGTGCCTACAAAACGCTTGTATGCCCTCAGCTGGAGTATGCTGGCGATGTATGGGACCCACACACCAAATACAATATAGACAGATTGGAATAGTCCATCGCCTGGGCAGTGGTCATTAAATGATTACTCTGGATATTTCAGTGTGACTGAAATGACTACTAAGCTAGGTTGGGGGTCCCTTGAACAACGTTGTTCTGATGCACGCTTGTGCCTGTTTAGCAGGATAATTCACAACCTAGTAGCCATTCCAATGCTAGACTACATAAAAAATAGAATCTCAAAATATTTAATAATCTATAAACAAATTCATACCGGAACTCACTACTGCAAATGTTCCTTTGGTCATTGTACAGTGGAATGCTCTACCAAAATATGTTGCATTGGCGCGAGTCTTCGATAAGTTTAAATTGGCAGTCGGCACCATCCCCAACAACAAACTGTAAGCCTTGAAATGTTGTTTTCAACCTTATTTTACCTACTTCACACTCAATTTTAATATTCTTCATATATTCTTTACAACTATTCTTACTTTTACCTTTTAACGTTTTTCTACTTACAGACAAAGGCGCACATCTTCTCAAAATTACCCGTGAGGGTGTGCAGCAGAATTAAGAGACTAAGATAGATATGTTCTAAATTAAATGTTAACATTTATTTATTTCAGTTTGTGTTGGGCACCATTGTCATCTGGTTGTTTATTAGAAGTAAACACGTGGATCCTTGTCTTTTACACTTTTATTTCCTCATACTATATGATATAGCCATCGATAATATTGTAGAAACTGACAGAGATCGGAATATCGATAACAGTGTAGAGACTGACAGAGTTCGGAATATCGATAACAGTGTAGAGACTGACAGAGATCGGAATATCGATAACAGTGTAGAGACTGACAGAGATCGGAATATCGATAACAGTGTAGAGACTGACAGAGATCGGAATATCGATAATAGTGTAGAGACTGAAAGAGATTGGAATATCGATAACAGTGTAGAGACTGACAGAGATTGGAATATTGATAATAGTGTACAGACCGAGAGAGATCGGAATATCGATAATATATCATTATTAATATAAGCTCTGTGACATTTTGTTGGTAGGGTCATTTGAATAAATGACGTAATTGTTTTTATGACTCTGTCTGAACGTACCTTAAAATAGATGTTTGCGTTATAACACATACGTAACACCATGTGTGAAGGCGACTAAAAACTGCATTTGGTCGCCTTCAAACATGATCTAATATATAAGTGTTTTACATCGAGTCACCACGGTCTTCGTTACTAAGTGTATCGTCACTAAATTACAAACATATACGAAATAATTTATAAACAGGTGACCTTATTTAGAACAATGCATCAAGCATATCGTCATTTTGCCTATGCCGATTGGATGCTCCGTCACTTTATCGATATTGTGGGAAATGTTTAAAAACAAAAAGTGGCACCGAGGCAGCATGAACTCCGGCATACTGGACAGGGCCTATATACGTGTAGTATAAGGTGTTTTTCAGCCAAGCTGAATTATAGCTTTTTGAATAACTATATATCCGTCTGCTCGGTATTTTATTTACGTTGCATCTTTGTACTGTTGGAGTATTTTTCATGGCATATGTCCGGTGTTTACCTAAATTGAATTGTGTTTCTTTAAATTGCATCTACGTTTGTTTGAAGTAATAATTATGAGATTAAGTTTAGATAAAATACAGAACTAAAGAGACATTTTAATATTTTAATCATGATAAAATATTATTATGATGCTTGTAAACAGCATGCATTGTACAAAGTACAGTACAAAATGAGTTCGGTCGTTGCTTGTGTAAATGCAGAGAAGTGTTATAACAATTTTCATAGCCTGTCCAACAGTTACCTTTTCTCTCATTGGCATATAAATTAAACGAGTTTCAAAAACCAGTCAATCAACGTCTCCGGAGTTACTGTAAGACACTGCTAAGGATTTATGACATCAAATGTCGGTTGACAAAAAGTAGACATTTGATAGATTGTTTTAATGCTTTCCGAAACCGTTTCCTTCTACACAAAGTTCAGTTTGATTTCCGCTCCTCACAATCCTCTGAAATGAAACGAAAATAATTATGGAAACATATTTTATTATTATTTCCTCTCCTGCTTATCATTAACAAACATTTCATTGAAACTCAGCTAAAACGTGGACGTAGTCGCTGTGCAAGTTTCAGTATGAAAGACAACAGAAAAATAAAAATATGTCAACATTTCAAGCACAACTACTAACTATGTTGACCATGAATACAAAGTGTCTTAAAATTCAATAAAAAATGTGGCAGTTTTTCGTACCACAAATTCATGTATACAAATCGGCAGAAAATATCAATTCAAGGCAAAAACTCCGCATGGTATCAGTCAATGTTATAACAAAAGTGTCACCAACAACTACACCTGATGTCTTATTGGAATCCAACACAAACTGTGGAAGCAGAGCTACCATGTTTAACAGTCTGTAAAATAAACCCGACTAGGCGACTCTTGCAGCCCCGCCCAAGCTTCGTTTGCGGATAATATCGAATGCTATTATGGTGTTCACAGTGAACCAGCGTTTGTATATTAAGCAGTGGAATGGCTTCCCATAATATGGGCATGCTTTTCGAGTGTGGTCGTCATCTAAATTTCCATCTTCTTAAAAGGTGTGGTTGACATCTTTTCTATGTTTATGCTATAAAACTATTAATTTGCCAATTTTTTATAGAAACCTAAAAGTTGTATTTGGGTCTAAAATGTTGAAAGAATGTTCAATTCTTTTTAAAACTCAGGAAAGATAAGCTAAAACACGATCTCAGATGTTGGAAGTGTGGTCGACAACTGTGTTGTTTCGGAAATATTATTGGAGTGTTCTCAAAATCAAAAGTATTCCCGTCGCATATAATAGCATCATTAGAAAGAATAAATACTGACATCTTTTTTACGCTTAATTGTTTGTAAATTGCTTCAATAATATAAAAGTTATGAGCGATTTCTTACCTCAACAAATCAATCAATTCTTTATTTCCCCATTTATGATATACATGTTACACATATACAGTGTGAAACAAAACAAACAAAAATAAAGCTATTTGAAAATTTGAACATATCAGGCAAAATAATGGTACAATTGCTAGAATATATTTAATGGGTACAGGTCATAGACATCACATAATTTTTATATAACATTTAGATATTTGTTGGTAATTTAAAATGGTGGTCTTGTTCTAAGAAGGACAAGATAACGATTTAAGGATTTGTGTTATAAGCAATATCCTCACGTCTAAATTGTTTAACCTTATCGAAACGAACCATAAGGTCTAATTATGGAGATGATGGATCGAAGTTTCTACTTATTTTACGTTTATTTATGGAATATTGATCATGGTTTCGGACATTGTTTCGTGATTCCATTTAAGTTTGTTTGTATTTAATTGTCTTAATGGGAGGATGATCTATGCATATCTACCCCGTGTCGTATAATTTGTAGGCATCTCTCATATATTTAAAACAATTAATTAAGAAACGGGATTTATTTTGTAAAGTTTCGCTGTGAATACTCGATCCTAGCATCCATTTAAAAACACTTCATCGGATGCATTGATATATTTGCTCCTATCCGGTATAGATATTATTTCTGTACTACTGTGTGATTATGCAAGACGTGAGTATGTGTCTATTAATATCTATGCACAATGTCTCAAAGTGATGACATACGCATATATGACTTTTGACTTAGAAACTAAAACTTTAGCCACAAACTGACACAGAGCTAGTTCTTCTGGGCAAGAAGAAATTGTCCATATGGTTGCCGGTTCATAAAAGATATGGATAAGTTTAAATCGGCCAAAGTCACTATCAGTGTTCATTCTTGTAGATAGCAATACATTTTCGCGTTCTTGTATCGCATGTTTTATTATTTTATTCCAATGTTGTTTATTAGGTAGAAAAGCAGTTGATAGCGGATGTGTGTTAAACTTGTCTTTAATTTTATATTTTTCTAATATGGAATATATATCCGGAATAAACCCTAATTGGGATGGGACGTTTGAGGCTGTGTACATGTAAAGGCATCTCATAAATATTTGTTTACACAGGGAATTGTTCGGTAATTGGTTTAGATTGTTAAGAAAACTACGTTTCTTTTTATCTATTTCACATTCAATATTTATTTGCCCGACGAGTGTTTGGCACATGTCAGATCAGGTTGAAACTGGGAACCTTGAAAATTCTTTATTATTTGATGTTGTGTCTTATTGTGTCCATAGTTCGCTACCGTAGAGCATCTAGGGTGTTACTATTTTTCTATATAAACTAATGGACGTTAGTGGATTAAGGGCTCGAGGGCGCGTTCCATAGTTACTCATGCTATGATAAGTATTAAGGCCTTTTTTACAAGCATTTTTTGTTCTTTCAGTATGTAACTAAGGGTCGCATTTTGTGAAATACCCAAATGTGTGGCCGTCTTAACTTTATTAATAGTAGTATTTCCAATATGACATGAATATGTACGTTTTTCTGTGTAATTGGATTTATTATACATTATGATTATGCATGATTTTTCAATGTTGTAAGAACAATGCCACTGGCAGCTATATTTATAAGTGATATTAAGCATGTGCTGTAGTGCTACACGGCTCGTTGTCATACATACAATATCATCATCAAAAGTTGGATTTCCACAGTTCAAAGAACCAATTTTGTCTCCAATAGCTGAGTGTTCTAGCACGTCCAATAAGCCGTTAATAAAGAGTAAGAAGTAGAAGTTTGATGATATAACTCCCCCTTATGTCGTGCCTTGCTTTAAGGTGAATTGCTTGTACTTGGTGGAGTTAATAACTACTATCCCATTCATACATTCGAAAGCATTAACTAGTGTTTGCCAGAGGTTACCCGTTATACCTATTTAAAATATTATAGTGAAAAAGCCTTTGTGTGATACAGTATCGTAAGCGGCCAAGTAATGCAATAAATACTTTGTTTGTGTAATTCTATATTATAAAGGACACAATCTTGCATTGAAAAAGATATCGGAATGAGTCCTTTTTGTCCCCATGCTTTTGTGGGTTTGGGAATGAAATATTTTTGTCTTTTAAAAATTGTTCAATTCGACGTACAATAATTTTCTGAAAGAGTTTATCTTACACAGATAGAAGTGCCACAGGCCTGTAACTATTCGGGGATGTTCTGTCTTTTCCTTTACCTTTGTATATAAGGATTATAAGTCCTGTTTTCCATACATTTGGTAAGTAAGTAAGTTTAATGATGCTGTCAAATAGTTTTTTTAGGACTTCTATTAAAAGTTGATCGTCCGTTCATCAGATTTTCATTTTTATGTTATCTATACCACTGGCTTTAGATTTTGGAAGTACTCTGACTATTTTTTCTATTTCTGATGCCGAAAATGATTTTATTGTTAAAAGTTTGCTATCTCTATGTGGGTAGGATGTCATTTGTATAAATTCGTCTTTTACATTTTGCTGGAAAGTTTTATTGTAATGGGGAAAGTATTTTTGGGTGTATATCTTTTCATTATATGACGCAAAGGCATCAGCTGTGTCGCTTGGTGCTGTGTTTCATCATATTTGATTTCAGAACACCAGCTCTCATTTGAATGCTTTTGGTTATTAATGAGCCGCCAAAATAATCGGTTATCTATACCTGCTGCATTATCAATGTCTTGATATATTTCATCCATATATGTATTTGAAGCCTCTCTCTGAGCTTTTCGGAAGAGATTTTTGCCTTTTTATTCTGTATATGTTTGGTGCTCATTTGCTCTGGGGCGACCTTCATTGACCCATTTTTTTTCGTTTCTGGCGTTCTAGTGCATGCATCAGTTTAACCTTTTCTGACCGATACGGTTTTGTGTGTGGGTTAAATTTGGTAAGAGGAATGGTATTGTATGATACACTTAAAAGTAACTTTGTCAAAATAGAGTTAAATGTGTCAATATCATTATATGTATTTATGTCTATACGCAATAGTTTTTTCTAGTTCGGTCTCTAGCATATTCCTGTATGACATTATTTTATTGTTAGATGCTTTGTGCCAAGCTATTTTCTGGTACCTGTCTGTTACTCTTGTGCTTTTGTTAGCAGGCAATTTTACTTTTAATTTTACATAAACTGGTAAGTGGTCAGAGGTTACCGAAATTGAGCTTTCATCTAATAAATGACATTCCGTGACTTAATTGTACAATATGGAATCGCTTAATATATAATCAAGCATCGTTGAGTTCGTGAGATATGTGTAACATGGGCCTTTTTGCTTCTCTGTTATATTCACTGGGACTAAGTAGTTGCTATTGACGAATGTTTTAAATAGCTTTGACAGTTTATATGCTCATAATCTGAAACGCTTGCACTGAAGTCATCACCAATGGTGACATATCCACGCTGCCTAAATAATGCAATGCATAATACAACTTGTTTAGGTCTTTTTCAAAGTTATCTATACAATTTTCCAATGGTAAATATGTTGCAAATATATACATAGAGTCGTGGTTTGACAGTTTTACTTTAATTCCGAGAAGTCTCTCCGTTGCTATTTCTGTCATTTTATCTATATATGGCATCAGCATCTTCTGATAAAGGAATGCCATTCCAGCCTTTCCGCATCTTGCCTCACAATATACGTTTATGGACGTGTTTGCTACAGCGTAAACTTGTGTAAAGTGGGTCAATGTTTTCGAGAAAGGATAAGGAATGTTGAGAAAGTTTATGTTCGGTTGAAATACAGATATCACAATTTGTTTTTCTAAGGAACTCTCCTGGGCAGACAACGGGTGACATTATACCTCTTACATTCCATGTGCAGTATGATATGCTGGAGAGCTTGTTTATATCCATGTGTCACCGTTCCAGTTTCCGTAACTGTATTGTGGCGCGTCTCGTGTTTCACTATAGTCTTTGTATTGGTAGTAGTCCGTTTGTTTTTCATACGATTCACTGTTAATAGAAACTTTGTAGCGGCGCTTAAGTTATGATCCTGTGATCGCGACATTTTATCATATGTGTTATAGTGCAAGTCGTTTCTATTTTCCCTAACAACCCATTTACGGCAGTATACTTTTTCAGGCCAATCGAAATCGTCTGATTCTAGCGCGCTGCTAAAAAACTCGTCAATTATTACTTTAGCCGAGATGTGCCCGTTTTTTTGAGTTAAAAAAGTCTACTTTTTCGACTTATACCATATTTTGTTTGAAATTGGCTAATAATCCGGATTTTGTAGAGTCGCGACTAATATTGCCAACGTAATATGTGACCAGCTTTTTGTTGGGTATACCTTCGAATATAATATTACCGGAATAAGGTAATGGTTTTTCCGTTACGCGTATTTTTACAAATATAATAATTCATACTTAAGGGGTCTTTAAGTGTAATAATTAGGACAGGGTCAACACCTGGGCCGTGATGAGCCTGTAATGATTATTACACGTCCTGTTTAAAGTCGTCTGCTGCACTGCTCACAGAGTGTGCAATTCCGGCATTTAGATAATACATACGTTACAACGTCATGGGAGCACTAAGTCAACATAAATTGTGTGTTCTGGTGTCCTCCTGTCGTATGAATTTTTCGCACCTGATTGAGAACGCGGAAAGCCGCGGCTGTGATAGAGTGATTGAGGAGAGTAAAAACAGATATGTTGCAATCGCGTATCGCGTATCGCGAGTCTGTGTTATTGTTTAAACAAGTCGTGTGATGATGATACTTTGTATATCGTGTTATTTTATGTTCACATGTTCCATTGGCGCGGGAGATGTGTCTTGTTCGACGACCCTGGTCCCTGTAGCGAGCGTGTGGCTGGCGACGGCGAAGACGGGAAGGCGGCAGAGGGCGGCGAGTCCGGCGACATAGCGCCTGTGTTCAGAGCAGGGGTTTGGTGGTCATTGTGGAAAAAGGTACATGTTCAATTTTTTTTGCCATATTGCTTTTTCAAACACAAGGTGTGCGCGCAATGCATTGTCTTTCGTCGCGTTGTTGTAATTGCTTATTGTAACATTCTGCTTTTTTGGAAGCTCACAGAAAGTGTGTCAATGGATGGGGCCGTCGTTTTTTATTGCTTGCACTCATGAAAGCTGCCGTACGTACAATAATCTTCCGCACTGCAATGTACAAACATGAGGCCCAGTGTACCGCGTACATCTGGTCCTCTAAATGCAACTGCACAATTCATACTTAAGGGGTCTTTGACTGTAATAATTAGGACAGGTTCAACACCTGGGCCGTGATGAACCTGTAATGATTATTACACATCTTGTTTGACGTCGTATTCTGCACCGCTGATGGCGTCTGCAATTCGGGCATTTAGGTAATAATTACTTTACAACGTCATGGGAGCACTAAGTCAACATGAAATGTGCGTTCCGGTTTTCTCCTGTCATATGTATGTTTCGCATCTGATTGAGAACGCAGCAAGCCGCGGCTGTGATAGAGGGGTTGAGGAGAGTAAAAGCAGATATGTTACAATCGCGTATCGCGAGTCTGTGTTATTGTTTTAACAATTCGCGTGGTGATGATGCTTTGTATATCGTGTTATTTTATATTCACATGTTCCATTGGCGCGGTAGATGTGTCTGGCTCGACGATCCTGGTCCCTGTAGCGAGCGTGTGACTGGCAGAGGGCGGCGAGAGCGGCAACATAGCGCCTGTGTTCAGAGCAGAGGTTTGGTGGTCATTGTGGAAAAGGTACATGTTCAATTTTTTTTGCCATATTGCTTTTTCAAACACAAGGTGTGCGCGCAATGCATTTTCTTCCGTCGCGTTGTTGTAATTGCTTATTGTAACAGCCTGCTCTTTGGGAAGCTCACAGAAAGTGTTTCAATGGAGGGTTTCGTCGTTTTTGTTTGCTTGCACTCATGAAGCCTGCCGTACGTACAATAAGCTCCCTCAATGCAATGTACAAACACGAGGACCAGTGTACCGCGTACATCTGCTCCTCTGAATGCAACCGCATAATTCATACTTAAGGTGTCTTTGAATGTAATAATTAGGACAATGATAACACCTGGGCCGTGATGAACCTGTAATGATTATAACACGTCCTGTTTAACGTCGTCTTCTGCACTGCTGACTGTAGTAATACCCAGGTGCCAGTCTACTTACCATATGCGCATGCTCCAGGAATCCCCGCCTTATGTTAAGGTTCCTCCCAGAATAAACTTAGATCTTGTAGCATATACACGTGTTGTGTTATACCTTCCTTTTTACTTAAGGCCTACTTGATTATACGCTCTACCGGACTTTAATACATGGTGACAGAAGTGTTGGTTGATAAAGGAACTCACGTGAAAGTGCCATTGTGTATAAAATAGATATGGAACTTAACGGTATCTTACCTCCAAGAATGGATTGGGACTCCACAAATTTACCGGACGCATGGGATAAATTTGAGAGACACGTTAAGTTAATGATCACTGGTCCCCTGAAAGGGAAATCAGAGGAGGAGCAAATCGCGTACCTCTTACTATGGATTGGCGACAAGGGCAGAGACATTCACTCTACATGGACAAACATTTCCGAAGAAGACGAAAAGATAATCCAGACATACTATGACAAATACCGAGCGTTTGTACAGCCAAAACTGAACCCAATTGTTGCGAGATATAAGTTCTACAATCAGACACAGGGCGATGATACCATTGACTCTTTTTTAACCAGACTGAGATTATGTGCAAAAGAGTGCAGTTTCGACAACCAAGACGAAATGATCAGGGATCGAATAGTGTTCGGCACTAACTCAATGAAAGTCAGAGAAAAGCTCATCGACGAAGGTGCAGCTTTAACAATGGACAAGGCAGTACAAATCGCGCAACATTTCGAGTATTCGAAGCAGCAACTTTCGTCAATGACTATGAGCAGCAGTTCGGAAGGACACGACGTACACAACGTTAAGCGGCACCAACGGCACAACACGAGGGACCGACGACCAAGGCCAAAGACGAAATGGGAACAGGACAACACTCAACAGAAGTGTAGAAACTGTGGGACACCACACCATTTCAAAAGCGAGTGTCCGGTAAAAGGGAAACGATGCCACGGATGTAATAAACTGAACCATTTTCAAACGGTGTGTCGATCCAGCGATACGAAGTACACGAAGTACACGAAGTCAAATGTGACAAAAGTGATTCGAGTGATTACGATTCGGATTTTTATGTATATACGGTACACGATTTTGATTCTTGACCCGACTGCGCATCCCTTTCACTTTCCGTAGGCAAATCCTCATTCCCAATTACTTTCAAAATAGATACAGGTTCTCAGGTAGATATTTTGCCATTTTCACAATACAAAAAAATGAAATGCAAAGCCCCTTTGGTACCCTCTGATAGTAGGCTATCGTCTTACACAGGTAACCCGCTTCCCGTAGTTGGAAAGGTCACGTTAACATGCAAGCATGCAGACAAATCGGTCAACGCTTGTAATTATGTTGTAGATAATAAAGCTCCCGCATTGTTGAGCCTTCAGACATCTATTGACCTTGGCCTGATACGACTGACCTACGCTATTGATAAACATCAGCGTCTAGACAAACAGACTGTACTGACGGAATACGGTGATATTTTCAAAGGAATTGTTTTATTCCCAGGAACATGTTCTTTGCATCTTAAACCAGACGCTGTATCTGTCGTATGTCCCCCGCGACGGGTACCTGTAGCTTTACAGGACAGACTTAAAACAGAACTTAAATCAATGGAAGACAAACAAATTATTCAGAAGGTGACTGAACCGACTGAATGGGTAAACGCTCTAGTATGCGTCGAAAAACCGACAACTGGAAATCTACGAGTGTGTCTGGATCCTAAGGCGCTCAATGACAACATACTAAGACCTCATTACCCAATGCGAACGATAGAAGACGTAGCAGCACGCCTAAATGGCGCTAAGTACTTTAGTGTTTTGGATGCCACTAAAGGATACTGGTCAATCAAACTGAACGACGAATCATCATATCTGACCATATTTAATAGCCCTTTTGGTCGCTACCGTTATCTGCGTTTACCTATGGGAATTCGCAGCTCTCAAGACATTTTCTCAAGGAAAATTGACGAGTTCTTCGAGGACTTACCCGGTGTCACATCGATAATTGACGACTTGTTGATTTATGGAAACACTCAGCAAGAACACGACAGCAATCTTAAAAATGTCCTTTCGCGCGCTAGAGAGAAGGGAATAAGATTTAACCCCGACAAATGTGTAATTGGGTCATTTGAAGTTAAGTACTTTGGTCATATATTAAGTTCGGAGGGTTTGAAGCCCGACCCCGAAAAAGTTTCAGCAGTATTGGCCATGAAAGCACCTCAAAATAGAGTTGAATTAGAAACCCTGTTAGGAATGGTTACCTATCTGAGCAAATTTAACTCCAACCTATCACAGATAGTGAGTCCGATGAGAGACCTACTGAAAAAAGACGTAGAATTCATTTGGGACTGCGCACAAAACGAGGCTTTTGACAACGTAAAAATAGCTATCACACAAGCCCCAGTGCTAGCGTACTTTAATGCCAGGAAACCAGTCCGGCTGCAAGTCGACGCGAGCTCTAGGGGCATTGGAGTCACATGCTTTCAAGACGGAAAACCAATCGCTTTTGCGTCAAAGACACTGACACAGACAGAAATTGGCTATGCTCAAATCGAGAAGGAAATGTTAGCCATTTTATTTGGACTGACACGTTTCAGACAGTTCTGTTATGCTCGACATACAGTTGTCGAATCTGACCACAAACCAATTGTACCAATAATGAAAAAAAACTCTAAGCAGTGCACCTCCTAGACTACAAAGAATGTTGCTACAGTTGCAAAACTTTGACATAGAAGTCATACATGTAAGCGGCAAAAACATACCAGTTGCCGATACGTTATCACGTAACTTTGTCAAGAATACGTACTCCGATCTGACAAAAGGACTGGACGTACATATACATACGGTACTCAAAAGTCTGCCTGTAAGTGACAACAAATTGCAACAAGTTCGACTAGCTACACAAAATGACAACCAGTTTCAAATACTGAAACAGACTATACTCGACGGTTGGCCGGATGCAAGAATTGATTGTCCATCATCTGTGCTAGAGTTCTGGAATCACCGGGACGAAATGTCAGTGGGCGATGACATAATACTTCGAGGTAAAAAATTAGTTATCCCAAAACCATTGCGTCAAGAAATGATAAAAGCAGTTCATATCGGCCATATGGGTGTCAATAAGACGATAAGCCGGGCACGGGATATAATGTTTTGGCCTTTAATGACAAAAGACATAACTGACCACGTGTTAGCATGCCATTTATGCTTAACACACAGACATACAAACCCCAAACAGCAACTTAAACCCCATGACGTGCCCCATAGACCTTGGCAGCATATTGCCTGTGACCTCTTTGCCCTAGACGGTAAAGATTATTTAATTACTGCCGACTATTACAGTAAGCACTTTGAAATAGACTGGCTACCGGACACAAAAAGTATCACGGTGATACGTAAATTAAAAGTACATTTTTCCAGGTTAGGCCAGGTAGATACATTAAAAAGCGACAACGGACCTCAGTTTAGCTCAGACGAATTCGCCAAATTTGCTACAGAATGGAATTTCGAGCACGTGACATCTTCACCAGGCCATAGTCAGTCAAACGGGTTCATTGAGAAAATGGTCTCTGTAGGAAAAGGCATCCTAAAAAAAAGCAATGCAAGCAAAACTAATCCTTACTTGTCTATTTTAGAATATCACAATACACCGCTTGATTGCGGATATTCACCAGCCCAATTACTGATGGGTAGACGACTAAAATCCATCTTACCCACGACTGAAAAACAATTGCAACCCCAGTCAATTAATCACCAAGCTGTTATAAAGAACATGCAATACTTCAAAAATACCCAAAAACAACATTATGATAAGGGCTCAAAACCGCTCCCTATCCTCAATGTTGGTGATTCTTGCAGAGTGCAAATGGGTAAAGTATGGAAACAGGCCATTATTTTAGAACAGCGTGGAGAAAGATCGTTTCTGATCAAGACTGAAGAGGGCGCAATTCTAAGGCGAAATAGACGTTTCCTGCATAAAACGCGGGAAATCTGTCCAAGCATGTATACTGACGATTGGTTGCCTACAACCTTGCAGCAACAAAGCCCTGGTCATGGAAAGTCATTCCCCCCAACTCCTGTTAATCCTATCCACTCACCCCGTATTGAACCCCAAAGCACCAAGCACTCAAAAAGTTCACCTACAACTGACTGTTATGCAAACCACGAAGGTCAAGACCCAGAATGTTATGAAACACCCTACCGAACGCGCAGTGGTCGAGAAGTAAAATCAAACCATTTTTTTAATAATGATCAATGGGTCAAATAAACGTTAACGAAGGCGTTTATAGTGTCATGTGTATAGACAACATAAACACATTTGTCGCAGCACATCTCTCTAAAATGTTTTGAACTTAAATGTGAAATCGAATATATTTCTTTAGTTGTTTATTGAATGTTGTATTTTATCTTAGTTACATATTCAGGCTATTTTTGTTAAACATACATTTTCTTATTTGTATTACACATACACTTTCTTATTTTATTACAAAAGAAAGGAGATGTAGTAATACCCAGGTGCCAGTCTACTTACCATATGCGCATGCTCCAGGAATCCCCGCCTTATGTTAAGGTTCCTCCCAGAATAAACTTACATCTTGTAGCATATACACGTGTTGTGTTATACCTTCCCTTTTACTTAAGGCCTACTTGATTGTACGCTCTACTAGACTTTAATACACTGACGGCGTCTGCAATTTGGGCATTTAGGTAATACATACGTTACAACGTCATGGGAGCCCTAAATCCACATGAATTGTGCGTTCCATTTTCCTCCTGCCATATGTATGTTTTGCACCTGATTGAGAACACGGAAGCCGCGGCTGTGATAGAGTGGTTGAGGAGAATAAAATCAGATATGTTGCAATCGCGTATCGCGAGTCTGTGTTATTGTTTAAACAATTCGCGTGGTGATGATGCTTTGTTTGTCGTGTTATTTTATATTCAAATGTTCTATTGGCGCGGGAGATGTGTCTGGTTCGGCGACCTTGGTCCCTGCAGCGAGCGTGTGGCTGGCGACGGCGACGACGGGAAGGCGGCAGAGTGCGGCGAGTCCGGCGACATAGCGCCTGTGATTGAGCCAGAGTGAAAAACTTGGTGTTTCTTAGTCTTGGAAAGCATGTACAAGATACATGAGTTGTGCAATGAAACCCAAGTGTTTTCCAAAGGGTGAAATTTGGGTGGGGAATATAATCCAGTTTGTTACAATTTGTCAAAATCGCCACCCAGCCAATGCACTGAACATGAACGTGTGTACATCTTCACAAGACCCGTTGACGGCCTTCTCATTGAGCTACAGTGAACAACTTTGAGTCTCTGAGTCTTGAAAAGCAAGTACAAGATACTTGAGCTGTGCAATGAAAGCTAAGTATTTACAAGGGGTGACATTTGGGCCGGCATGAAAAGCCAGTTTATTACATATCGTCAAAATCGCTGCCCAGCCAAAGCAATGAACGTGAACGTGTGCACATCATCACAAGACTCATTGGCGGCCTTCTGATTGAGCCAGAGTGTAAAACTTTTTTTATTTCTGAGTCTTGGAAATCTTATACAAGATACATGAGTAGTGCAATAAAACCCAAATATTTTTCAAAGGGTGATATTTAGGCAGGGTAGAAAACCAGTTTACAACATTTCGTCGTCAAAATCGCTAACAGCCAATGCACTGAACGTGAACGTGTGCCCATATTCATAAGACCCGTTGACATCCTTCTAACTGAGCCAAAGTGAAACACTTGCTGTTTCTGAGTCTTTGGAAGCATGTACAAGAAACATGAGATGAAAGCCAAGTATTTTCCAAGTGGTGACATTTGGGCCGGGAAGAAAAAACAGTTAACTACATATCATCAAAATCGCTGCCCAGTCAATGCACTGAATGTGAACGTGGGCACATCTTAACAAACAAGACTCGTTGACGGTTTTCTGATTGTGCCAGAGCGAAACACTTGGTGTTTCGGAGTCGTGAAATGCATGTACAAGATACATGGGTGGGTTTTGAAATGAGACCAAAATATTTTCCAAGGGGTGACATTTGGGCTGTGAACAAAAGCCATTTTACTATATTTTGTCAAAATTGCCGCCCAGCCAATTCACTTAACGTGTGCACATCTTCACAATACTCGTTGACGGCCTTCTAATTAAGCCAGAGTAAAAATGTTAGTGTTTCTTAGTCTTGGAAAGCATGTACAAGATACATGAGTTGTGTAATGAAGCCGAAGTATTTTCCAAGGGGTGACACTTGTGCAAGGAAGAAAAGCTAGTTTACTACATTTCGTCCAAATCGCTGCCCAGCCAATGCACTGAACGTGAACGTGTTAACATATTCACAAGACTCGTTGACGGCCTTCTAATTGAACCACAGTGAAAAACTTGGTGTTTCTGAGTCTTGGAAAGCATGTACATGATACATGAGTTGCGCAACGAAAACCAAGAGTTTTCCAAGGGGTGACATTTTGGCCGGGAATAATAGCCATTTACTACATTTCGTTAAAATTGCTGCACAATCGCGTAGACTGCATCTGGTAGAATCTGGCGGATTCGGATTTAAACCCCGCGTAACTTTCCCAACATGTTTAAGGCTCTATCGTACCCTTGACCTATCATTTTCACAATGTCTTTAAAGCTTTTCTCAAACTTTTAAGGAATGCTTTGAATAATGATTCGCCAGTTGTAGCTTCACATTCTGATAATGCTATAGAATTTTCTCTCACCGACTTGGTTCTATAATCGAAATAACTCAAACAGAGCGCCATTTGTTCCATAGTAGACGCGTCCGTACTTCGACTGCCAAAAAACCAAAGAACGGGGAACTGTTGCATTCATGCAAAATGTCGTCTCTGATTTGGTCACCACATATATCAATTATTTCGTTTTGAATGTCAGGCGATGTCTACTTTGTCCTCGGTCACAGTACTGCAAATGATCACAGAGTACTGGATTATATTTTTCCTGGTATTCCAACAGTGCTATAAAGTTACTATCTGAATCCTGGTGTCCACGTAAGACTAAATTTTGCTTACCAAATAGGATAATTTCATCAATAATGCCTTTTACTATTTGTCCTTTCTTGTTTACTAAGGCATCATGTGATTGGGCAATGTCTTTTTTCATTCCAGACATTATTGACGTAAAGTTTATAGCAGCTTCAAGCGAGTCCGTATGTGTAATTTGCACTTTAGACGAGAGTTGATGACCTTGCCGAGAGTACTTGAGTCGGTTGTTGGTTGCGACATCAGCGACATCTTCTCTAGTCCAAAAAAATGACACAGGCCGCATTACAATCCGCCAGAAGACTTGGAATACCGTAGTCATGTGTTGTTAACAAACCAATGGGACTGTATTTTTCGGAACTTTCCATTGATGCAGCTGGGACAACGTGAGTTCAAATGTGCATAATTGTGAAAGACTATAATATAGCAGTACGAGTAGGTAAATGCCAACAGTTAATTAATGACGTGTAACGGTGTTATGAACAAACACTAACATTGTACAGATATTTATTTATACAAAATATATACACTTAGTTGTCCTATAAATATTCAAATCCCTTTCTGAGAAATGATCGCAGCACTTGGTAAAAAATATATTATTAAATTTATATCGTGTCTAGCATTGGCATTCGTAATGTTGTTAATAAAAATAAACGAAGTAGCTAGAATAAGTTTAACACATGAAAAATGGAAGTTTAAAGAAGTTTAGTTTACCTGTTAGGAAAATTAAGTTATTGCACAGTCTCGCTAGGAGGTACATTCTGTCATTGTCATCCGAGATTTTATCATAAAAAACATCTGGATATGGTGAATCTTGATTGTTTGAAGATGACGCCATTTTAAAAAAATTCCCGGAATATAAACAGAAGGGAGGATACTCTTTGATGACAGTTATTACATTATGTAAAAGAAGCAGTCCATCACTACCTCCCATGTACAATAAAGAATGTACTAGTAGAGAACATACATGTATTCGGCATGCAAAAGGAAAACTACTCTAAATAGGAAAATTGCTCATGACATTTTGTCCATTGTCTGAATCTGGTTAATTTCAAATTATACCCTAACACCTTTAAGGTCCAGTTGTTATTACAGATTTCGCATTTATTTAAATATATTTCTTTGCTTTGCCCAAATTTATTTTACGCACATTGTTGTATAATCGACTCAACAACTCTTTGTATATCATAAGTAAATTTTATTCACATAATTATAAAGTTTGCAAAAGTACAAAGTCTCAAGCTAACATTTTTAAACTCGCTACTGCTCGTTTAAACTAACCCTAGTCTAACTGACATGCTACTCTGTCTGTGTCTAAAAACTAAATGACTGTCCTCTCTATGCTAAAACCAGTCTCTGAATGAATAAACAGCTATTCTATCATTGGTCAATTCATTTCTACAATTCTATTGGTCAGTAAACTTATTACATATCTTAAAGTCCAGCCCACAACATTAACTTGTCAACAATACATCAATATAACCCTAGACTATCATTTATCTCCAGTAAACTGTCATCCTATCTCATTAAACTGTCATAGATTCAAGATTCAAGATTTCTTTATTGGTAACATATCCATATAATGTTTCTCATTACATATCAATATATTTATTTATGTCATATGAAGTATCTACAATTCTAGCAACCCATGATGTTACAACATGCGTACATGCGTAAGCCTAGCTACGCGCCTGTAGCCATATATATATGATTCACATGTATTTTCAGTTACAATATTTATGGTAGGTAAGATCATGGCGCATTATATTAGCTTTCTGACAACTATGCATATTATTACTGTTATGCACATCACCGTCTCAACTTTCACCCTTGCTTAAATTTAAATTTATTCGATCTGATTTATACCATGAAAATAACATTGTAACTGTTATTTATCATTAAAAAACCACTGCCTGTCATATATTTGTGTATACATCATGTACCAGATGGGTCTATGTGCCTATTAGATAATGGAAATAAAAACTCATATCATACATAAATCATATCATATCATTTTATTCTTGGTTGAACTTATCAAGACGTTTGTATTTTAAAAAAAGCAAGCGTCGCCGATGATCAAGACTAGTGTAATATAGATGGACTGGTTCAGTTCGCTTAAAAGTTTAATTTGTAAGCAAACGTTTGATAACAGAAGTAAACTGATATTAGCTTTAAAAGTTTGCTAACAAACCTCTGAGGGGTTAATGAGAAAGTAAGGGGCAGAGCCGAATGAGTCCGATTTTCGTTTACTTTCCGTTCATTAGAGTACCGTTTGTAAACATGTTTAAATCTGCTCCATCATCATTTCTTACTGCGGCTGTCGAAGCGGAAGGACGTGTTTACCGGACCTACATCATTCAAAGTGGGTCAATAGGATAACTACTAATTTCTGTGATGAGTGAAGGACGGATTTTACAACCGCGGATGTCTTTACATTGGTGATTGGTTGAGACATCTATTTTAAAATATCATTAATTTTATGTTTAACGTGACCATAGAAAGGATTGTTTCGAGGTACAGAATGAGCATGAAGCACAACCAGCAGTTCATTAAGAAGCAACATGGCGACATCTGCCTCTGGTGAACAGCGGAGGGGTCCTTAACCGACTGGGAATAAATCATCATCTTCAATAAATAAAAAAAACTACAGGAGAACTTCATCTTTAAGAATCAACATCATCATACTCGACGTAGAACCAACATAGTCACCACAGTAATAATCGTCTTATCCAGCCAGTGATGCACCTGCGGGAAACATAGCGAACCTGCCGATGCTGTCCAGTTGCTAAATAACCGTCTTATTCTGCTCGCCAAAAAGACTAGAACGAAGTGTGAGCGTACATACATTAATGGTGCTGAACACAGCCCAGATCTAAGTACGTGTCAATGACGTTATTTAATAAACAATGAAGAGGTGGGAGGTGCAAGTGTGTTCGTTATGACATAATGTATCTTTGTATACCTACTGAGGTAATGAATGGGTAATGGGTTAATGGTAATAAGACCTTAATGTCTCACACAAGAATTAATTTTGTACTGTTCTACATATAGCAACATGCACTTCTGGAACACTGGATACATTACCAATGGTTCTAAAAGTACCTTGTTCCCATAGAAAGTCATCTGTTGGTCCAATTATGCAGAAAAAACATGGGGTTGACCAGGTTGCTTTTTCACTTGCGATGGTTTGATGGCACCCCTTCTGGTCATTTGTTGCAGTGTATCACTACGCATCATTAAACTATTATAGCTCCATGAAACAGTTCCCAATGTATTTCTTGGGCGTAACAATCATGCTACCATCATGTAAGGGAGGTAATTCTTATGTGAGACCTTAAGTATGCCTTATTACTGGCGTAATGGATGGGTAATGGGGTAATGGTAATAAGACCTTAAGCACATCATTGTATACCTACTTGGGTGATGGATGGGTAATTGGGTAATGGTAATAAGACCTAAGCATATCGTTGTATACCTACTGGCGTAATTGATGGGTAATGGGGTAATGGTAATAAGACCGTAAGCATTTCATTGTATATCTACTTGGGTGATGGATGGGTAATTGGGTAATGAAAATAATACCATAAGCAAATCTTTGTATACCTACTGGCGTAATTGACGGGTAATGGGGTAATGGTAATAAGACCTTAAGCATATCATAGTATATCTACTTGGGTGATCGATGAGTAATGGGGTAATGAAAATAATACCTTAAGCATATCATTGTATACCTACTTGGGTGATGGATGGGTAATTGGGTAATGAAAATAATACCATAAGAAAATCTTTGTATACCTATTTGGGTGATGGATGGGTAATTGGGTAATGGTAATAAGACCTTAAGCATATCATTGTATACCTACTTGGGTGATGGATGGGTAATGGGGAAATGGTAAAAAGACCTTAAGCATATCATTGAATACCTACTTGGGTGATCGATGGGTAATGGGGAAATGGTAATAAGACCTTAAGCATATCATTGTATATCTACTTTGGTGATGTATGGGTAATTGGTAAATGGTAATAAGACCTTAAGCATATAATTGTATACCTACTGGGGTGATGGATGATTAATAAGGTAATGGTAATAAGACCTTAAGTATATCGTTGTATACATATTGGGTTGATGGATGGGTAATTGGGAAATGGTAGAAAGACCTTAAGCATATCAATATTTACCTAATGGCGTAATGGATGGGTAATAGGGTAATGATAATAAGACCTTAAGCATATCGTTGTATACATATTGGGTTGATGGATGGGTAATCGGGTAATGGTAATAAGACCTTAAGCATATCGTTGTATACATATTGGGTTGATGGATGGGTAATTGGGTAAAGGTAATAAGACCGTAAGCATATCATTGTATACCTATTGGAGTGATGGATGGGTAATTGGGTAATTGTAATAAGTCCTAAGCATATCGTTGTATACCTACTGGCGTAATGGATGAGTAATGGGGTAATGGTAATAATACCTGAAGCATATCATTGTATACCTTACTGGGTGATGGATGGGTAATGGGGAAATGGTAATTAAACATTAAGCATATCATTGTATTACTACTGTGGTAATGGATGGGTAATGGAGTAATGGAAATAAGACCTTAAGCATATCATTGTATACCTACTGGGGTGATGGATGGGTAATGGAGTGATAGTAATAAGACCTTAAGCATATTATTATATACCTACTGGCGTAATGGATGGGTAATGGGGTAATGGTAATAAGACCTTAAGCATATCATTGTATACCTACTGTGGTGATGGATGGATAATGGAGTAATAGTAATAAGACCTTAAGCATATTATTATATACCTAATGGCGTAATGGATGGGAAATGGGGTAATGGTAATAAGACCGTAAGCATATCATTGTATACCTACTTTGGTGATGGATGGGTAATTGGGTAATGGAAATAATACCTTTAGCAAATCTTTGTATACCTACTTGGGTGATGGATGGAAAATGGGGAAATGGTAATAACACATTAAGCATATCATTGTATACCTACTTGTGTGATGGATGGGTAATGGGGTAATGGTAATAAGACCTTAAGCATATCATTGTATACCTACTTGGGTGATGGATGGGAAATGGGGAAATGGTAATAACACATTAAGCATATCATTGTATACCTACTGGGGTGATGGATGGGTAATGGGGTAATGGAAATAAGACCTTAAGCATATCATTGTATACCTTCTGGGGTGATTAATGGGTAATGGGGAAATGGTAATAATACCTGAAGCATATCATTTTATACCTACTGGGGTGATGGATGGGTAATGGGAAAATGGTAATAAGACTTAAAGCATATCATTGTATACCTACTGGGGTGATGGATGGGTAGTGGGGTTATGGTAACAAGACCTTAAGCATATTATTGTATACCTACTTGGGTGATGGATGGGTAATTGGGTAATGGAAATAATACCTGAAGCAAATCATTGTAACTATACTTATTTGGGTGATGGATGGGTAATTGGGTAATGGTAATAAGGCCTAAGCATATCGTTGTATACGTACTGATGTGATGGATGGGTAATGTGGGTAATGTTAAAAAGACCTTAAGTATATCATTGAATACCTACTTGGGTGATCGATGGGTAATGGGGTAATTGTAGTAAAATTTTAAGCAAATCATAGAATACCTTCTTGGTCGATCGATTGGTAATGGGGAAATGGTAATAAGATCTTAAGCATTTCATTGAATACCTATTTGGGTGATGGATGGGTAATGGGGAAATGGTAATAAGACCTTAAGCATATCATTGAATACCTACTTGGGAGATGTATGGGTAATGGGGCAATGGTAATAAAATATTAAGCATATCATTGAATACCTACTTGGGTGATGGATGAGTAATGGGGTAAAGGAAATAAGACCTTAAGCATATCATTGAATACATTCTGGGGTGATGGATGGTTAATGGGAAAATGGAAATAAGACCTTAGGCATATCATTGTATACCTACTTGGGTGATGGACGGGTAATGAGGTAATGGAAATAAGATTTTAAGTATATCATTGTATACCTACTGGGGTGATTGATGAGTAATGGGGAAATGGTTATAAGACCTTAAGCATATCATTATATACTTACTGGGGTGATGGATGGGTAATGGGGTAATGGTAATAAGACCTTAAGCATATCATTGTATACCTACTGGCGTAATGGATGAGTAATGGAGTAATGGTAATACGACCTTAAGCATATCATTGTATACCTACTGGGGTGATGGATGGGTAATGGGGTGGTAATGGTAATAAAACCTTAAGCATATCATTGTATAACTACTTGGGTGATGGATGGGTAATTGGGTAATGGTAATAAGACCTAAGCATATCATTGTATATGTGCTTGGGTGATGGATGGGTAATGGTAAAAAGACCTTAAGCATATCATTGTATACCTACTGGGGTGATGGATGGGTAACGGGGTAATGGTATTGAGACCTTAAGCATATCATTGAATACATATTTGGGTGATGGATGGGTAATGGGGAAATGGTTATAAGACCTTATGCATATCATTATATAGTTACTGGGGTGATGGATGGGTAATGGGGTAATGGTAATAAGACCTTAAGCATATCATTGTACACCTACTGGCGTAATGGATGAGTAATGGGGTAATGGTAATACGACCTTAAGCATATCATTGTATACCTACTGGGGTGATGGATTGATAATGGGGTGGTAATGGTAATAAAACCTTAAGCATATCATTGTATAACCACTTGGGTGATGGATGGGTAATTGGGTAATGGTAATAAGACCTAAGCATATCATTGTATAGGTGCTTGGGTGATGGATGGGTAATGGTGTAATGGTAAAAAGACCTTAAGCATATCATTGTGTACCTACTGGGGTGATGGATGGGTAACGGGGTAATGGTAATAAGACCTTAAGCATATCATTGTATATCTACTTGGGTGATGGATGGGTAATGGGGTAATGGTAATAAGACCTTAAGCATATCATTGTATACCTACTGGGGTTATGAATGGGTAACGGGGTAATAATAATAAGACCTTAAGCATATCATTGTATACCTACTTGGGTGATGAATGGGTAATTGGGAAAATGTAATAAGACCTTTAGCATATAATTGAACACCTACTTGGGTGAAGGACGGGTAATGGGGTAATGGAAATAAGACCTTAAGCATATCATTGCATACCTACTGGGGTGATTGATGGGTAATGGGGAAATGGTAATAAGACCTTAAGCATATCATTGTTTACCTACTGTCGTAATGGATGAGTAATGCGGTATTGGTAATAAGACCTTAAGCATATCTTTGTATACCTACTGGGGTGATGGATGGGTAATGGGGTAATGGAAATAAGACCTTAAGCATATCATTGTATACCTACTGGGGTGATGGATGGGTAATAGGGAAATGATAATAAGACCTTAAGCATATCATTGTCTACCTACTGTCGTAATGCATGAGTAATGCAGTAATGGTAATGAGACCTTAAGCATATCTTTGTATACCTACTGGGGTGATGGATGGGTAATGGGGTAATGGTAATAAGAACTTAAGTATATCATTGTATACCTACTTGGGTGATGGATGGGTAATTGGATAATGGTAATAAGACCTTAAGCATATCATTGTATACCTACTGGGGTGATGAATGGGTAATGGGGTTGTAATGGTAATAAAACCTTAAGCATATCATTGTATACCTACTTTGGTGATGGATGGTAATTTGGGTAATGGTAATAACACATTAAGCATATCGTTGTATAGGTGCTTGGGTGATGGATGGGTAATGGTGTAATGGTAAATAGACCTTAAGCATATCATTGTATACCTACTGGGGTGAATGATGGTTAATGGGGAAAAGGTAATAAAACCTTAAGCATATCATTGTTTACCTACTGTCGTAATGGATGAGTAATGCGGAAATGGTAATAAGACCTTAAGCATATCTTTGTATACCTACTTGTGTGATGGATGGGTAATTGGATAATGGTAATTAGACCTTAAGCATATCATTGTATACCTACTGGGGTGATGAATGGGTAATGGGGTTGTAATGGTAATAAAACCTTAAGCATATCATTATATACCTACTTTGGTGATGGATGGGTAATTGGGTAATGGTAATAAGACTTAAGCATATCGTTGTATAGGTGCTTTGGTGATGGATGGGTAATGGTGTAATGGTAAAAAGACCTTAAGCATATCACTGTATGCCTACTGGGGTGATGGATGGGTAATGGGGTAATGGTAATAAGACCTTAAGCATATCATTGATTACCTACTTGGGTGATGGATGGGTAATTGGGTAATGGAAATAAGACCTTAAGCATATCATTGTATACCTTCTGGGGTGATTGATGGGTAATGGGGAAATTGTAATAATACCTTAAGCATATAGTTGTATTCCTACTGGGGTGATGGTAATGGTAATAAGATCTTAAGCATATCATTGTATACCTACTTGGCTGATGGATGGGTAATTGGGTAATGGAGATAACACATTAAGCAAATCTTTGTGTACCTACTTGGGTGATGGATAGGTAATGGGGAAATGGTAATAAGACCTTAAGCATATCATTGTTTACCTACTTGGGTGATGAATGGGTAATGGGGAAATGGTAATAAGACCTTAAGCATATCATTGTTTGCCTACTGGCGTAATGGATAGGTAATGCGGTAATGGTAATAAGACCTTAGGCATATCTTTGTATACCAATTGGGTTGATGGATGGGTAATTGTGTACCGGTAATAAGACCAAAGCATATCATTGTATACCTACTTGTGTGATTGATGAGTAATGGGGTAATGGTAATATGACCTTAAGCATATCATTGTATACCTACTGAGGTGATGGATGGGTAATGGGGTGGTAATGGTAATAAAACCTTAAGCATATCATTGTATAACTACTTGGTTGATGGATGGGTAATTGGGTAATGGTAATAAGACCTAAGCATATCATTGTATAGGTGCTTGGGTGATGGATGGGTAATGGTGTAATGGTAAAAAGACCTTAAGCATATCATTGTATACCTACTGGGGTGATGGATGGGTAACGGGGTAATGGTAATAAGACCTTAAGCCTTTCATTGTATACCTACTTGGGTGATGGATGGGTAATGGGGAAAATGTAATAAGACCTTAAGCATTTAATTGAACACCTACTTGGGTGAAGGACGGGTAATGGGGTAATGGAAATAAGACCTTAAGCATATCACTGTTTACCTACTGTCGTAATGGATGAGTAATGCGGTAATGGTAATAAGACCTTATGCATATCATTGTATACCTACTGGGGTGATTGATGGGTAATGGGGTAATGGTAATACGACCTTAAGCATATCATTGTATACCTACTGAGGTGATGGATGGGTAATGGGGTTGTAATGGTAATAAAACCTTAAGCATATCATTATATACCTACTGGGGTGATGGATGGGTAATGGGGTAATGGTAATAAGACCTTAAGCATATCATTGTATACCTACTTGGGTGATGGATGGGTAATTGGATAATGGTAATTAGACCCTAAGCATATCATTGTATACCTACTGGGGTGATGAATGGGTAATGGGGTTGTAATGGTAATAAAACCTTAAGCATATCATTGTATACCTACTTTGGTGATGGATGGGTAATCGGGTAATGGTAATAAGACTTAAGCATATCGTTGTATAGGTGCTTTGGTGATGGATGGGTAATGGTGTAATGGTAAAAAGACCTTAAGCATATCATTGTATACCTACTGGGGTGATGGATGGGTAATGGGGTAATGGTAATAAGACCTTAAGCATATCATTGTATACCTACTTGGGTGATGGATGGGTAATTGGATAATGGTAATTAGACCCTAAGCATATCATTGTATACCTACTGGGGTGATGAATGGGTAATGGGGTTGTAATGGTAATAAAACCTTAAGCATATCATTGTATACCTACTTTGGTGATGGATGGGTAATTGGGTAATCGTAATAAGACTTAAGCATATCGTTGTATAGGTGCTTTGGTGATGGATGGGTAATGGTGTAATGGTAAATAGACCTTAAGCATATCATTGTATACCTACTGGGGTGATTGATGGGTAATGGGGAAAAGGTAATAAGACCTTAAGCATATCATTGTTTGCCTACTGGCGTAATGGATAGGTAATGCGGTAATGGTAATAAGACCTTAGGCATATCTTTGTATACCAATTGGGTTGATGGATGGGTAATTGTGTACCGGTTATAAGACCAAAGCATATCATTGTATACCTACTTTGGTGATGGATGGGTAATTGGGTAATGGTAATAAGACTTAAGCATATCGTTGTATAGGTGCTTTGGTGATTGATGGGTAATGGTGTAATGGTAAATATACCTTAAGCATATCATTGTATACCTACTGGGGTGATGGATGGGTAATGGGGTAATGGTAATAAGACCTTAAGCATATCATTGTATACCTACTTGTGTGATGGATGGGTAATTGGATAATGGTAATTAGACCTTAAGCATATCATTGTATACCTACTGGGGTGATGAATGGGTAATGGGGTTGTAATGGTATTAAAACCTTAAGCATATCATTATATACCTACTTTGGTGATGGATGGGTAATTGGGTAATGGTAATAAGACTTAAGCATATCGTTGTATAGGTGCTTTGGTGATGGATGGGTAATGGTGTAATGGTAAAAAGACCTTAAGCATATCACTGTATGCCTACTGGGGTGATGGATGGGTAATGGGGAAATGGTAGTAAGACCTTAAGCATATCATTGATTACCTACTTGGGTGATGGATGGGTAATGGGGTAATGGCAATAAGACCTTAAGCATATCATTGTATACCTACTGGGGTGATTGATGGGTAATGCGGAAATTGTAATAATACCTTAAGCATATAGTTTTTTTCCTACTGGGGTGATGGATGGGTAATGTGGTAATGGTAATAAGATCTTAAGCATATCATTGTATACCTACTTGGCTGATGGATGGGTAATTGGGTAATGGAGATAATACCTTAAGCAAATCTTTGTATACCTACTTGGGTGATGAATAGGTAATGGGGAAATGGTAATAAGACCTTAAGCATATCATTGTTACCTACTTGGGTGATGAATGGGTAATGGGGAAATGGTAATAAGATCTTAAGCATATCATTGTTTGCCTACTGGCGTAATGGATGGGTAATGCGGTAATGGTAATAAGACCTTAAGCATATCTTTGTATACCTATTGGGTTGATGGATGGGTAATTGTGTACCGGTAATAAGACCTAATCATATCGTTGTATACCTACTTGGTTGATGAATGGGTAATTGGGTAATGGTATTAAGACCTTAAGCATATCATTGTATACCTACTTGGTTGATGAATGGGTAATTGGGTAATGGTATTAAGACCTTAAGCATATCATTGTATACCTACTGGGGTGATGGATGGGTAATGGGGTGGTAATGGTAATAAAACCTTAAGCATATCTTTGTATACCTATTGGGTTGATGGATGGGTAATTGTGTACCGGTAATAAGACCTAAGCATATCGTTGTATACCTACTTGGTTGATGGATGGGTAATTGGGTAATGGTAATAAGACCTAAGCATATCGTTGTATACGTACTGGGATGATGGATGGGTAATGGGGTAATGGTAAAAAGACCTTAAGCATATCGTTTTATACCGACTGTGTTGATGGATGGTAAATTGGGTAATGGTAATAGGACCTTAAGCATATAATTGTTAATCTACTGGTGTGATGGATGGGTAATGGGGTGGTAATGGTAATAAAACCTTAAGCATATCTTTGTATACCTATTGGGTTGATGGATGGGTAATTGTGTACCGGTAATAAGACCTAAGCATATCATTGTTCCTACTGGCGTAATGGATGGGTAATGGGGAAATGGTAATAAGACCTCAAGCATATAATTGTAAACCTACTGGGGTGATGGATAATACCTTAAGCATATCATTGTATACCTACTTGGGTGATGGATGGGTAATTGGGTAATGGTAATAAGACCTAAGCATATCGTTGTATACTTACTCTCGTAATGGATGGGTAATGGGGTAATGGTAATAAGACCATAAGCATATCATTGAATACCTACTTGGGTGATGGATGGGTAATTGGGTAATGGTAATAAGACCTTAAGCATATCATTGTATACCTACTGGCGTAATGGATTGGTAATGGGGTGGTAATGATAATAAAACCTTAAGCATATTATTGTTTACCAACTGGCGTAATGGATGGGTAATGGAATAATGGTAATAAGACCTTAAGCATATCATTGTATACCTACTGTCGTAATGGATGAGTTTAAAACGGTATTCAAATTAGTAGATTTAAATGATTTAGGCCAATAAATCAATACAACTGAAAATTGGAACCATGCATATGTAATAAAACATGAACGCCCCAAATAGTCTTTTATTCTGTTGTGACATTTATGTAAGTGTAAATGATTGCAATATGCCGTAGAACAAATACATTACTTATGATAGTTTACAGTTCAGACTACCAATACCTAATTGTTTCGCCTCTCAATATAACCATATATATATAATGAGAAATACAAGATCTTCAGAAAGGTGACAAAAATAAAATTGATTAAATTATTCATTAATTAACAAAGTAGGTTTCATTTTTTTGTATTAAATTTTAGTAGATTGTTTTAAATAAAAAGCGTGCCATGAACAAAGGTCTTATGTCAGATGGAAATAGTAAATTCTCAAAATATTAGCAATTCACATTCCTTTAATGCACCCGTCCACCAGACAGAGACGCCGTCTCTACAACATTTCCAGTATGATACAACAGAGCCGACACGAGATCACAACGCCAAAACAAGATAACGTGCACTACTCAACCAGACAACACGAGATCACAACGCCAAAACATGATAACGCTAACCACTCAACCAGACAATACGAGATCACAACGCCAAACAAGAAAACGGACACCACTCAACCAGACAACACGAGATCACAACGTAAAATCAAGATAACGTGCACCACACAACCAGACAACACACGATTACAATGCAAAAACAAGATAAAGTTCACCACTCAACCAGAGAACACGAGATCATGACGCAAAACAAGACAACACACACCACTCAACCAGACAACACGAGATCACAACGTAAAATCAAGAAAACGGACACCACACAACCAGACAACACACGATTACAATGCAAAAACAAGATAAAGTTCACCACTCAACCAGAGAACACGAGATCATGACGCAAAACAAGACAACACACACCACTCAACCAGACAACACGAGATCACAACGCCAAAACAGGATTACACACACCACTCAACCAGGCAACACAAGATCACATCCTCAAAACAGGATAACGGGCACCACTTAACAGGACAACACGAGATCACAATGCCACAACAGGATAACACACACCACTAAACCAGACAACACGAGATCACAACCTCAAAACAGGATAACGCACACCACTTAACCAGACAACACAAGATTACAATGCCACAACAGGATAACATGCACCACTCAACCAGACAACACAAGATCACAACCTCAAAACAGGATAATGGGCACCACTTAATAGGACAACACGAGATCGCAATGCGACAACAGGATAATACGCACCACTCAACCAGACAACACAAGATTACAATGCCACAACAGGATAACATGCACCACTCAACCAGACAACACAAGATTACAATGCCACAACAGGATAACATGCACCACTCAACCAGACAACACAAGATCACAACCTCAAAACAGGATATTGGGCACCACCTAATAGGACAACACGAGATCACAATGCCAAAACAGGATAACACGCACCACTCAACCAGACAACACGAGTTCACAATGCCCAAACAGGATAATGTGCACTACTCAACCAGACAACACCAGATCACAACGCCACAACAAGATAACGCGCACCATTCAACCAGACAACATGAGATCACAACGCCAAACAGTATAACGTGCACTACTCAACCAGACAATACGAGATCACAATGCCAAAACAGGATAATGTGCACCACTCAACCAGACAACACGAGATCACAACGCCAAAACAAGATAACGCACACCACTCAACCAGACAACACGAGATCACAACGCCAAAAAAAGACAACGCGCACTACTCAACCAGACAACACGAGATCACAACGCCAAAACAAGATAACGCCGACACCACTCAACCAGACAACACAATACCACAACGTCAAAACAAGATAACGCGCACCACTCAATCAGACAACACGAGATCACAATTCAAAAACAGGATAACATGCACTACTCAACCAAACAACACGAGATTACAACACCAAACAAGATAATGTGCACCACTCAACCAGACAACACGAGATCACAACGCCAAAACATGATAACGCGCACCACTCAACCAGACAACATTTTCAACAACACAACGCCATCATTGTATTGTATTGTGAGCGGGTGGGGGGGGGGGGATTTTTCACAAAGATTTTATTATGTGAAACTGTACATATTACATTTCTTATGTTTTATGGTATTATTTCAATAAATATTATTGAAATATTATATGATATAGTTTTCATATTCGTGGAGCTGTAAATATTTATTTTTATTTGATATATTATAAGATGGTAACATTACATAAAATGATTTTTTTATACTGAAGTACATGAAATGTTAATTAGTTTATTTTGTGCCTTAAGGCAAGACGAAGGTCAAATTGAAATGACAACTTATATAAATGCTTTCCTGTGTTAAATCCTGGTCGATTGTGTATAAAAAGCGATTTGAATACCAAAAGCGTTATTCAGTGATAAACACAATTGTGGGATATAAATTTCAGGTAAGCGAAATGTTTTTATTTCAAAGGATTTTGTATAAATTAAATTATTATAACTCAGACTTCTTGTTAAAATATCAAGTTAAAACTTGTCGCAATTCAATGATTTTAACTTAAGAAATTATGTTTAAAAATATATTGTTCCTAGAACAATTATGAGAATTATGTTAATGATAAGTTAGGAATTCCTTTTAAGTGACTAGACTATAATTAATTTCAGTCACTATACTTTTATACCTTTCGCCGTCTCTCACATAAGGGAGTAATTCCCAATCTTGCATGGATGTTTTTTATATTTGATTTCTGATTTGTAACATATGTTAAACAACATATATGTATATATATGATATTTCATTTTATATGTATTTGATTTCTGTATGTTGATGTACATGTACATATATTTTATTCAATGATATACACAACTGTGGGATATAAATTTCAGTTATCATTTGCTCCTTAACAACAACAACAACAACAACAACAACAACAACAACAACAACAACAACAACAACAACAACAACAACAACAACAACAACAACAGCAACAACAACAAGTCCCTGGTAATAATAACATAAATTCAGAACAGGAAAAACCGACCTTACTGAAATTTAACACAAAGCCTTTATTTATATCTTTTTAGACTACGTTTAAAAATAAGCTTGTCAACAATCAAACATATTATTTTATTATTCCTTTTTCTAGTGGATATTAATATTCACGTAACATCAGTTGTGGCAGATGCTAAACTGCTCCTTTTTATTGATACATGTAAACTATCTAATGATATAAGTAAAATATGACACAAAATGTTTAAAATTAAGAAAAATGTGTGGAATGGATGGCATTTACAATGAACATATAACGTATGGTGGTGTGATGTTAACAACAAAATTACTAGAATTGTTTAATTTAATGTTTAACAATTCATATGTCCCAACTTCCTTGAAACAAGGTCTGATAAAAACTTTACATAAAAGAGGTCGTAAGAGAAAGGATTACAATAACCGTACTATAACCTTGTCATCTTCAATTCTCAAATTATTCTAGCGCATTCTATTAAAACGTTTGCAACACAGCATAATAAAACCGATTCATGGTTTGCAAGGTGGTTTCCAAGAGCAAATGACCTCATTTATGTTACGGGGGTGTCGTTTGTACTGTAATAAAATGACAGTAAACTATATAGCTATATTCCTTTGACAGCGTGTGGCACGGCGGTTTATTTTATAAACATCTGAAGCTAAATATTCCACACAAACTATGGTCAGTCATTGTTGAAATGCACGAAGGGCATGCTTAGTCGTGTATTTAATAAGGGGTTTACATCACACTGGTTCCCTATAATGCAGGGCACAAGACATAGAGGATCGTAGTCTCCGTTTTTATATCTCATTTACATAAACAACCTTATGCAAGCCCTAAGTGACAGTGATGTTGGTGTTAAAATAGGCAGCAATAACTTGTGCTGTCCAACCAACTGTAGCCGATGATATGGTCCTCATAACACGGCCTTCGAAATATGTCAAGTATTTGCTATGAATATTCATGCTTTTGGCGATATGAATATAATGCTTCTAAATCAGCAGTTATTGTTGTCAATGAAACTAAAATTAAATATGGTAATACTTTGTAACAAAGTCAGGAATCCAACATGAATTTATAAGAATCATTTGGATTTCTGTAGCAAGAATAGTTTGGATTTCTGTAACAATGCGGATTTATAAGGAAGAAATGAAAAATAAAAAGCTTGCATAAAAAAATGAGGAGTACACAACAATTTGTACCGTCGCCCACTTATTCTATTTATCAAACAACTCATTAGTCACGGACAGGCGTATCCGCATATATCGCTCCGCCATAGCAATTAACTAAAACAAGAATCTGTCACAGCTAATGGTGGACATGCGGACGCGTGATACACTTAGCTAAAAATAGACGTAGGATGTAGGCACGGCCAGCAATTAACAAGCAATTAGCAATTAATAAGGGTTGTTTTACTGCGAAAACAACTTGACAGCCGTGCGAGGCTAACGGTATATAAACGACCAAATTTACTAACAAGAGGAGTCGGTTTTCGACATACTTTTAGACCCCGTCAAAAGTTGACGAAATTAAATTAAAACTGCGCGCACTAAATTAAAACTGCGCACCGTGAACATTTAAGTTAAGAAATAATAACTTGTGATTACTTATGGAACTGAAGCAACTTTAGGAATTGTAATGGTGATAACTTTAGAAATTAAACTTATAGTAACTTTAGGAATTATGCTTGTGGTAACTTGATTAAGACTTGTAATTAATTTAGATTGAACTTGTAATAAATATTTATAATCTCAAATTGTGAACTTATGTTTAAACCCTCATTACGCTACAACTTACCCAACTTGGTTTCTTGGCAATGACACAGTTAATGAGGTGGAGCAATCTAACCATTTGGGAGTCACATGTAGTAAATATTTCAAACTAACTGATAATATCTAATTATGTTGTAGAAACGTATTTCAGCTTAGTTAATTCTGGTTTATTTGATAATGGCATGCAGCTATCGACATACAAAAAATATATAATACTGTGGTACTCCCAATGGCATTATATGGCAGTTAATGTTGGTCTTCTTTGAGTGTAAGTGACATATACTATTGTTAGAGAGATTGTGTTAAGCATATGCAAAGTCTACACATTAGAACAAGAACCAATATTGCTCTAAGTCTAAATTGTTTACCAATTGCATCGGAAACAGACCGAAAAATATAAGTTTCCTTGGTCAGTTGTGTAGGCTATAACGGGATTGTGCTGTTAAGCAAATGTTTCCTATAAGATCTAGTGCATTCTTAATTAGAAACTACTTGTCAGGATTTATTCCTGATATATTCAATATTTTAGATAAATATGGTCTTATGTATGTTCTTGATGAATTCTTTTCAGAAGGTATTTTTCTGAGCAAAGGCATATGGAAAAAGAAAGTCAATTGTAAGATATATGAAACTATCATCAGTGATTGGATATTTAGAACTAATGAACCGAAATTTTTCAGATTTCGCTCAATACATTGTGATTATAGTGTTTCTAATATATGGTTATATGCAATTATTGTAAATATTGTAAATCTATATGTACTATTATTAGTGAGAAATAATGAAACTTGCAAGAAATGTAATATAAATACTGTAGATATTGTTGTTCACTTCATCTGTGATTGCCAAAGTGTAAATGAGAACAGACGTAGGTTGTGGTTACGGCTAGAACAACAATTTGGTGTAAACGTAAAGTTGGTTCTTACAGAACTAAATAATGATGGCTTTATCAAAATAATTCTTGGCGCAAGCAACAACTTGTTGCAAACTGTCTTAAAAGACAATATAGACCGCTTTTATGGAATTGTTTTTTCATGCCTGCATTGAATGTGGCTCAAATATGTATCTACATAAATCATACTATTTGAAGCATATTATTGCTTAACACAATGACATTTTAATAATGTTCCTATGTTAAATATAATTAGTATGTTGTATTAGTTTATAAATGACATATTACATACATGTATTATAATATTGCTTCACCACGACGGCGCTGATAACTGTATCGCGACATCAATTAGACAAAAGCTGATTAAAGTGAGCAGTGTTAATACGATTACATCTTAGAACATTATTAGACCGGTATTTTTTTCGTGTTGAGTAAACTTTGTTGATTTGAATATATTGTATAATTCTATATTAAGTCACTGATATCAGATAGTTTGTGTTTGAATTTATAGATGCATCTAGTTACATATTGGAGTAAAATGATCAAGGGCCGACAACTCCCTAAGGTAGAATATAACTACTACGAGAAATAGACTTATTTTTACACAAAATACAATTATGAATATACAGGTCATAGGATAGGTCACTGCTTATAGATGTTTATATATATATATAGTTTATAACGTGTTTGTTTTAATCATTCTCTTACTAGAATCAGCTCTTTATAAGTCTTTGCTACTGTCTGTCTTGTCTTGTTTGTCCGTCCGTCCGTCTCTCTCACTCTCTCTGAATAATTTTTCCTGTTAATGTTATTTTTTATATTTCAATACGTAGATGCATGTTTGAAGCATACTTGCATTGGTGTTTGCCTGTATCACACTCCATCTCTATTTTAATAATAAAACTGTTGATCATTAAAACAAATTTTCCTTATTATAGCACTGGACCAACTCTTAATCATATATACACAGGTAAAATGCCACGCATGTTAAACGTACGTAAAAGTATGTTTAACGTACGTGCCAAAACATACGTTTACATATAAATAGTACCACGTGCATTTAACATACGTTTCTGGCCATACATTTAACGTATGTTAAATATATGTTTAACATACGTGCCAAAGCATACGTTTACATATAAATAGTACCACGCGCGTTAAACATACGTTTCTGGCCATATGTTTAATGTATATTAAACATATGTTTAACATACGGTCAAAACGACGTTATTCATAGGAATAGTGCCACGCATGTTAAACATATGTTTAACGTACGTTTAACATACGTTACAATATGTACGTTCTTCAAATAAATAGTACCACGCATGTCAAACATGTTTCACATACGTTTAACATATATTCCAATACGTACGTTTTTCATGAAAATAGTACCACACACGTTTAACATACGTTTGAGTACATGTTTTTCTTGGAAATAGTACCACGCACGTTTAACATAGATACATTTTAATATGTATGTTTTTCATGAAAATATTACTATGTATATTTAACATAGGTTCTAATGTATGCTTTAAAAATATGTTAAACATATGAAAACTCATGTTTAACATTAGATCAATCGGTAACTTTACAAACTTGAGAAGTTTGATGTAAGAATGTTTGAAGCGTTCATACTTATTTTGTTGAAAATTTTCCCAGCAGTATCAGAGATGTCGTTTATAGAAATTGTTGACAGATAGATGGACAAAAAGTGATTAGAATTACAGCTCATTTAAAGCCTTTGGCAAGGTGAGCTTACGAGGCATAAAATGCCATACAAACAAATTATGAAAAAGGTATGACAGTAACTTAATATTTCAAAAATATTACAAATCTATACAATCTATTTGTACATCTATCTGATGTATTCATTTATTTTTTATTTCCCTCCATGAATCCTTTTAAAATTTGCTTAAAAGTTAAAAACTATCAAATAAATATGTTTATCATTGTACTCAATGTGACAGACATCATAATTCATTATTTTGTAAACACTGTGTCTTTCATTGCATGCTCTAGACAAAAACTACCACAGATAGCAAAGGTGAAAGATTGAAAGACAAATAAAATAATATGACTGACACAAGCTGATCACATAATAACTCAAGAGCTTTTGGCTCATGAGAGCGAATAATAATGAACAATGAAATAAATCTAAGCACATTTATATCAATTATGATAAGAAAGCAGATTTCTTTCATTGATGGTTCATTTTTACATACTAGATTCTTAAATCAGTCACAGTAATTGTTGTCTTCCAACAGGAGCGTCCATATAACCATATGTATATTATACCTATATAAACATATATTAGTTGATTTTTTTAAATTCCATTCATTAATAAAGTCATAATTGAACTTTGTTTCTCCGTTGCCATACCGACAAGAAGATCCGCCATTTTGTTTATGCAAAGGAAAGTAATCAGTTAGCGTCAAGAAGATGTATCGGCGTATGTGACACCAATGGTAAACATTGTCTACACTAACATTTGTTTTTCAATAAATTAATTACATTCAAATAGTTTTTTTAATAAGTGTTGTGATTGCTAAAAAGCGTGTCGGTACATGTTAACCTAATATGAACTAAGGCATTGCCTCTCTTGGAGTCGAACTTCAATTTTATAAGTATAGTAAACAAACAAATACTAAATACACTTTATAGTACATGTATTATATGTTGAGGATAACATTGCAGATGTTTCCATTATGTATTTAATATGTATTATGTTTATCATAAATAAATCACTTATTATATGATTGAAGCTTTATTCAAGGTACTGTATCTCTAATTCCAAAATCAAACGTTATTAGCATCATAAATGGTAGTGCGACATATTGCACATCTCTAGGAGCCTTTTAAAGTTTTTTTATTTTGCGTATCCCGAGTTATGGACAGCAGAGAGGATATCCAAATAATAAAGAAGCTGTCCATTCACGCCTGATTTAATCAAGCTACATAAATGGATACTTGTCACAAAATACCTTTTGACGTGGGTTTTTCTTCGATTATAAATGTTTCTTGCATAGTATAAATGTCACAGTGTGTACCTAAACTGTTAGGAGAGAAACATATGTCAACGGTCTGGTTAGCTCAGTCGGTAGAGCACTTGACCTGTAAGTGAAAGGTCCCGAGTTCGAGTCTGCAATGGCTGCATATTTTTCTTGCCTTATTACATAAACATAATACATGTCTATACTATAGTTTACACTGAGCAGATAGCCAGTATGTATTTTTACTGGGGTTTCAAAACAATTTCAAAACAGTCCTAGAAGACAAAGGAACCAATCACAGTACAGCCACCGTCCTTTTGTAAGTAACCTTAAATTTCTCACAAAATGTTTTTAGACTACCAGAGCGAAGATTGATCCTACAACGTCGGCAGTGAGAAGTAAATGGTTATTTGACAACAACACTATGGACAACTCTGCCACAGAAGGAACCATTTGTATAATTCAAAACACCAGACATTCATACTGTATTCAAGCATAAATAGAGTTCTTGCAGTTTAAATGTTAAAATATGACTTAACCAATTGTATATTTCTGGACAAATGTTGGAAACGTCTAGGACACAGGACTAGATTAAAATTTAAGAGAAATCTCTGGACATTGCAGTAATTTGAACCTCCATCTCCCATGTACCAAGAAAAAACAACAGCATTGTGCATGACTGCATACATAAACCAACACATTTACTTAAGTTCCCAAATTAGCAGCTGAGGCATCCAAATATATATGAAATATACAATCTCGACATAGTTTCCCTTCATTTCTTGTCCAGACACTTCTACAATCTGGTTGTAATACTAAACAAAACAAACAAAATAGACAAAAATATAGACCATGTATGATTATAAACTGCAGTCCATGGAAAATATACTTTTCAAATGTAAGGCAGTCAGAAAGAGTAAGCATAAGTTAGTAGCATTTTGTCCATGCAGCAGCAAACATTATAAAACAATATACATTTTTAAAAGAGAATAATTTCATTAAAAAATAAAACAGACATTTCTTTTTTCACCATATCTAAGCCATCTCTTTTCATTTTGTTCGCAACTGCTGGGATTCGAACCCAGAATTTCTACAAAAGTGTAGATGTGTTTGCCAGTTATACCACAGAAGCATATCATGTTGTACTAAGATAATGGACTTAAATATTTACCAAATCAAATTATGTAAATTAATAGAAATTAATATTTCAAATAGCCCAAATTTCTATTAATAAAATGCACTTTTGTAACACAGCACTACATGTTTGTTTTCTAATACTATATATACATGTAGTATAATATCAAATTTTGTGAAATTAAAAATCAGATCGACTCCTCCTTTTTTATGGGGGAAAACGCTTCAACAATCTGGAAGCTACTCTTTAATCGAAATATACAGGTATTGATTTCAAGTTAGGTTGAAACATCTAAAGCATCAGCTGTGTGTTTTATGGTATTTTTTACATAAATATACATGTACTTTATAAAATGGTTAAATCTGGATATCTTGGTCCCAAATAAATACCCCCCTTTGTAAAATGTATCGCACCTTGGGAGTTTATTCATCTTATACGTTAAGTCTAAAATGTATCTGACTGTCAATTCAAGGGTTGTGAGATCCAATTGATGGTACTTGCGGGTAAAATTTTAATATGTCAAATAAGGGCAATAATTTGCATTTTATTCATGCAAGAGTAATCTAACTTATTCATTGTAGTATGTTTTATGACTGGAAAATCTTGTGTTAAGTTTAAATCAAATCAAATACATTGAGTGGTTAATGAAGTATGGACAAGATGGTAATTGAAAGCAAAACTAACCAGAATTTTTAAGTCAAACAAGGGCAATAATTTGCATTATAATAATCAAAGAGTTATCTAACTTAGTTATCATAGTATGTTTGATGACTGGGAAGTGTTGTGTTAAGTTTCAAGTCAATACATGCAATGGATATTGAGATTGGGACTTGCACACAAAACTTCAACCAAGGTGGGACACTGACATCCGGGTGAGCAGAATAGCTCTCTTTATTCTTCGAAAAGTCGAGCTAAAATTTGAAAATTGTTTACAGTAACAAAGACAACTCCATCAGAATTTACAATGTATTTACCAAAACTCTAATGAAAACAAAGCAAAAGGCTTACTAACAATAAATGTATGTTATAAGTACTGTTCTCTGATTGAAATAATTACATCATGACATGAACAGGGAGGTTACCGACTTATATCTATATAATTATATGAATACATACATTGTTGAAAACCATAATTTATAATGTGTTTTTAAACAAGAGGCCCATGGGCCTTAACAGTCATCTGATTATCCAAAAAACATTCACATAAATCTATTCAGTTGTAAGAAATAACTTTTTGTCAATTTCTCTTATATAGATTAGTAAAGTAGGCTTCACTCCAAGGGCAAAACTGTGTGACCCAGGGACATGCAATTCACAATTTTTATAAATGACCCATATATGTCCATAATCATGCTTACTATTTGTTTCCCAGTGCTTCTCCTATATTGAGAAAAAGATTTTCAAAGTTTACCTTATTATGACCGTTTTCACAATTTTGATTCACCCGTGTGTACCAAAGCTGCATACAATATATCATTACAATTACAGTTACGGTTTTGAGAAGAACTCAAAAAAGGCAATTGTTTACGGATGCATGATGATGGACAAAAGGTCCATTGAGACAAAGTCTCAGGTGACCCAAAAAGACCGACTGAGATTAAAGTAGAGGGCATAATGGTAGACTGAATGCTTTTAAAGAGTCTTCTGTGGCCGAGTGGTATAATGCGACATCTCAAGATCACTTACTTCTCACCGCTAAGGTCGTAGGTTTGAATCCGGCTCCAAAAACTGTATGTGAGAAAGTTTCCAGTTACTTGCGGAAGGACAGTAGTTGTACTCAGTCTGAGGTCTTCCTCCACCAGCAAAACTGGATAAGCCATATATAACCTGAAATGTGTTAAAAATGGCGTTAAACCCGATTAAAAAAAAAGAATGCATTTAAATCACTGTTCTCATTAATAAAAGTTTTATAACTATTATATCAACTACTATAATATGCCACCGCACCATGTGTATCAATACAATTGTTTGTTATCATCAAGACTGACCAAGCTATTTTGCCATATTTGGCCAGGTCATCCTAAAAGAATGTTTGATTGCTGTGTCTCGACTCAGTATTTTAAAGAAAAATGGACAGATATCATGAAAAAAATAAAAAAGTTAACGCTTTGAAAGGCAATAAAAAGTTTAAGTTTAAGTCACATGTGAAGTTGTTGGTTCAAGTCAAGCTATATACATACACTTTATTAGAGTTAACCAATTTCCCCTGAAAGGTTCTACTCAGACTTATGATGTTACTTTTTGGAATATACATGAAACCTTACGATACCTTTTTATGTTTTTGTTCATTATTGCTCCTAGAGTACAGCTTGCATTGTCACTACAAGGCACTGTTCACCCATTATCAACTTCCACATGCACACTTTTCCCCCCATGTCATTAACCCTTGCCCGGCGCTGTTATCAAAATTAGGATTCTGGGTAGTGATAATGCCCTGCCTAAATGAATTCTGAGTAGTGACAACGATTATGCCCTGCTCATCGGAATTATGCAAGGAATGTGAATATATGCCCAATGTAACAGTGATATTAGGCAAAATTTAGTATAGATATACTATATTTAGACTTTAAGTACCATGCCTGATAATGTTGTTAAAATACCTCCCCCTGACAGTGCTGTGCAAGCCTATAGCCAGATGTTCTGAACAAGTAGAAAATTGTACAATTCACTGGCAAAGTAGAAATTTGTACAAGTTACCATTTACAAAAGTTAAGTCTCTTTAATTACTTTAATTGGTGCACATACACATGGGGATTAATTACCACTGAACAGTTAATCACTTCTCTGGATCAATTATCATTCAATTATCTCCAGGCAGTATTCAATAAGATGTCCAAAAATACATAGCTGTAACTGTTTTGATGGCAGCATAACCAGTATAAGCTGGTTAGCCCCATAAGCTCAGTCAGTAAATCATAAAACTTCTAGCATTGAGGTTGTGGGTTAGATCCCCGGGGCTGGCCAATTAAAAACAGTTGTTCCGATGAGTATTTAACCGAGGATCAATGTGGCGGTGCTATACACTGAGCACACTGAAGAACCAGAAGAAACATACAGTTGGTTTCAATCTGTAACCTGCACTATCCCCCTGGAACCTAAAAAGATCAACACTCTTCTCGGGTAATCGCCAATATGGGATGTTTATGTCCGTAAAAGTAGGTAAGCTACTTTCGCGCCAAACACCATGACAACTACAGATATATTAAAAAAAGTGTTATGTTTACAAGGACTTGTATAGAAGGATAGGAAACTTGCATCTCCTGACTAAATGTTGATAAAATAGCACACAAAGGATTACTAATTTGGCATGAGAGTTCACATAATCTCACCTAGTTGCCTTTCCATCTCTATATAATTCCTTTATGTTTATGTCTATAAATTTTAGGTTAGCAACTTTCACAGGACACACTATGACAAATACAGATATTTAAACATATGGTAGATGTTTATGTCTGTAAAATGTTGGGTTAGTGATTTTTGGGCCAATTTCACGTGCTTTGGCCCACGGGTGATGGTGGTTTCATCAACCTACCAATTCATCTACTTTAATTTTGTGTTAAAAACAGGTAGTGGTTTTGTCAACCTTAATTTAGTATAGTGTTATGTGGCACACCAAATGTACAGCAATAACACTGACAATTGTGGATAGGTGAGAACCATTTATGGTCTGCTGAACTAACTAGGGCTATAATTATGTAATTGAAAAGTATTAATGAGTAATAAAATATTTAGCATTAGTTTGTTTTAATTTAATTAAGTTAAAACAATTTTAGGCAAAACACTGATCAATATCATATATATCACCAACATTGCCGATGAAACAATCAACCACGTGATTACTATTTGTAAATATTGCCAATTGTGCAGGAAATTGAATACCATACCCAATGTAGTGAATGTACATTGGTCACTTACAACAGTCTTGCTGTTAAGCTAGCTTTTACAGTGATGTAGTTAAAGTGCACTGACTGTATTGGAAGTTGAACAACGATGTACAGTGTTAGAGGAGTGTTAGTACTTGGATGGGTGACCGATGTTACTTTAATGGCAACAAGGATAAACTTTCGAACCTGTGCCTGCACAAATCTCTCTTTCTTTGGAATGGGATGGTATATGGCCATTAACTGCTGAAAGCCACAGGCTGTGCTGTTGGGTATAAGCCCTAAAGGTAAAGAGGGGAAGAGTGTAGTGAGTGTACATATAGGTCACTAACTACAGTTGTTTTCTTTGTAGCTAGCTTTTACAGCGACATGGTTAAGCAACGATGTACAAGATAAGCACTTGGATGGCTGACCGATGTCACTTTAGCAATATTCATAATTCTCGGTAGTGATCAAAAATATGTTACAGCACCATACAATTGTAAACATCAAACAATTGTTCATTTATTTTCTACTCTCGCAAGATGGACATCATTATTTTGAGAGCCATTTCCAGGACAAAAATGAAACGATACTACGCAACAATTATCTATACACGTATATTTACCTTTGATAACACCAGCGAACTGTTGAAAACGCAAAAAATATATGATCAGCAATCAGAATACTTTTCATTTTACCCGCAATTATTTTGACCGAAACTTTGCAAAACATATTTACTGCAGAGCAATGACTTTGTCGTCTGGTTTGGTATTTTAATTATCAACTAAAGCTAAGAATTTTATTTATCAAAAAAGTTTAATTATTTTAATGTCATTATTACAGTAGTTTTTTTTAACAAGATTTTGTTAGTTTTATTTTATTTGGAATAATAGTCACGAGGCAACGTATGGGTTAAAGGTCGTCGTGTTTTTTTTTAAAATGCACCACTTCTCACTGAGTTCTAGATGTCGCTCGAGTGATACCGTAACGAGTTCGTAAACGAACTCGCCCTTTGGGCGATTTCGGTTTCGACCCCTATTACAATATATCAGCGTCAAGAAATCTGATAACTAGCGTCAGGAGGCGTAGTCTTGTAAAAATCGTTTCAAAATATCAGCGTCAAGAAATCGGATAACTAGCGTCAAGAACCATCACGTTGAAGAAATAATAAATAGATACGTAAAAAAATCAACACGAAGCATAACCTTGTAAAAATTGTTTCAAAATTTCAAAATATCAGCGTCAAGCAATCTGATTACTAGCGTCAAGAAGTATAACCTTGTAAAAAGTGCTTCAAAATATCAGCGTCAAGAAATCTGAATACTAGCGTCAAGAAACATCACGTTGAAGAAATAATAGATTGATACGTAAAAAAATCAACATGAAGCATAACCTTGTAAAAATTGTTTCAAAATTTCAAAATATCAGCGTCAAGGAATCTGATTACTAGCGTCAAGAAGTATAACCTTGTATATCTATAACTACATTGATATACATAAACATAACACTAACCGCTAAAAATCATTAAAATCGACGAGTATTGTTAAATTTGTCAGATTATAAACGCATAAAATTTGTTCTCTGTGCGTTCACAACAAGGGAGGTAACTCTAGCACACAAATCAATTTTCGTCCTAAAGATGTTCACCAACTTTTTTTTTAGAAAAAAAATATTGTTGTAGTAAAAATAATAGAAATATATATGAAAACTTTGCACATGATTTACATTTAATTTTAAAAATACCTATACAGTATTGTACTTACCTTGTTTTTCTTTAAAGGCGAGTGACTTCATCATAAAAAATCCCGCAAATGATCTTTGTTCAAATGTTCAGATTTTACAGTTTTACATATTTAGCTGCTTTATGGTTTATTTAGTCCGAGTAAGCCAGTGCCGACCTTTACCTTGAAAAATAACAGGAAACAGGAAACATCGATGTTGATTCACAATTGTTAATCTGTGGAACCATATAGGCCTTTCTCTGACAAAAGTAATTAAAGGATTCAAATAAACATTTTATTGCATAGTGTGTGTTAGTGAACCGATTTGAAAACACGTTTGGTAGAAGTGAAAATGGGATATTGCAAAACCGAAAGTACAATCTTGTACGGGATCCGGTCATTTCGTAACCGTTTTTTTTTTCGGTCGTTTCGTAACCACTTTTTCGGTCATTTCTTAACCACTTTTAAATGTCGGTCATTTCGTAACCACTTTTTCGGTCATTTCGTAACCGGTCGAAGAAAGTGTTTATTAAGATATATAAAACAATATTCTATTATATCTTTCAGATAAACGGGTTATAAAACTTTATATTAAAATAAAAATGGAATATGTTGACTATTTTAAGCCACATTATTGGTCATTTACCTTCGTTAGTTATAGAGAACAATATTTTTAAAGAGGTGCTAATGGGTCCTATTATGTGATTCACGTGTTAACTAATTAATGCAGTTAGTTGATTGATGACGTTAAGTACACGTGCCGATGTAATGGTAATGTCTAAACAATAAATTATTCACTTAGCGATTATTGGTATAGAAAAAAAACCCAACAACATGCAAACATTTTAAAGTTAATTTCTAAGAAAGATAATCAAAATTCAAAGCAACTTATTTAAAAATCATAAAGTATATTTACAGAGCATATGAGAAAATACAACAGACAATTATGCAAAACAAAATATACAATACAAAACAATGCAATACATCAATAAAGTAACGTTAGTTTAAAAATGGCGAAAATACATGAAAGTTAAAGTAGGTAAGTACACATTTTAATTCATTTTTCTGATATTTGCTTATTTTAAGTACCAAGTTGTCCAATTGTCGTGAGGAGACAACATGTGTGTGTATGTTGAAGATTATAACAACACGGAATTTAGCGTGTTTGAAAAGTTATTGAATGTATTCAGCAGTTGTGATCGACACGCCGTCCGAAATCATGAAATATTGCCATTCCATGATATGTTCATGTATGCCTATACTTCATGTCATAGTAAACCGGTGTACATCCCACGTATGCAGAATATGGGCATTTTATTTCTATAGATATACTAGAACCCCCATTTTGGTTACGTAAACTGCCGTCAGGAGACAGGACAACTATACCTCTATTTTGCTCATTTTTTTTTATAACATAAGCACCATAGAATGTATAATCTGGCAAGTAGGTTGGCATCACTTTACATACAAAGGTAGCTACCGCACTGAGTTCGTTCTCTGATCAGTGGGACATTGCCTCTTTCTGATCGTTGCTGATTTCGGACGGTTCCTTTCCTCCTATAACGGTATCAGAATGCTCTCTTTGTGACACAAGTGTGTCAAGACCTATTGCTTTATACATAACACTTCCTGTGACCTTCAATGTTTTTCTAAGATCGAACCATTCTGGAGTTCTCTGTTTTAGTAGGTGTGAAGGAAGTGTTTCCTCGGGAGAGATGCCATATGCTCTTTTTGCCTCAGTTGGTGGTTTTAGTTCTCTGTAATTTTCTTGATAATTTAGGTCGCAAACACGATTTCAAAACAATTGCTCTCTGTTATTGAATATTGCACAGCATTGTAAAGTATCATTGACAACCTCCAGTAAGTCTTTTAAGTATATGCTTATCTGATATTGAAATGATCTAAATTTGTTCGATGTACATGTATATTTGAATTTACCATTATTTGTTTCCGTGAACTTATTGTCTAATGTATTAAGATATATTTTCTTCTTTGCAAATGTCTGTCTTAGATATTTGATAACTTGACCAATATCTTCAAGGACATCTTTACAAATTTTTAGTTTACATCTTTATCATTTTGTGAGATCTGTTTTAAATTAATATTTCCTTGTTCATTCAGATCTTCAGATTTGTTCAACCATATTCTCGATTCTTTTGCATTTGTTTTCAAATCTGAATTTAATGTCTGCTAATTTTGGTTCTTCTTCTTGCTCAAGAAGGTATACATCCGCAGAGTTCGGTACAATTTTCTCAAACATAACGACACAAGATACATCTTGGTACGCGTTCGAATATAATTTAATGTTATGTTTGATGATGCCGGGTTCCAACGTACTGCAAAATGCAATGACTGATGGTTGGTAATCGTCTACAGCACGTTCCGATGGCACTGGAAAATTTATTTCAGTTTGTAAAGGGTCATGATTTTCTTGCTCAAGCTACACTGAACAACCATAACTTTGTGTGCAAATCCCCTCATAAATCTTAAAAATTGTCCTCCTAACAATCTTCGACCAGTCCAGAAAAAAACCTTCACTTCATTAGAATACCTCATTCCAGATGTTGTTTCTTCTATTTCTTCTATTTCGTTGGTGTCGTTGAGTTCTGTTGGTTGGTCAAACTTAATTTTCTGTTACTTAATTTATTAGTGGATGATACTGTACATAATGGAGACTGTAGAATTTCTATTGGCATTGGAGAATTTTTTTTACTGATGTTCTGTCCTGATGTTTCGGTGGAGATATTAGATGTTGATATATATGAAGAGGAGATTTGATTTTACATTGGCGTTTAGTTGGTTTAAATGGAGAAGATTGAAAGTATTTTCTTTTTTGTTGACATTTCAAATATAGAGTTGAATTTAATTTTTTCTTGTATCTTGGCATCTTTGAACTGAAAAATACATGCAAAAGAAAATCATAAAAGGCCTAGCTAAAAGAAATAAGAATATCTGTCACAGAGAAAAACGTGTACGTCGAAAGATGTCATAAAATTAATTGTTTGTGCCGTCAATCAACTAACCATGTTTAGAAGTCATCTGTGTCTCAACAAATATATATTCAACACGGAATATATCCCCGGCAGTATAAAATATTAGCGAAAACTTAATTTAAAACCTACCAATTGAAGCGTACATTTAGTTTATCATACTTTGTGCATTCGTACACCATATTTTTTTTGACAATACGTGTTCATAATGCATTCATATAGAATAAAATTAACCCATACGCTTCCAAGTAAGTATTATACGTTGTAAAATATAAAAATGATAGTATACCTGATCCAGATGGATCCAAAATTTATGATTTTGTGATGAACATTTCGAAAGCGAGAAAACAAAAGTTATTAGTTTACATTCAATAACTTTTGGAATACGACATATTTGTTCCTTGCTATAACAGCAATATACATCAGAAACATTTAACCACTCGATGTGCAATTTTAATAACCACAAAAAATTTAGAATTCCATGAAATTTAGAAAAATACTTACCTCGTGTCTTGTTGAAATACTAAATACACGCCATTTTCAAGCTAATGTACCGTAGTGAATGTACATAGGTCACTTACAACAGCCTCGCTGTTAAGCTAGCTTTTACAGCGACACGGTTGAAGTTCACTGACTTTATTGGAAGTTAAGCAACGAAGTACGGGGCTAGTACTTGAATAGGTGACCGCTGTCACATTAATGGCGACGAGGATTAACTTTCGAACATACGTCTGCACGAATCTCTCTTTCCTTGGGATGGGGCAGAATATGGCCAGGAACTGCGGGAAGCCACAGGCTGCGCAGTTGGGGCTAAGCCCTAAAGGTTAAAGAGGGGAGGAGTGAAGTGAATGTACATAGGTCACTTACAACAGCCTCGCTGTTAAGCTAGCTTTTACAGCGACACGGTTGAAGTGCACTGACCGTAATGGAAGTTAAGCAACGAAGTACGGGGTTAGTACTTGGATGGGTGACCGCTGTCAAATTAGTACCTTTAACTCTCACTTAAAATGCTATCGAACCAAAACACGTTTGACCCCCTGTACTGGGGCGCGTTCGATTCATTGTCCAGAAGATGTTCCAGAACTGTCATCAATCGAACGAAAAGGAACAGAAAATGGCACAGCCTGAATCAAATAAATGATTTTTCAAAATAATTGTTGTATAACTTAATATTTGTTAGCATTGGATGTGCGCGCTTCCAATGTCCAATGGTTCATCTCAATTAGTATTTATGAATCACTCACCATTGTTTAAAACTTGCTCAAAGAAAAGAAAAAGACAACACATATGATAGATCTATTTTTCATTGGGTGCCAAATAATGCAGCATCAACTGTAACTATAAACATCACAGCCATATTTTTGTTATTTCAGTTGATTTTAGAATCCAAAAACAAAATCATTTGAGAATGAATCAATCTATCAATTGTTTGATATAGTGCCAGTGTTATAGCAGTCGTGTTTGTGACGTCACTGTTCCGACCACACCATCTTTTTCAGCGGCACAGTTGGAACATGTTCCGGACACTGTTCCCATGTATTCGATTGTTGTTCTAGTTGTTCGGATTGTCCAGAACCGTGAATCGAACGCGCCCCTGTTTATTTTTTTTTTGATAAAGATAATTACAATTTTGGTTGATAAATTATTTTTAATGTATTGCTTTATATGCAAATGTTAATAGAAGTAGGTAATACTTGACATTAAGATATATTCTTTAATTCGTACGATCTTCATTGAGGCCCTCTATTTCACGAAAGGAAATAAAAGATGCCATTATATTTGACAGCTTCACAATAAAACAGATCTAGTTATATATATAAAATTAAGAATATTTTATACTTTATTTCAGTTGTGAAGCTGTTTCAACAGTTACATTCGAGTATGCCAGCAATGTGAAGTATGAAGAGGAGGACTAATTTAATATTGGACATGATACAACACTCCATTAATTTTAAACTACCTAGATGGTGTCTGCTTGGATGATGATTGTTATTATATTGTGGCTATACTACAGAAGAAAACCAATAAAATATTGGGAAAATATTGCCGGTTCCTTTTATATCTCGTGTCAGCTGTGAAAATGAATTAAATCATTTGGATTAAACATATTTTTGACACACATATGTTTACATATGGTTTTGTTAACGTATATGAATAATATGTAACATTTTTTTTAAATTATCCTCTGCCTGTTCCAGTGACATTCCCTAAAACAGTATGTCCTTAGTGTTGTTGGAGATTTTAGCGCAATAATTATATAGGATTTTTAACACATTCTAAACGTATGAATCGAAACGCAAATGAAAAACGTATGTTTTACATGTTTTTAATTGTCAGACATGTATTTATGATTCTTGTACTTAAATTGGACCCTGCCTCTGGCTCTACTAGTGATATTTCAGAAAAAAATAGTGAGTGTCATGTGCTGTGGATTTTTTTAGCGCAATAATTATATATTCATTTTAACGTATGTTAAACATATGAATCGAATCACGTATGACAAACGTACGTTTAACATGCGTTTAACATATGTTTCTGTAAACGTATGTTTAACGTGCGTTTCTGATTATCATATGTTTCTTTACGTATGTTAAACGTATGTTTTGAAACGTATGTTAACCAAAACGCATGTAAAACATACATTAAACGTTAAACACAGGACACCTAAGACGAAATATAAAACATTCTATTTATGTACTGGTTATGTAAGAAATATAACATATATCGGAACATTGTGAACAATTAAGACAATACAACAATGTTACTTCGCTCAAATATTTTAACTCCATGTCAAAGCATGAGTATAACGCTGAAACATATGTAAAGGCATCACCGAGTTCACGCTAGTATTGGGTCAGAGAATCCGTTGTGGCAAATTATACCTGTGTAAAAAAATACAGCAAGTGAAACAGCAGGGTTTATAAAAAGCAAACAGCCTATTTACAATCTGCCAATCATAGTCACTGTGCTTTGATGAAACAATACCAATTGAATGTGTTTATTTATATTTAATTCTATGATGAAAAATCATGGCTTAAAGCGAGTAAACGTATTAATCTAGCTTTTTCATTCATTTTTTTTCAGCACAAGGTGTCAAGACGTTTGTCTCTAAAACTAAGCATCGTGGGTTCTCAAAACAAGGATGAAATCATCGTTTAATATTGCCGGAGAACGGAAAGAAGGTGGATATGGCTGGGTAATAGTTTTGGCGGCATTTGTTGTGCTGTTTATTATTGACGGTATGATGTATTCATTCGGAATTGTTTTGATAGAGCTATTGGAGGTGTTTCATGAGACGAGAGCGAGGACGGCAGCGGTGGGATCGGTCATGGTTGGCGTTACACATCTCACAGGTAATGTTATATTCGTAATAGATTTGCGTATACTTACCTAATGACAAAGTTATTAAATTTAAGCTTCCTGAATGGTTAGAATTTTATACGATTATGCCAGTATTAACGGTATTTACTTTCTTTATTTGCTTCTGTAAATGTGTGTATCTACTTTGTATTAATACATTTTTAATGTATCATTTGCCATGGTGTCAGGGAATAGATAAGTATATAATATGCATACTGCGTATCATTTTTTGGAGATCAGCGGGTTGAGCCGGAGATCGAACTCGTAACCACGTATACGAGAGGTCAACAACCTATCCATGTATCGGTAATGCTATTCAGGTGTGCCCAACCAGATTGTTTTAAATAAAATGACAATAAGATATAATTTAGACTGTTAGCCAATTACAATTTAGGCAAATGCCAAAATCAGTATTTTATTTTGTGTAGTACTTCTGTAAATATATCAGTTTGTAATGTTACTAAACTATTATTTAAAGAAAAATCATCGTAATCGTCCATTGCGTTGAACTTGGATACATAAATGTTTGGAAATCGTTTATTCCGACTATAGGAACATTGTATAAACTTATGTTCGGCACCCACTAATTCAACGCTGATTCCAGTCTTTTAAGTAATTTAATGAATAATTGTCATCATTTAAGTAACTAATCTGCTTCTTATACGAGCACGGAATACTTATAAATGTCTCATATCGGTTACAAAGAATTTAAAATATAACTTTTTATAAGATATATGAAAGATGTGAGAGTTTCCGCGTTATGCATATATTCACGCATACTATTCCACAAAGATGCACATAAAGGACCACATTACTCTTTGAATGTTTGCGTTCTCGAGTTTATTGTTGTAATATCATTGTATGTTTTTAGATTATAAGGGATTGTTATATCAAAAGTTTTAGAGAAACATCATGTTTATGCATAAGACCCGTTTTAGCAATTTACTCACCATATTTCGAAATTCTTGTTATCTCAGTTTTGAAGTTATGTCCCGTTTTTCCCCTTCTATTTCTATGTTTATTAACTCCTGATATATCAAATTCCAATAATTAGAATTAGTTTACTTTTCGAATCTGTTCTTCGGTCCTAACATCATAACATCTTTTGATTTCTCACTCGTTATTTCGGATTGTTATAACATATTTTAGGTGTAAAACAGCAAATTCCGAACATAGCCGTTTTAGGCGAACTAGGTAGATTTCCTATATCTGTGATTTCTAAAGAGCGCTCCATTATGTACTGGACTAATATCATGAAGCAACCGAATTCAATTTTGTATAAATCTTTTAATGAACAATGTAACTTTCAAAATAATAAATGTTGGGCCAAATGTTAGGAATCGTTCTTAAATAACCTAGGATTCGGAGACATTTGGCAAAATTTCAACAAAGAATTAGAGACCAATACATGCAAATTTGGGCTGCATCTGTTCAGAATATGCCAAAACTACACTATTATAATAAGTTTAAAGTAGAATTAAAATAACACTCTTCATATTTAAAATCTACTTTAAACTTATTATAATATTGTAGTTTTGGCATATTCTGAACAGATGCAGTCCAAGTTTGCATGTATTGGTCTCTAACACTTAAAAATATAATGTTCACGCACTGGACAATTAGCCTTCAATGCACAACATACGCAAAAATGATAAATTGTTTAACTTATTGTGAAATCGTTGACAAAGACATAATCAATGCCAATGGCGGAGTTTTCAATAAGTAAAACCATATGAAGCAAACAAACAAATCCCTGAACACTGTTGAAGTTTCCATCCCTGCCTACGCCATTGAGAATATCTAGATACATCATGCATTTCTCCAACAAGTCCTCTTACAAATACCAGAGAAAAAGGTAGTGGTGGTATAACCTGTAAATAGGTGAACACCCAGGATGTTATTCCTAATTGGATGGTAATTGTCGTGATATGATATGTACTGGATAGTATTTCATCTTTTTCGTACCGAAGAGCATCCATACCTCAATATCCGACCCCACTAGATGGTAAATCATTAAAAGAAATACACCAGTATCTCGGCGTATTACTGAACAATAGTCGTATCAATAGCCAGCCCTAAAGTTATATAATGTCAGCCTTTTTGTGATTTGCTGAAACTTGACTGGCATCGATTCTATTTGGGACTGTTTTAAGCATATCTTTAAATGATACACATAATTTCATATGCATTCAAAGATATATTTAAAATGAACCTGTTTTGTTGGTAAAATATATAACAAGCATAGTAAATATGAAAAGTGTTATTTTATATAAATATCAGTACTGCTTAACATTTTGCGCAATATATACTAATTTGTGACCTTTGGTCGTTTAAGTCCGTCACACTAGATGTATACCTGCTATTTGTATCATAACAACAGGCAATGTTGTACTTAAGTTTGTATAATGACATTAGATACATGCTACACAAAGCTCATATGAGTTGCCTTGTATAAGGCTAAAACAATTTAATATCATGTCGTATTTTCAGCGATTTCTTCAATATTTCAGCTGTTGACCTCTGACACAATGACCTCATTGAATAATACTTGTTATTATTTTATACGCATGCCATTGATAATTTAAACTAAACAAATAGTGATGGTCAAAATAATTAACAGATGTCTTCAATGTGAATGCATTTACTATTATCTCGTCCTGTTAAAATTTTTGCTTGTGGTAACCTTTGATCTTAAAACTCAGTCAAAATGTCAAACATTTTTTGGCAAGTGATTGTCTCTAATGTAAGTTATAGTGGTTAACTCATTTATCCCAAACACGTCGTACCTCATGCATCGATCTCCAGCCGAACATATGAAAAGTTCATCAGATTACCTGTAACAAGCTCATTTTCCTGTAGAAACCCATATGCACTAGAGTGTAAGGCTTCAGACAGAAAACGCACCATATCAGCTGCATCATAATCTTACAGAGGTACCGGGGACAGCTCGTGTTTAAACAAGAACCAATGTCTACATATCTGCTAGCATTTGTACCTGTCAAAGGTAGTTTCCTGTCAGCTTTAACAACCTGGGGTTTCTGATCTTTGAAATTCGTACATCATACAAAATGGCAACTGCTTTGGATTTCTTTTTCTTCAAAGGGTCAAACAATTCATTTTGTGACTAGTCGATCAGATGAATTTTGTAAAATATAACCTTCGATTGAGGCTTAACCACATAAATCAGTTGAAGGCTATCACGTATACTTAAGAAACTAGTAATAAGGTAATTCGTTCAAATCTTTTAACATAAATTTATCTTTCATTGGTAAGTACGTTCATTCCAATGTTATTCCTAATTATTATTCATGCTTGACTCTAATTTCAGTTGAAATAGAATCGATGATAAAAATGTGCATTGCAAAAAATATGAAAAAGTAACATAATTGTTATATTCGAAACAATAATTTATAGCATTACAGTTTTAGTGTGTGTGTTTTCACCAGGTTGACTTTTGACCTTCAACTGTAACCTTAAAAGGAAATCACAGGCGAATCAAGAATTGCAATATTTGGTAACATGATAGGTCTGGGTTATTTGATAGTAAACTAAATTGTGTCTGAACATGCTGTCATTTGGCAATCATAGGAGGGTCCTGACCACTTGTTCCCATCTCTGGATTTATGTTCTTCAGTGGCGATTTCCCCATTCCAATGTACTGAAATAGAGTCATACACAAACATTTAAATTTATTTTATTTTTATTTCCCTCGTTTGTCAACACTTAATTAGCATGTTTACTCGCTGCATTAATGTCTATACTATCAAGTGCTCACTCGATGAAACAAGATTGCTATAATGCTGAAAGAAAAGCAATATATTAAAAAAATCATACAATTTCACTACTTGTCACAGTTATTATAATTCAATGAAAACATACATATTTTTAAAAAGCCTAGAGTAAATAGTGAAGAACATTTGAATTTCTGTTATTTTACTAACATACAATATGTACCAGTTCATACAAACTTCACAGGTGACCGATAAATGTTTTCTATATACTGAGTTTGAAATATAATATTTCTTTGGCCTTAATATTCAGTGCATTGAATACTTTGCCTGTATACGCGGTTGCGTTTAAAAAGGCATCATCCGAAGGATAAACTATCTAGCTTTTTGTTCAGAAACATGTGTTCTTTTCTGCTACAGTCGAAATGTGAAGTGTTGTTGTTGTCGATTAAATCGCCTCACGCTCTAAATGCTACATCAACTAACCTAAATCCGATAATTCCCTAGCGACAATATCAATCAGGAATACAATTGTAATTAGACAACCTTTTTAAACACTTATTTCTAGAAAGTAACACGTGATGTTGTAGAAAATCGCCCTGATTTCTTTAAATTACATTAATTTCTTTCAGACTAGGTACAGCTGGATCACTTCGTGGACTTATAATGTATAGGCGAAGCCTCTTTTAATTCTCTTATTCATTCACATAACCGTGGCTTAGTACATTTTAAACAGTCAATTTAGTAACAATGAAGGTATGTAATTAGTTGCTTTAGCTCTAGTAGACGTAACGTTGTCCATACTTACATGCATTTTTCTTTTATAGGTCCAGTTGCTGCGTACCTTGCCAACAGATACAGTTGTCGAGCAATTGTGATTGTCGGCTCTGTCATATCTACTACTGGCTTGATACTGAGCGTATTTGTTCCTGATTTACCTTACTTATATGTAACATATGGATTCATTACAGGTAAAAAAGTAAAAACAATAGAAGTATCATAGGTATGCTAGTTTAATGCTCAGTCGTAGCTTAACCTCTCGTGGCTATACTAGTTAGTGCTCACTCAAATTTGCTTTTCTATTATAGTTATTTTACACCATATTATATGTAGTTTCATATAGTTTACACAACAAATATAAAATCCTTTATATCGAGTTTTTTTCTCTGACCTAAATAGCTTTCAGTGCATTTAACACTTATATACGCTGATGCTTTTAAATCCACTTGTAAATTCACATTTATAACGAGGGCTTGGTTCAAAACTAGTCTAACTCAATGTAGACTAAAAGGTAGATAGACTAGGTTAACATTTAACCCTCTAATTAAATGTGTTCATACTTTCATGCATATTTCTTTGATAGGTCCAGTGGCTGCGTACCTTGTCGACAGATACGGTTTTCGGGCAATTGTGATTGTCGGCTTTCTCATATTTACTACTGGTTTGATATGGCGTGTATTTGTTCCTGATTTACATTACTTGTATGTAACATATGTATTAATTAAGAATGAAAATGTTAAAATTCATCATCAAGTCTCTATATAAACGGTAACAATATCTTACGTACATACGGCAACTAAAACGATTAAAACAGCAGAGCCTTGTTCCTGAGAACACAGTTATCCTGCGGGACGGGATTTCCAATCCGAATCATAAACCCATGTAAAATTATTATAGTTCTTCTATTAGTTCGTGTCCGCTTTGTATCTCCTAAATTCCTTAAAGGCTTTTCATTAAATTTATGTCAGATATTCACCTACTCGATGACGTTGCGTAAAACCCACATTCAAACCACATTCGTTCAATGTTAAGGTCATAGTAATTGTCAGCGTAAAATTTGAAGGTCAATGTCAATATTTCCAATTTTACTTCATTTCTCTCTGTATCTCATGAACCCGTGAATGCTTTTCACAAATTCTCACCTCGTTCAGATGATATACAGGACCTACACTCCAACCCTGTCAGGACAATGTCGAAAGGTCGAATGTGTACATTCTCTATCACTTATATCCCTTTAAAGATCTTCATGAATATTCAATCAAATTTTCATCGAGCATAGCATGTGCAAAACTTTCTTAAAAAAACACGACTTAATTGTATATGGCTCCTCTTCAAACAACCTCTTAACATTTTACTTATTTTACATAATGTCAGTTTAATTGCTCTAGAATTCCACTATTTTAGACAAGCAACATTGACCAGCGTTAAACAATGTCATGGATTTTGATTGAGTTGAAATGTTAGCTAGGGTGGCATTCACAGACATTCTAGATGTTCATTTCATAAATAAATGAATAGATCTGGATTGTAAAGTCAATGCTGTACGCCCAAAACTCCTTATTCTGCAGCCAAAAAAGCAGCACACAATTCGAGACGAGGAATTGTATGTCCATGAACTAGCGCGAGTTTGATTTTACTATTACGAAACCGAAAGTTATCATATCGTCCTGCGGCTATGGCTTTTTCAAGTGCATCTGTAAAGGTATGCAGTACAGACACTCTCGCAATGCTAAGCGACTCTCCTATATACATACGTGGTATCGACACTATCGATGATGACCATTTTGAAGCTCGTTCCGGATCGAATGGATCATCCCAGTTCGCTCATGTCTTGATTTCCCTCAAACTTTACTTCGAATGATTATCGATTTAACAAACCAAACGGACCAAAGACACTGTTAGGTACTGACATAAGTCTTCGTCAAGTGTATGGCTTGTCCTTTAGGTTGATGTCGAACTTAAAACTGTCGGCATTGAGGTTCCATGATGTACATAGGGTCTGATTGGTTGATAGGAGGTCTTCTTCGAAGGTCTTCCCCTGGAAAAGAACTTTTCACATCTTTACTTTTCGAATCAATTTTGTGTAACTTATGATTGGCAGTGTTTATCATACTGAGTTCAGAAAGTAACATATTGTTTAGCGATATACCTCTCAACGTTGCTGATAAATCGAAATTTTATCGGGGTTTTCTCGTGTACGAAAGTGGCGCAACCCAATAACTCATTGTCCATAATATGCAAGGACATCCTATCATCTACTAATGTAATAATGTAAGCGTCGTCTCGAGCACGAACAAAATGTCTGTATCTTTACTTTGGGAATAATCACCGGATTCTTTCAGGACGAATGTGTTCTCACATGCTGGAAAAATATACTGCCTTTCATTTTGGAAATATTTTCTTCAAGTTTATTGGAAAGTGAGGGTTGTGAACTTTACCGATTTCCCGATCACGACCCATCAAAGACTGAATAATCTGGACGAAGCTGACGACTTGATTTACCTTCAGTTTTGAGTTCAGTTTTCTTCGTAGCTATTAAAGTGTACCGATTTTATCCTAAAGTTGTCTCTTCTTTTAGGTTCTTTAATGAAGAATCAAACTAAAATCTGGGAACATTCAATAAAGCACGTATATCTTTGATGAAGTTGACGAAGAACTGAATGGTGGATTGGTGAATCCGAGCAACACCTTGTAATTTCTTGCTGTGTTTGCCCATTTGTTCTATAGATGAAGTGGTAGTTTACAAATTCCCAATGGATGGATCATAATAGGATAACAATGTGGCGTATTAATCTTTAATGCTCGTTTATAGTAATCATTCGTCGTAACTTTTGGAAAGTTCAATATTCTTCTTTGCAAGATGATCTCGATCAGTTCAGAAGTCCCGTATCTCTCATCGAGTATTTTAAAAATCTTCTTCTCACCGATTTCTGAACTATTAGAACTTACCGCACGAAAGCTCATGCATTGTTTTGAGGTTTCCGGTCTAAGCCAACAAGGAGATCGAGATCTTTCTGTGGTTTGACACCTGTCGCTTCCTTCACTTTTCTGAATATGTTCTCGATCATTTAGAGAACCTTGTCATTAACTAACCAATTTTCACAAGAAGCTTTCCAAATTCTGCACCTAAATTTAGTACATTGTTTGAGGAATGCTCACTTACAGAAATCCCTGGCGGCTACATTATAACTTAACGTTTCATGTTCACTGTTTTTATAATTCACTGAATGTTTCATGATATAATCTCTTGCTCTTTCAACAGCATAATTATTATGTTCTACTGACAGGTATGTTCGTGATATCATCTGTCTCGCGCCAGGGTTCATTTTCGACTTCTGTTTCAGCAGCGGCTTCTGCAGTCAATTTTCTTCTTATTTAGCAAACTAAGTTAAATTTCCCTTTCTTGACTTTCAGATTACGCTATATCAACAGTTTTTCTATTGATAACATAGCTTGCTTCTTTCTTAGTTCTACTTCTTGCTCTATTACTGCCATGCGTGCTTTTGCTGCCTCTAGCTTAGCTCTTACAGTTATATTGAGCTATTTGTAGATTTGTCACTGTTTACTCTACTATATGATTGAGAGCGAATTGTGTAATGTGATCTATTATCACCTTCAGCTTTATTTTGTCTAACATCTAAAACGCCAAACATACAACTACGCTCGGTTGATATGGAAGAGATCGAATTATTCATCCGAAGCTACAAGAGAGCAACAATGCTGTAGATAGTATTAATTTTCTTGGGGTATGTGCACTTTTTATTTTCAAATCCAAAGAACGATATCAAGCAAAATCAATCGAAGCAATAACAGTTTTAAAAAAAGATCAGGCGTGTACGATACGAAAAAGTCACTTGCGCTTGTCACCCAGAATAAAAATAACACATACTATTTTATCTGTTTTCATTTAGATCTATATGTTGGTTAAACCTTTATTTTTATTTTTATAAAACTCTACAAACACGCTGATGAAACACGTTGATGGAATAACAGCTTATTTGCAATATTTTATTTATTGTCTGAAAATTGTGAACAAATGAGGCTTAAAGAATCTACCTGATATTCTGTTTTACTATCAAATTATTGCAGGTGTCGGTTCCGGGTTGATGATGCTCTCAGTTAATGTTTGTGTTATGCAACACTTTACCTCTAGAAAGTCACTTGCCACGGGCCTTGCTGTCTGCGGATCGGGTAATAGTCTTTTGGAACATATTTAATGTACCAATAAGTATTTTTCAGCCGTAACCATATGCTAAAATCCATCTAATAGCTATTTGGTATTTCATAAAATGTTAGAATTTTATTTTAAACAACTTAATTATTTGACTAACAAACCAAGATAGTTCAGTAACATTCACATATACGTCATAATTACATCTAGCTGCATAACTTTTTCAAGGCATTAAACCCTGTTGTTATTTCTTCTGTATGTATGCATTGCTTGCAATTAATCTATTTATTTCCTTACGTTAGAAAAGCATAAACATTTACAGCAATACCATTATATAAAATTATTTGCATGAGTAATTGAATCTAGCAAATTATACGTTATAAGTTTATAAGTTAAATTTAATCAAGTTTACATAAAACTAGTTACATATATTGTACAACATTATGAAAAAAAATATAACCCATGTCAGTCATTCAGCTATAGATACTAAGCATAATAATTTGCAATAAAAGAAGATAGAGAAGCATAAACCATGCATCGGATTATATTTGTTATTAAAAAAATAGCAAAATACATCTATATTAAATGTATAGTGTTGTACCGATATCCTTGGATTTATTCCTTGACGAAACGAAATTCAAGACATAAAAAGAATATTGATACGCTTAAACTTTGTTTGGTTATTTATATAAAAATAATAAACAGCATGCGTTAAAAAATAACTGTTATCTTGAGTTTGAGGTCATTGTTTTTCTCTATTAAAATACACCAATAGATTTGTTATAAAGCTAAGAAGTTTGAAACTATTCGGTTTCAGAATCTCCATATTGACTTCACTGGCAACAACTTATATATTGTAGATGCACAACAATCCAAACAATTGAAGTGAGGAGTTTTGACCTTTGAACTTTCTATAAACGCTAGAACCAACCATTCTGTAGATATTTTGCCATAATGCTTGTCATAGTTCTTGTACACAGTTACGTTCTAAGATTATATGTTGTATGACGTTATTTGATACATGAAGAGCACATTAAGGGCATTTCTTGGTAAAGTCGTCATAAAATAGTTTATTTAGCAAAATCTCACATTGACTTCTATTTGTATAAGTTGGGATTTCTCTACCTTATTGCCATATTATTGACATTGATAGGCAATTCGGTTTAACTTTTAAAAAGTCCATATTATTGTTTCCAGTTTACATACTACTGCGCACTGTTTTTGTGTAATATGTTTCTATTGTTTTCTTAAAGGGAATTTATCAGGATTTTTCAAACTTAAAATATTTGCTTAAAACATATTTATACAATTTATCATGCCAATATATACTTACTGACCGCTTATTGCCAAAAATATATCTATTTTAACATGCCAAAATAATATATTAAAAGGGATTTCCTAACTTGGGCTACGCGCCTAGGTTAGACTAAAATAGATGTCCCGATTAAACATATTTTGTGACGTATTAAATGAGTCACGTGGTTTCATTTTGATCTCAATTTGATCCGAAATGCTCAGGGGCGGATCCAGGATTTCAGTTTAAAGGGGCGCAAAGAAAGGTCTGAACGGGCATACAAGTTTTTTAGTAAAATATATAGTGAAATTTAATGAAATATATAGTAGTTTATAAAGGCGTAAGCCGTTGTTTTTTTATAAAGTAGATCCGCCATTGATACAGGCTAACACATAGTAAAATTGTTTTCATCTTAGGTCCGAATGACGTGAAACAATATTTAAGTTCTTTTTTTTTTAGAATAGGGATTTCGTTTCAAGTTTACCAGTCCAATCTAAACATCGATTTTGTCACATTTTGGTGGATTTGGCCGCTAAACCATTCGGATTTTATTCATTGACAATAATGGCTCTCATCAATTTTAATAATCATTCTATTTTTTAAGACATTTACAGCATTTTTTCTTGATATGCTCCCTTTGACAATAAATTTCCATACTGATTTGGAGGGGAATACACCCGTTGTTATGAAATCCTTTATTGCTCCGTTCAAAGAATATTTTACTAGTATGCGATCTATATCTGAGAAGAACCACTGAATGGTTCCTGGTTTATTAACAAAATGCAATAACCTCGAGAGAATAATATCCTTTGAAAAAATGATCTGCATAATGTCTACATAATTGCTCGAAAAAAGGTTAACTTTCTTTTATCAATTTCGCACTCTATTGATTTACATCTGAGAAGAATAACGAAACGGCAGGTTTGGGATACAACAGGAAGAATAATAATATTCGTTCAAGATCATTTTGGAATGCCTTGCATGTATTTCACACAAAACCTACGGACACGTTGTTTGCATGTATTTCACACAAAACCTATGGACACGTTCTAAGTTTAATACATCTATATAGATTGTCAAACGATTCACAACCTTAAAAGGCCTTAGTTATCACAACTGAGTTATAAATTTTCACAGATGTTGAAGGATGGAAGCCATTCTCATGTATTCCCGAATTAACTAAGCCAAGGAAAGTGCCTCTTAATTTATTGCACGCATTTTTAACATTTAGCGATCTGTCATATGTCTACATGGTCCCTGAAAACATCAATGCTATTATGTTTTGATTTCATTGACCAGTAAATACCATTTATCACGGTTGTTCGAGAAGATGGACCAATGATCATAAAAGGAGTGTAAAAAAACCTAAGTCATCCATGGCCGAGTAGTCTAAGATGCTGTTGTATAAAGACCACCTACCCTACACCTTTGTGGTCGTGTATTCAAGAACTTCGGGGTTCCAAAAACTGTACTAAAGTTTGCCAGTTACGACATAACTAAAAAATGCTTAAGGTGCCGGTTTTAGCGGGCATGACTGATGTTTCTTCTAACATTACCGTCATTAATCGTTTGGTTATTCATTTAAAGTTTTGTGACTTTATTCCATTAGTATTTCAGTTTTATTACTGCGTTCAGCGCACCTAATAACTGTTCCGGAGGTCCACTAGGCGGATAACTGGCACAACTACACTTTATCTCCGAAATTCAATAACTACTTCCTCATATACTCGAACATAGGATATTTATGATATCAGAATACACTTCACGGCCAATATCACAGAAGCTTAAAAATTGCCGGGTAATCGAACACATCCCTAGTTTGACAGACAGACACGTTACCGACTGAACTAGCCGGTCCCGTCACCCTATAGTCAGACTAGACTGGTCCTATTGATTTCTTTTCTTGATTGAGTTCCATGTTTTTAAATGATCAGATATGTTTTCTTTAGTTGTTGGGAAATTCCTTTTTAAACACGTATGACGGGGATTCTAATTCACCCATGAATTGACAAAATGACGGGGTAACGGCTGAGTTCGCCTGGCCAAACTTAACAACACACGATAAGACTAGAAAAAAATGAGTCTGCATTTTTCTTTTCTTTATAGCGTTCTGTACTTGTAAATGATCCGATAATATCATTTTTAGGTGTTGGGGTATTGGCATATACTCACATGATTCGTTATCTCCTGGACAACTACGGATTGAAAGGAACATATCTACTACTGGCAGGAATATCACTTCATGGCGTTGCTTGTGGGTTACTTCTTATCACACCAGATCAACTGCGTAATTGCAGCGCAAAGGGAAATAAATCTTACGTCATAGAATCACAAACGAAAAATATATATACCATCAGCATGCGTCACACAACAACAAAAGACCCAGAATATGATACATATTCGGAATGTGATAAGGTATCTGAACACAGAAATGATAACAACGGAAATCATAAAGAAGAAATAGATACAATAGCGATTGAATATGAAACTAAAGCAATATCGACCAAATATTTATGTCGAAATATATGTAATTTAACATTACTACGCAACACAGATTGTTTGGTATTTCTCTTGTGCATATTTCTTGTTAACCTGGCATTTACCATACCATTCAGTTTTCTACCCGATCAAGTTTTGGAAATAGGTATGGGCGATATCGACGCTTCATGGTTAGTCTTTACTATAGGTAAGCATTTATATACGTATTCAATTGTTCCAAATGTGCCAAACTGACCATGTTCTTTGAAGCCCCAATATCGGCCGTATAAAGAGCATTTCTTTTAATACTTATTTTTTACAGCAAAGATTTATTCAAATATACTTTATATTCATAGAATGGCTCCAAAGAGGGTAAAATTATGGAAAATGTTCAATTTCAATCATGTTTTTCCTATTGTTGTCATTTAGATGAAGACATTGTTGCAACACAAATATATTTTTTATGATCATGCTCTGGTACACTCTGAGTAATATGTGTAAATAGTGTCTTGTGGCAAGAGTGCATTTACTGTTAAAAACAAGATATATTTACCTAAAATGGCTTCAAATGTAGAAAATATGCATTTTAGCTGTCTTTGTACACTTAGGTAATATTGTATAAAGCGAAAAGATTAAATTTGAAAAACAAAACTTTTTAAAGAGTAAAACATAATTAAAATAAAAAAATGTAAATCGTTTGTGGTTTTGGACATGACATGTACTGTTGCAAAATGAAATTTCGACAAATGTTAGATATAAGAAAACAATACAAAATAACTAAACTTGGAACATGATAATGATATTAGTGGCCTTAGCATATGTTTCTACATAACATACGGTCAATATACGAATAACTAACGGAACGGCAGGTTTGGGAACAGGAAGAAATAAAAACAAATGTGTACAGTTATATATGAGGGTTTAAGATAAATATGTTTGCAAATTATAGTAATCGATTAAGCATAAAACTACATATAAATGTTATTTATAATAATCTTCTTATTATAAAAGCTTCAGAAATGAAGTTACTTCCGCTTAATATTTAACTGAAGATGTGATATAAACTTATACATCATCGGATTTCTAGTATAACAGCTACGAATATATTGTTTATATTGTAAGCTGACCATTTTAAGATAAAATGAAATGAAATTCATTTTCGATGTCTGAAGAGTTACATATTTGGCAAAGTCGCTCGTGATTATTTTACCAATTTCTAGCACATCTGCCTGTCTGGGTCCTTAGGACACGAGAAGATACTATTAACCTAGCAAATGTGTTACGCTGACGCTTCGTACATAACTTATCGAGACATTTTGCATAACCAAAAATAAAATTTAATTCATTTATACAAATTAAGAACTCTATTTTGTGTTAAATCTGCAGTCCACTTTTGTATAAACTCGTCTATTGACTCTTGTTTAAATTCACATGAAACAACATTTATATTTAAAGGGTCAGTCCAAACATACATAAAACCATAAGCGGTCAATAACATTTATATTAAACACCCAATTTCTAGTAGCATTTTCTCAATCTAATATTGCAAGGTAATATACAGTTTTTAATATGCTTATGTCACTTTTGGTGAGCTTAAACCAGTACCTGAGTGTTCTCTAATATATATTGTATTACAATAGATAGCGCCCTAGTTCTCAATACACACCTGTGTTACTGGTTAATGATTTTAAATCTAATATGTATCTACAGCATTTCATGTGAATTCTTTCGATATCTATATCTATATATTGATTTGGTTATAGATATAATTTATCTTTATATTACGCGGACACTACTCAAAACTATTTTGCAGGATTGGCCAACATTGTTGGGAAGGCCATCATAGGTTGGATTGGGGACAAACGACGTGTTAACAGTTTTGTATTGTTTGAAAGTTTACTTGTGTTAGCTGGTATATCAACATCTGTATCACCACTTCTCAGTACGTTCTACACTAAGTTGATCTATACGTGTCTATATGGATTTCTTATAGGTAAATATCAACTTCATATTTTAATGATAATAGACGATAAATACTATTAACTGTTTAGAGGGACACATGACAATTCACTTATTATTATTTCTGAAAAATTGTGTTTTCTTCATGATGCAATTATAATTTTACTTCAGCTTTTCTATGAATTATAATGAAAACATTGTGGATTTTTTTTATCATTTTAAGTTTAAAAATGGAAATTTTAAATAGAAAATCAACACATACTCGCTCGTGGCTTTGTCACTCATGGCAATACCATTACAGTAATCTCCCGCGTGACCATACCACTTCAGTGATCTACCGCGTGACCATTCAATTTCAGGGATCACTCGCGTGACCTTACCACTTCAGTGATCACCAGCGTGACCATACCACTTCAGTGATCGCACACTTGACCATACCACTTCAGTGATCACGCGCTTGACCATACCGCTTCAGTGATCACCCGCGTGACCATACCTCTTCAATGATCACCCGCGTGACCATACCTCTTCAGTGATCACTCGCTTGACAATACCACTTCAGTGATCACGCGCTTGACCATACCACTTCAGTGATCACGTGCTTGACCATACTGCTTCAATGATCACCCGCGTGACCATACCTCTTCAATGATCACCCGCGTGACCATACCTCTTCAGTGATCACCCACTTGACCATACCACTTCAGTGATCACCCGCTTGACCATACCACTTCAGTGATCACCCGCTTGACCATACCACTTCAGTGATCACGCGCTTGACCATACCACTTCAATGATCACCCACGTGACCATACCTCTTCAGTGATCACCCGCGTGACCATACCTCTTCAGTGATCACCCGCTTGACCATACCACTTCAGTGAGCACGCGCTTGACCATACCACTTCCGTGATCACGCAAGGATATAACACACGTATATTAGCAGATTCTTAATTTCGTTTCCATTTCAAAAAGTGGAATAACTCCTATAAATGATGAAAGGCGTAAATGTGCATTCCTTTATCACAGAGAAAAATATGAAAAAGAGAAACTTTGATCAAAAGTAAAAATGTTTTATTTGTCAGTTAAAATGTTTGTTAATTTTAATTTCATAATCCATTGCTGGCTTGAAATCTCCCAATATCTCAAACAAGTTTATATTCATGCTGAAAGAATAAGCAATCGATATTTTTCATGTTTAGAAATGTCAAATGTTCACCTCACATCTTTTCTTAATATTATATATTTTACATGATACAGATATGGGTGTAAAACAACCCAGAATTTATACAGACTCTAAACTTTGCTCCTATTTCGAAAAGTAGCATCAATCCTATAAATGGTTGAAAGACATACACTGGTGTTCATCTATTAGAAAAATATGTTTTAAGTAGGTTTTATCATTAAAGATTAAATTGGAAACTTTGTTAACAGACTTGAAGTTTACCAATTTCTTAAAGAATTTTATTATGATTTTTGTAATAGATATATATAAAATATTATTTAAACTCAACACTGTTCTGTGTTACTTAAAAATTGAAAACTGGAGCTTTTAATTTATATAATTGGCTTTTGAATGAACATCTTTACATTTAAACGTTGGATAATATGTGTGATGATATATAATCTGATATTTACTAAGGTTTTAGTCAGTAAAACTTCATGAGAAATCCCGTAGAGTACTGTTCCGTTTTTGCTAGGTTCGAATCCCACCGCTGCCATCAATTGTTCCGTTTACTTAATTTACAGCAGGAGGACACTTTAAATACTTTGTTTGTTAGCCGAGTAGACTAAACGCAAGTGAAGTGTTTATACGTTTAATAACACAATGCAGTATTAGTTTCTATATCTAGATGTAAAGTTACAAACATACTGATAATCAATGTTGTTAATTTCATGATGTTTCCAGTTACTAATTCACACAAGTCCAATTTTGAAGTAATATTAATTCATATATTACATTATTTTAGAGAAAAGATCTACTAAACTTTCAAAGGCTGAAACTAAAAAAGACCACAAATAGATCCTAGCATCCCCTTTTATACAAAACACAACCCCAACTGTGTTACCAATCCAACACACCCCTCAGCTCTACACACAAGAGCCTGTGTATTATTGTCAGTTTATTTATTAATTATTGTATTTTATTAGTCTGATAATGTTAAAATTAAACCCAGTATTATACCGGTGTGGGCTATTCTATAAATACATGCATTTAGTCATTAAGCTGGGAGATCCAAATTAGTTTGAACTTTTGATGTATTACACTGTCAAAAAATTGCGTACATCAGGCTAAAATAGAAATAGTTAACATGTTTTATGGGCATTTAGCGAAAGAGAGTGGACATTTGAACAGGAAAAATCTGATAAAGTATGACTGGTATATGAATTTAAAGGTGACATTTATGACAATATTTTGGTATTAGTTATCAACTAGCGGGTGAATAAGATCAGTTTTACTTTGGCAGGCAAGGTTGAAAGACAGGTTTTTAGTTTAGAGAGATTACTTTGGAACGCGAAGGGTCAGAATGCAGTTGGGTTTTAAAAAGGAACTGTAATACAAAAATAGGAAACGTATTTGAAATATGTTTAGAAACGTGCATATGTGTTAGAATTTATTAAAGTTTAAATAACAGTTGTAACAGTGTAAGAAATAAATATATATAGAAAGTCTTGCTTTCTGTGTTAGTGTGATGTTGAAACACCTGACCTGTACACAGGGATGTCTATTCTGACCCGGTCATGTTGAAAGCTTAATGCTTTAACACATACACACCAGTGTTAACACATACACACTGGCGTAAACACATACACGCTGGTGTTAACACACACACACAAGAGTGTTAACACATACACAATTGTGTTAACACATAACAATGGTGTTAACACAGAAGAGGTAACCACACAGTGATTTTACATCTTAAACACAACTGTGTACACAGTAAGCACATAATTACCACCAAGTATAAACAAGAATAACCCCAATATTAATTAAAGTAACTGAATCATCCTCTTTCATATCAACAGAAGAATATCATATTTTGGGTTAAAAAAATATTTACCATCATATTAGACAAAATCGCATCACTGTCCCTTCCTTAAACATACAAAGTCATGTTTAACTAAAACCAATTGAGATTTTATAATAAATTAAGGAAATAAACAAACACATACTAGTTCAAAACAAATTTAGATGGCTTGCATTAATAAACTTAATAACACAGTTTTAATAGATTCTGAAGTATAATTATCTTGAAGTCTTAACACACACGCACGCAGTATCCGTTAGTGTCATTCTCATATCAACTCTTTAACACACTTAACTGTGAAATACGCGAAGTGCCAAGTCCTATAGACTGTACTTTATGGTATGGAAGTCAAAATATTTTCCTTAATTTAATATCCTCAATTATGTGATTACAATCATATGGCACATTGTTATTTGTTATATCTGCCGTAGGACAATGGTTCGAAAGTAGACGACATGTTTTCCTTGGGTTGGTCTTGTATATCGAGTCCCAAATGGAAATCCATATTAAGCATGTCGGGTTACACAACGCGCTTGTTATACAGCGGACAGATATGTCAGATCAAACGACACATCTGCCATTGACCGAATCCAGAATGTGTATTCCCCAGGTGAATCATCCAGGAAATTCAACTCATACCAGGTCAACACGATTCGATGAGCTTATTAATTATTAAGGCATTTACATAAATTTGTGCGTTATACGAAACACCGGAATTACGTTTATCCAATTAAAACATTAGTCCGAGACATGAGCACATTATTCCAACAGAAACTATATTATAAATCCAAAAACAAATGGTACTATCATGTAATTATATATATCCAATCAATTACATAAATATGCACGTTAAATCCAAAGGTAGGAAGATCGCTAAATATAATAACTGGTAATTATAAAGAGTTAGAGATGTTGAAGTTTCGGAAGCAGAAAAGGAGTCCTATGATTTCACATGTCACTACCTTTGTTTCACCAAGCCGATGTTTTGACAGGAATCCAATGATTTCACATGTCACTACCTTTGTTTCACCAAGCCGATGTTTTGACAGGAATCCCATGGTTTCACATTTTACTACCTTTATTTTACCAAGCCGATGTTTTGACAGTAATCCCATGGTTTCACATTTTACTACCTTTGTTTCACCAAGCCGATGTTTTGACAGGAATCCCATGGTTTCACATTTTACTACCTTTGTTTCACCAAGCCGATGTTTTGACAGTAATCCCATGGTTTCACATTTTACTACCTTTGTTTCACCAAGCCGATGTTTTGACAGGCATCCCATGATTTCACATTTTTATTACCTTTGTTTCACCAAGCCGATGACAGATACTATCAATGTTTTAGACAAGTTCCTATTCAGAGATTAAACTGTTGGTCAATGGCTAGTTTATTTCCATTTAATGTTTAGATAGTCCTGGTCACAGAGTTTATTTTGATGTCAGATATGATGCAGAGAAGCTAAGTAGAGTTCAGCGCTTAAACAGCCTGATAAAATTGGGTCTGTTTCCATTCCCTTTGTCCCTGCCTAGCACCCGTATTTTTACAAGCTTCTGCGTGTTTATTTATCTTAATCGTCTGGCCTATAGTACCTGTGTTTATATATTTCCTTTGTTTAGAACATTCTGCATCAGTTGGTTTCTTAATCAAATCGGGAAGAAAGTTAGAATGGTATCGTTTTACTCTGTCATGGTGCACTTTTTTGGGTTTTGAGACGGGTTTTCCCCGAATCTCGAACAACAAATCACTATTCTTTTTCTGAACAATGTAAAGTCCTTTCCAGAGTTCTGGTTCAATCTTTTTGGAACGCCCTTTTACACGGTTTTTGTTCAGAATATATACACTATCCCCCACATGGTATGTATTCATACTGATTCGCGTTTCGTAGTCTTTCTTTATGCGAGTCGCCGTCTTTTTAAGTTTTTTACAAGCTTATATGTAAACCTTTTCCTGTTTAGATTTAAGTTGTTGTACATATTCACCATATGTATCTATCCCGTTATTGTCTGGAATACAACTGATCTGGACTTGCACGGGTTGTAAGCATTCGCGCCCAAACACAAGATAATTAGGTGTTAATCCTGTGCGTTCGTGCACTCTTGACCGATATGCCATAGTGATAAGTGATAAGTATTTGTCCCAATCACGTTGATCCTCTCCCATATATGATGATATCATATCCAAAAGAGTGGAATTATACCTTTCAACCATACCATTAGAGATGGGTCGAAACCCGGAAGCTCTTGTCTGGTAAATCTCCAATAATCTGCACACTTTTCTGAAAAGCTTTGACTGAAAGTTACTTCCTCGGTTACTATGTAAATCCAAACAACACCCATAGCGCGATAGAAATTCCAGCACAATTTTGTCAGCTATAGTTGTGCTTAGTTAATTTGGAATTGGGTAGCACTGCAAAAAAATTGTAAAATGGTCCATTTAAACTAACAAATATTTATTTGCATTTTCGGATTCTGGGAGTGGCCCTAATTTATCAGTGCAAATTCTGTCCATAGGAATAGATACAGTGTATTTCGAAAATAGGCTCTTGGGAAATTTATTTGATCTCTTTCTGGCATTGCATTTTATACAGCCGTTTATGTAATCTCTAACACTCTCTTTCATTTGGTACCTGTAAAATGACATCTTTATTCTAAATGTAGTTTTATTTACCCCAAGATGGCCTGCAGACAGTGAAGAATGCACGGAGTCCAAAACTGGTAATTATAGCAATGATGGTAATATTTATTGCCTAAAGTATTGGGTACCTTTATCACATGTCCATTCCTTGTACAAAACTCCATCAATCAACACTAACTGGTCCCACAATAGCCATAAATTTCTAACAAATGGTGGTTCGTCAACCGCACTATCTCTTGAAGGCCTTATCCTAGAATTCATTTTCCAAGTAATGATATGGCTAATGTCCGGGGTCATACTCGTGTGGAGTATAATTACTCAGTGATGATGCTTTTAATTGACTGTAAGTGTAATGATTAGGCAATGATTTATCATCTTCACCGGGAGACAATCCATCCTGATTACTGATAGCCAACAGAGTCATATCTTGTAAATCAGCACCTTTCTTTGGTTAAATCCGTTTGAATCTAACACTTTGCTTTTGGTTTAATATCCTTGTCAAAAGCGTGTTAATTCATTGTTTAATGAATTTACATCATTCGCTAACCATAAATATAAATTGAAAATCCATTTAAGCAACATTCTCCAATTATAGATCAATTCACTGACCTTAATGCACAAGAATCCCCGTCGGATGCATTTCAAACAATCCTGAGCAAATTGTATGGTTTGTATACCACAAATAAAAACCATCAATTGCATAATGTGAGCCCACAGAATGGTTGGCACCTTTGTTGTACTCTACATGAAACATTTCTTGCGAATAGGGGTACTATGTCATCGGTATTTTCTAATGCCACTGTTTGTGTCGCTTCTTACAAACTTGACAACCTCCACATAGTAACTGTTCCAAAATAGTATTTCCATCATAACAGTCACATTCAGATCGATCACAGGGAATTCGCGATAACCCGTCGGCGTCAGTGTGTTTGATACTTTTTCTATGTTCAATACAAAAGTCATATTGAGACAAAACTTCAAGCCAGCGTGCCATTTGATCAGTTGGGGATTTGAACGACATAATCCATCGCAGGCTTCAATGATCTGTTCTAATTGGGAACTTATGGCCCAATAAAAGATGTTTAAATTGCTGAATGAACATGAGCACTGCCAATAATGCTTTCCTGGTTGTGCGGTATTTCCTCTGACTTTTATCCAAAGTTTTACTGGCAAATGCTATTGGCCTTTCAACCTGAGTTTGAGTGTCTTCACACCACTGCATTTGGGAAATAACTCCTCCTAATCCTCGGACGCTGTTGTCTGCATCTAGAATAAATAAACCACCCTTTTCATCAAACATAGGAAATGACATTACTTTTTCTCCACTTAAGGCATGTTTCAGATTATTAACAGATTCCTGACTCCCCACCGTCCATTCAAACGATTGACCGGCCTCCATCAATCGATTTAAGTGTGTGACTTGTGTAGAGAAGTTTCTTATAAGTTGTCGGTAATATCCCACAAAACCAAGAAATGACCGAACATCTCGGAGATTCTTCGGTGTAGGCCAGGACTTAATCGCTGTAATTTTACCATTTTCTGGCATGATGCCCAAAGAACTAACGCGATGTCCCAGAAATGACACTTCTTTCGTAAATAACTGAAAGTTGGGAGGTTTTAATTTCAGATTAACCTCTTTTTACCTTTGACACAATCCGTCCAAGCGTTCCAGTGCTTCAAGAAACATACGTCCATACGAAATTATATCATCCAGATATATAATCAGCGTTTTCCATTGTAACCCACGAAGTACAAGTTCTATGCATCTCTGGAAGGTGTGTGGTGATCCGCTAAGTCCCATTGGCATGGTTACATATTCATATAAGCCTCCTCGACTTGTACAGTTTTTGGGATGTCAGTTTCATTTAGAGATATCCGAAAAAAATCCTGATACCAGATCAACACAACTAAAGTATACCGCCCCTTCCAGACTGTCCAAACAATCATCGATTCATGGTAGGGGATAAGCATCCTTACATGACACTGCATTCAGCCTTCTGTAGTCCAAACAGGGACGTACAGTGCCATCTGGTTTTCGAACAAAACATAATGGTGCTGACCATGGGCTGCAACTCTCTCTTAAAATACCTGCATCGATTTGTTCCTTAATAATTTTATCTTCCTCTGTTGCAAATGCTTTGAGTGTGCGACGTGATGGTAACTTTATGGGTTGTGCGTCTCCCGTCCGTATGCAGTGTTTTACAACATATGTACGTCCGAGATCTGTTGGTGTCCTTCAGTATACATCGCGGTGTTTATCTAACAAGTAAGCTAATTGTCCCTTTTGATCTTCATTTAATCTGTCACATGACTTCTCAAACATATCTTTTAACGGCTTTGACAACTTTGACATAACTACTCCTCTATCAGCATCGCCTTTACGCGTAGAATGCATTTCTCTACTTTTTTCCCCATAATTTGCATTCATATTATTTTCCTCGATCAAATCATTATCGCAAACTGGATGCATAAATCCAAGGGTCGTTCCTTTCTTAATTATAGTATCCTCATTAGAAATGTTTGCAACGCGCACGGGCAAATTACCTATCCATAGATGGGTCTACCAATGAATTTGCAATAACCACACCATCCACATCAAAATCTTTTTCTGGGCATATTAATCCATAGTTTCCACCTAAACACTTCGTATTACCTTCCCCTTTTACAATAATTTCAGAATTACTTGGCACAATAATATCATATGTACATGAAACACGTACAGCTCTTAAAGGCACCTTTTCTATGATTGTGGGGTATCTTTTTTGTTTAGTCGTAATCCAATTTTCGCCCCTAGTACATAATTGTTTTGTTCTAAGAATATCCATCTTCACGTATTGGGGCCACAATCACATCCCATGAGAAAATATCCTTGTTTATTTTAAATTCCAGACGAACAACACCGTCCACCAATAGTAATCCATCATAAGCCACTTCCAACCTTAAGCCATATTGACTGGTCTTAATTCTGGTCTATTCTCTGGTTTAATGCGATAATAAAGACCTGTTGGAAATAGACTTACACAAGAACCTGTGTCTAAAACAAATTTTGCTTTTTTCAATAACTTAATTCAGCTTTTTTATATATATAAATTTAAGCACGTGTTAAAGTCCGAATCGCGACGCTGCCACCACTTGTTCCGTTTTTGCTAGGTTCGAATCCCGCCGCTGCTACCACTTGTTCCGTTAAATGAATTTACAACAGTAGGACACTTTAAATACTTCGTCTTCTCCGAGTAAACTGATGAAGACTTAACACAAGTGAAGTTTATATACTTTTAATAACACAATGCAGTATTAGTTTCTATATCTAGATGTAAAGTTACAAATATACTGATAATCAATGTTTATATTTTCACGCAATGTTTTTTCCAGTTACTAATTCACACAATTCCAATTTTGAAGTAATATTAATTTATATATTACATTATTTTAGAGAAGAGATCTAAACTTCCATAGGCCGAAACACAAAAAGACCCCCAAATAGCTCCTAGCATCCCCTTTTATATAAACCCAACCCCCACTGTGTGACCAATCCAACACACCCCTCAGCTCTACACACAAGAGCCTGACCTGTACACAGGGATTTCTACCCTGACACGGTCATGTAGAAATTTTAAGGCTTTAACACATACACACCAGTGTTAGCACATACACACTGGTGTAAACACATACACGATTGTGTTAACACATACACAAGAGTGTTAACACATACACAAATGTGTTTACACATAACAATGGTGTTAAGACAGCAGATTTAACCACACAGTGATTTTACATCTTAAACACAACTGTGTTTAAAATAAGCACATAATTACCACCAAGTATAAACAAGAATAACCCCAATATTAATTATAGTAACTGAATCATCCTCTTTTATGTCAACAGAAGAACATCATATTTTGGGTTGAAATAATTTTTACCATCATATTAGACAAAACTGCAACTGTACCTTTAAAACCGGATGGGTTTCTGGATGTGGACATACTGTTTTAAAGACTTAACCTGAATTTGAATTTGAATCTATAATCAATAAAATCGGTGATTAAATAAAGTTTATCAACTTTCGTTCAGGTCAGGTTATATCCGTAATCCTAATTGTTCTTATTCCAACGTAAAGGGAGATAATTTACCGATTTTCTTAACTTTCAAGAGGGAATGCGAGTACGGTGACGACATTATATGAACTTTGTCAACAATTATTTGATACTATGGTTTTTTTTTATCATTTACACTGTTTCAGTTTATCAATTAGACAAAATGTGCTTTTATTTGACAAAAACGTATTTCAGCTAAAGAATGAATAAAAAATTAGTTGAAGTTTTCTTACAGACAAATATAATTAGATCTATAACAAAATAGAAATCTTATTTTGTATTGTAGTTATATTTGCATGAACGTGCTGACTAATTATTTTCTTTTGAGTATAGTATCATTTGGTAGAATGTAATTTTGAACAATCCGAATATGTGACTAATTACATAAGTTACGTACTTGTATTTTATTTTCACAGGTGGATATATTACCATGGCATCAATAGTTCAAATTGACACATTTGGTTCGAAATTATTTTCACAATCTTTTGGGCTTTCTATGTTTGCCATCGGACTATCTGGCACGGCATCGGCATCGCTTGGAGGTATGTGTAATTCATCAAATAAGTAATATTATATTAATGTTACTGAATTAGTATTTTATCTTATTTGTTAACACAACATTCAGTTAGAGGCAATAATACGTGTGTATAAACATATCACATTATCACAGTAGTATAATACAAGCTGTTCTAGTTTAAGTGGCAATACCATTGGTGTCTGCAAGACACATTTTTTGGTAAAAAAAATTGATGAATTTGCCAATGAAATGACCAATCTAGTTCTTCCAAACCCCAGTTAGGGAAACCTTTCATAGGTGAAAGAATATGGGCACACGATGGTAACAAAGACTGACAACTTTCCTATACATACCTTGTCTTCTATATAAATGATGTCCAATATATTAACATAAATACTATAACATCTCAAGGGGTATTAAATAAACAACGTTGTATCTCTAAGATTATTGTCTTTGTGCCGGTGAATCTCTAGGATTATTGTATTTGTGCCGGTGAATCTCTAGGATTATTGTATTTGTGCCGGTGAATCTCTAAGATTTTTGTATTTGTGCCGGTGAATCTCTAGGATTATTGTATTTGTGCCGGTGAATCTTTGTGCCGGTGAATCTCTAGGATTATTGTATTTACGTCGGTGAATCTCTAGGATTATTGTATTTGTGCCGGTGAATTTCTAGGATTATTGTATTTACGTCGGTGAATCTCTAGGATTATAATTGTATTTGTGCCGGTGAATCTCTAGGATTATTGTATTTGTGCTGGTGAATCTCTAGGATTATTGTATTTACGTCGGTGAATCTTTAGAATTATTGTATTTGTGTCGGTGAATCTCTAGGATTATTGTATTTATGTCGGTGAATCTCTAGATTTATTGTATTTATGTCGGTGAGTCTCAAGGATTATTGTATAATATTTATGCTGGTGAATCTCTAGGTTTATTGTGTTTACGTCGGTGAATCTCTAGAATTATTGTATTTATGTCGGTGAATCTCAAGGATTATTGTATTTATGCCCAAAAATCTCTAGGATTATTGTATTTATGTCCTAGAATCTCTAGGATTATTGTATTTATGTCGGTGAATATCTAGAATTATTGTATTGATGTCGGTGAATCTCTAGGATTATTGTATTTATGCCAGGAAATCTCTAGGATTGTTGTATTTATGTCGGTGAATTTCTAGGATTATTGTAGAAAAGTTATGTCGATGAATCTCTAGAATTATTGTATTTATGTCGGTGAATCTCTAGGATTATTGTATTTATGTCGGTGAATCTCTAGGATTATTGTATTTATGCCCGGAAATTTCTCTAGGATTATTGTATTTATGCCCGGAAATCTCTAGGATTATTGTATTTATGTCGGTGAATCTCTAGGATCATTGTTTCCATACTGTTCAATCGCTAGGTTTACTGTAAATGTATTTTTAGTTAAATATCTATGATTATTATTTCTATAGTTAAGTTTTTATAATATTAGATAATTGTATTTATATTGTAAAATCTCTAGTGTTATTGTATTTTTATTGTTTAGGCTTATTTAATTTATACTGTTTAATCATCAAGATAAAACTGTTAACTATATAGACGATACACTATCTATACTGTAATTTTTTAAAACTGTAACATATCTAAGATTGTTGTATTAATACATGTAAATATTTTGGATTATTGTATTTATACATGTAAATATCTAGGGTAATTGTATATATGTCGTTAAATATAGTATTACTGTATTGATATTGTAACCAGTTAAATCTGTAAAATGACTGTACTTATACAGTTTATACAGTTAATTCTATATGGTTATTGCATTTATTCAAACATTAGACTTAACATAAATCTGACAATTTTTACCATTGTCATATACTTTCAAAATGTGTTTTCATATATTTTATAGGCTGGTTGTTCGACTCGACAGGAAGCTACGATATTACGTTTGTTGTGGCAGGATGTGAACTTATTCTAGGTGCCTTTGTTTTACTTTTACCAAAGATGGTTTCTCTGTGCCGACATACTCGTCCGTGAATATGAACATGAACATTTAAGTCAATTGTTTCATGGCACACTTAGTTTTGTATAAGACACTGCTAATGAACATGCATCATTAAATATCTAAATGAGAACAAAAGATTCATGTCTGAAAATCCTCTCCTTATTTTATTTTTCTTCCTAACTTTCAGTTATCGCCAAGATACATTATTGATTAAAGATTGATAGTTACAATATAATATATATATATTAGGTATATTTACTAGTTTAAACAGTGCATGAAAGCGATGTGTGAAACGTTGAAGGGAAGTGAGAACATATACATCTTCAGTCATACAATACTATTTGTTTTCTCTTATATGCTTATAAGTAGTATATGGGACGGTTCAACGCCACGGACTGCGCATGCGCGGTGGCCATATTGTTTCTATTGACTGCGCATGCGCGGCAGCCATCTTGTTTCTGCGCATAGACGACCATTTTGGATGTGTGCGCGGTGGCCATTTTGAACGCGTATCAGATGACGGCCATTTTAGCTGTGCGCGCGGTGGCCATTTTGACCGCGTGTCGGAAGGCCGCCATCTTGGATGACTACTGAGCGCATGTGCAGCGTCCATTTTAGATAACGTCGTATGTGCGGCCATAGTTTTAATATAGAAGCCGACTGACGTCTAAGTTTAAAAAGGTAGTGATACTTTTTGTAAGAACGTCTCAAAAGTATACAGAGCTGACTTGTATACTCGATCTAGAGCGTAATTGCGGACATTTAGGGGGGTCAGGTCCTAAGCTCTAGACGGAGACATTAAGTGACAACGTGTACTAAATAACTAAGATGATACATTCATGTGTCAAAGTTCATTGTGCGGCGTCCATTTTAGATAACGTCGTATGTGCGGCCATAGTTTTAATATAGAAGCCGACTGACGTCTATGTTTAAAAAGGTAGTGATACTTTTTATAAGAACGTCTCAAAAGTATACAGAGCTGACTTGTATACTCGATCTAGAGCGTAATCGCAGACATTTATAGGGGTCAGTTCCTAAGCTCTAGACGGAGACATTTAGTGACAACGTGTACTAAATAACTAAGATGATACTTTCATGTGTCAAAGTTAACACACACACACACACACACACACACACACACACACACACACACACACACACACACAAACACACACACACACACACACACACACCCACACCCACACACCCACCCACCCACACACACACACACACACACACACACACACACACACACACAAACACACATACACACAAACACACACACACACACACATATACACACACACACACACACACACACACACACACACACACACACACACACACACACACACACACACACACACATACATACATACATATATACATGTATTGTCTCAACCAATCATAAGACACCTCGTTAACATAACCAATAAATAATATAACCAAACATAACTACTGTAATAAATTAAAAATAAATAACAGATTAAATAAGTAATTAAAAATCAAATAGTCTAAACTTTACAAACCTCCTTTAGTTTAATTTGCTACGTTCCCTCTTTTTATGGCAAAGTATTTATCAATCTTTATATCCATTTCAATAACTCATTTTACCTTGTTGACTATCCAACGTTCAGGTCACAAATGAACATACACTCACTACGTATGTATTGTCTCAACCAATCATAAGACACCTCGATAACATAACCAGTCAGTACCAACGTGGTGTCAAATAAGTACGTAGACAATGATGTATTCAAGTGCCAAACTTAATCACCAGACGTCTTAACAATAGATCAATGGATCCTTTGTGCAAACGTTCTATTGAAAATCACCCACTATTCAGTGCAAAAGCCAACATGTCTGAGTACATACTCACTAGTGGAACTATTTCGAACAAAAGATCAATGGATCCTTTGTGTAAACGTCCAATTGAAAATCACCCACTATTCAGTGCAAAAGCCAACATGTCTAAGTACATAATAGCTAGTGGAACTATTTCGAACAATAGATCAATGGGCCTTTTGCTGTACATAGTCATGATTGGTATGGTCTGGACAGGTATGTGCTATAACCGTTGGGCTATATAACTCGAGCAAAGTTAGGTATTGGTATAACTGTCCACGGTGTGAGTATTGGAGTTTTATAGCAAAAGGTAAATTATTTTAAAATAAAATGTTGTTGTTTTTGTTTTTAGCATCGTAGATGTTGCCTTAACTGTATAACACGAATTGTATGGGGAAATCGGATGTATTGAATTTTAATAGCAAGAGGTGAATATTTAATTTTAGAGCACCACAGGGAATATTGGAGTTCCAGTTGTGTTTCTTCTTTAAATAAAGTCATTATTATTACTATTACTATTATCATTATTATTATTATTAAAGATGAAATATGTTCTTTTTAGTATCGAAAATGTTACCTTAACTGTGTAACACGAATTTTACGGAAAATTTAGGGGTTCGATCCTAAAACGGGACGTTGAAAATAATTGTTTCGAAGTAGGGCAAGTTATATATTTTTGAAAAGGTATGACCGAGTACATTACGAAAAATATGTTTCCAACCGGAAATGACGTCATAAAATCAACTTTTTTATACGTTATCGTAGCGTATCGAACGAGGTATCGTTGGTAAGATATTGAAAAGCAGATTTCAAATATATTAAAATTATGGGTCCAGCTAAAATATTTTTCGATTTATGTCAGAATTAAAAAATCAAAACTCTAATAGCGAATCGAGTATGGTACCATATGAACGAAAATGACGCACAGTTTCCAAATATGTATTTTTTATGAGTCTAAGACGACCCCGAGCTGAGATATAAACGTTTGAATTGACCGGAAAGGACGTCATAAACGATCGAATTTTTAATGCGTGTCCGTTATGTATCGAGTAATGTATCGTTGGAAAGGTATTGAAAAGACGAATCCAACGGTGTACATTTTATGAGTCTAGGACAACCCCAAGCTGAGATATAGACGTTTAAATAAAGCGGAAGTGACGTCATAAACGATCGAAATTTTTATGCGTGTCCGTAACGTATCGAGTAATGTATCATTGGAAAGATATTGAAAAGACGAATTCAACGGTGTAACTTTTATGAGTCTAGGACGAACCTGGGCTGAGATACGGTCGTTTAAATAAATCGGAAGTGACGTCATAAAATTAAACTTCTTCGTATATTATTAGTTTTGGTAACGTTCGAAAGCTCCCGACACACATATAAGGAAAATGTTATACGTATTGGTCTTTCTCTTACCGTTTTCGAGATATCACGATTTAAAGGTTGTGTGATGTCACACAATTCAACGCTTTATTGCGCCGAAATTTCAAACGATCATAACTGGGTCAGTTTATGAGATGATATAGCCTTGTTGGGTATCGTACGAAATAACTTTTCAGGGTCTATCAGTTGATATAATCGGACTGGAAGTGGAATCACTCATGCGTAAAAAGGTGATTTCTTCATTAATTATATGTCGATTTCAACAAACTTGGAGTCTAGATACATCAGTATTTTGTCACGATTCAGAATCCAATCCAAGACAAAAGGTGTAACGAGTCGATACATCACATTATAAAAACATTGAAAAGTTATAAGGGGAAGAAGGTAAACTGTTTAATTGAGAAAAGCAAAATGGATGTAGAGAAGTGGACTCGTCATTTCCGTCTAATGGCTGAAGGCAAACTACGAAAGGATCCAAGAGGATTTTACGTTGTTGATCAATCAGGTGGTAAAGAAAACCCATTACTGACACCAAATGAAATACTGGACACAATGCCATTCCGTTATAAATCTAATATTGGATCGATACTATCACATCTGATAAAAGACCCGGAGAAATTATTAACGTGGACTGATGAAGGTGAATTAATTTATGAAGAGACAACCATACCAGGATCCCAAATAACAGACTTGCTAAAAGACAGCCAATACCAGTATAAGGGTAATGACATCATGGGAGCTTCCAAGTTTTACAGCGGATTGAAGGAGTTAGGCGTATCGACCAGGTTATACAAAACACCACAGAGAAAAGATTTAAAGAGACCATTTCCGCCAGGAATCCCCAAAAATAGAAAATTAAAAAAGTTGTACATTTAAATGGAGAACTCCAGAGTCTACAGACCTTATTATTATCTACTTGAATTGGGAACAACGAATGTGAGAGACAGAAAACTGATGATTGAACATATTATTCCTGAGCAACTAGATGCAGTCAGTACTGTTGTACGCCATATCGTGGAATCTAGGATACCTATCATGGACAGAGATTCTGATTATTTTCATCGGAAGAGGCAAATACTGAGAGTCATTGCTGGACATACCTTACCAATCAGAAGAAAACGCAGCCTGTTGTTAAGTCAACACAATATTATCCCGAGACTACTACGAGCATTCTATTTAAGACATACCATGCCAGTAGAAATAAGGACACGAGAGGAATAAATATTGTCAATGTTTATAAGGGGAATATTTGCACTAACGACACTTAAAAAGAGGCAAGATGAGTACAATTTCTTGCACAGTGTGTGATCAGACATTTTGTAGAAGATACAATCTCATGATATATAAGAAAACTAAACACTTTGAAGAGCAACCACAGCATAATGATTATAAAAGCTGGAGATTACCACAAGGAATCCCAGAGTACCAGGGAGCGCATTTAGGAGCGCCAGGAGCGCATTTGGGAGCGCCGGGAGCGCATTTGGGAGCGCCGGGAGCGCATTTGGGAGCGCCGGGAGCGCATTTTGGAGCGCCGGGAGCGCATTTAGGAGCGCTGGGAGCGCATTTGGGAGCGGTGGGAGCGCCGGGAGCGCATTTGGGAGCGCCGGGAGCGCATTTGGGAGCGCCGGGAGCGCCGGGAGCGCCGGGAGCGCCGGGAGCGCATTTGCGAGCGCCGAGAGCGCATTTGGGAGCGCATTTGGGAGCGCCGGGAGCGCCAGGAGCGCCGGGAGCGCATTTTGGAGCGCCAGGAGCGCATTTAGGAGCGCTGGGAGCGCATTTGGGAGCGCCGGGAGCGCATTTCGGAGCGCCGGGAGCTCCAGCGTTTATGTTCAAACATCCTTGTTCCATAGTTTTAACTGGACCAAGCGGAAGTGGTAAATCGGTGTTGACCAAGAAGATATTGCGGGAAAAATACATTCTACCTCCACCGCAAAGAATCATATGGTGTTACGGACAATATCAACCTCTCTACGACGATGTGAAGAGACACTTACCAGAGGTTGAATTTGTGAAAGGGATCCCGGATTTTATAGACCAAGACACTTACTTGGATGTGGCATTACACATATACTCTCTAAGCATATATATCCATTTGCAGTAACTAATGTCTAGGATTGTTCTCGCAACCGGTAAATCCGTATACGCCACCATATGACAATTCATTCCTTCTATGAAATCACGAAGAGCGCACTCTATATCCACCAAACATTGAGAATATGGTTCTATATTTTTATACATTGCAAAGTAAGGATCACAATGTGGATGTTCCGTGTAACATTTTGAAAAATCTACTCGGATTGCGATTCTCGTCGCTATGTAGTTTTTCAATAGCTTCATCCAAGCTTCCTCGGAAAAGCCGAGATGAACTTTACTGTAATGTGCTTCAACTATAGTTACACTGTGGTGCTGTTTATACTCGACATTCATATTTTCCAATGTTGCGCAAACACGTCAAATGTCACTTTGGTTTAACCTTTATGAAGACATACTTGTGAAGACATACCCATCAGCAATCGAGTGCTACATTTATATTGACCCCTTGATTATGATAAGCTTGTTATTTGTAGTCGTATACATCTATTTTTAGGTACGACATGTTTAGACACGTAATCGTCGGTGATTTTGTATATAACGTATACATAAAGAAACTATTATTCTATTATTAAGACATCCGGTGATTGACTTGAATGTACCACTGTCAAAATATAAGTATCACTACCTTTTTAAACTTAGACGTCAGTAGGCTTCTATATTAACTCTATGGCCGCACATACGACGTTATCTAAAATGGACGCCGCACATGCGCTCAGTAGTCATCCAAGATGGCGGCCTTCCGACACACGGTCAAAATGGCCACCGCGCGCACAGCCAAAATGGCCGCCTTCCGATACGCGTTCAAAAGGCCACCGCGCACACATCCAAAATGGCCGTCTATGCGCAGAAACAAGATGGCTGCCGCGCATGCGCAGTCAATAGAAACAAGATGGCCGCCGCGCATGCGCAGTCCGTGGCGTTGAACCGTCCCATATACTACTCTTATATGTGCACTTAATGTCAGTTGCATGCTCATCGACCCCCAAACCCCCTCCCCCCCGCCCCCCCCCCCACACACACGTACGACGGGGAGAATAAATGGGACTTCATTATGGAATCTGATAAAATAGATATTTGATTTGAGAGTGTCGTGTACTTTTCGGATTATGTTTTTGATATCTTCCTCTTCACCAACCAGGCATTTCTGCCACGGGTTAGTGTTACAGATAAGATGCATATTAACTTTATCAACAAAACCTTTCATTACATAGATTATACATTGTCTGTTAAAAAAGTACTCATTATCTACAAAACATCTGTCAGGAATGTTAATGTAATGGCGGTAAATTTCGGTTAAATGTCAAGGTCGGGTGTTGGGGGTGTTGGGTTAAAAAGATAGTTGAAGTACATTTGCTTGAAGCTGTTGGTTTGTAACATTCAATTCTTAAGTAAATTGAGACACTCCAGGGTAGAGAATGGACAATGATAATGTCCAATACAATTAATCATTCAAGTCTGTTAAAACCTACATGGCCTGATTAGTTCAATCGGTACAGTCTCTTACCACTGATTAAATTCGAAAAATTATCAGTTACATGCGGAGATGTATGAGCTCGAATATTGGTTAACCGTCCAGTATCCAAGGAAAGAGTGGTTATGTTAACTGATCGTCTGTTAGCCATCGATGGCATAAATGACTCTAAACATTCAAACAAAAATTGTTAATGCATATTACAAACAATAAATATAACCAGTATGTTTTCAAACTTAAAACGAGAAGGAGCATGCGCATGGATATATGTAGAATACCCAATCCCTTCTTCAAAGTACATCAGCTCTATGCTATAATTGTGACACAAGAAACGCACACTTATCATGTGAAGTGTTATGGTGAGTAACTAACTTAGATGCAATAAAATGCATATTGAATATCATCAAACCGATACAATAATTTCCAGAAAATAAAATAGTGTACTATCAATGTTATTCTACAGTAACATTGATAGTAAAACTATTTTATTTTTTAACAATAGAAGCGGTTATCCTTTTTAAACTCTTGGATATATGGCTACATGATGTTATAGATTAGCGTCTGATTTATGTTTATATTGACCATTTCTAGGAAATTTCAGATCATTGCAATGTCTACATTTATGTACACACTTATAATATGTGTAAAGAACAGTTATACATGTACAATTCTTATATATGTACACAGCCGTTGTACAAATGCCTAACTGTTATACATGTACACAGTTGTACACAGTAATATTTTGGGTACAAAACTGATATATATGTATACAATTGTATACAGTTATATTATGTGTATACATTTGTTATATAATTTTATGTACACAATTGTACACAGTTATAATATGCGTACACCTATGTTATATATCTACACAATTATACACAGTTATATTATGGCTATGCGTTTGTTATATAATTTAATGTACAAATTTGTACACAGTTACATAATGGGTACATAAAAATGATTTGTTACATATATACAAAACTGTTCACAAGCATATTATGTATACACATTTGTTATATATGTACGCAATTGTGCATAGTTATATTATGGGTACACAATTGTTATATATGTACGCAATTGTAAACATTTACATTATGGGTACACATTTGTAACATATGTACACAATTGTGCACAGTAATATTATGGGTACACATTTGTTATATACGTACGCAATTGTGCGCAGTTATATTATTGGAACGCGTGCACATTTACATTATGGGTATACATTTGTTATATACGTTCACAAGTGTGCACAGTTATATTATGGGAACACATTTGTTACATATGTACACAATTGTGAACGGATTTATTATGAGTACACATTTGTTATATATATACAAAATTGTGCAAAGTTATATTATGGGTACACATTTGTTATATATATACACAATTGTGCGCAGTTATATTATGGGTACACATTTGTTATATATATACACAATTGTGCGCAGTTATATTATGGGTACACATTTGTTACATATGTACGCAATTGTGGAGTTATATTATGAATACACATGTGTTACATATGTACACAATTGTGCACTTTTACATTATGAGTACACATTTGTAACATTTGAACACAATTGTACACAGTTGTATTATGGGTACACATTTGTTTTATATGTACACAATTGTGCACAGTTATATTATGGGTTCACACTTGTTATATATTTACACAATTGTGCACGGTTATATTATGGGTACACACTTGTTATATAATTACACAATTGTGTACAGTTATATTAACAGTACGCATTTGTTATATATGTACACAATTGTGCGCAGTTATATTATGGGAACACATTTGTTACATATGTACACAATTGTGCGCAGTTATATTATGGGAACACATTTGTAACATATGAACACAATTGTGAACAGTTATATTATGTGTACACATTTGTTACATATGTACACAATTGGGCAGTTATATTATGGGTACACATTTTGTTACATATGTACGCAATTGCGCAAAGTTATATTATGGGTACACATTTGTTACATATGTATGCCATTGTGCACAGTTATATTACGGGTACAAATTTGTTACATATATATGCCATTGTGCACAGTTATATTATGGGTACACATTTGTTACATATGTATACCATTGCGCAATGTTATATTATGGGTACACATTTGTTACATATGTATGCCATTGCGCACAGTTATATTATGGGTACAAATTTGTAACATACGTATGCCATTGTACACAGTTATATTATTGGTACACATTTGTTATATATGTATGCCATTGTGCTAAGTTATATTATGGGTACATATTTGTTATATATGCACACAATTGTACACAGTTGTATTATGAGTATATATTTGTTATATAATTTTATGTACACAATTATCCACAGTTACTTTATGGATACACAATTGTTTTATATGTACACAATTGTACACATTTATATTATGGTTATGCATTTGTTACATAATTTTATATACACAATTGTACAAAGTTATATTATGCGTACACCATTGTTATATATGTAAACAACACCATTGTTATATATGTAAACAATTGTACACAGTTATATTATGGCTATGCATTTGTTATATACATTGTACATGTACACAATTGTGCACAGTTATATTATAGATACACATTTGTTATATATGTACACAATTGTGCACAGTTTTACCATGGGTACACATTTGTTATATATGTACAAAGTCTATGCACAGTTGAATTATGGGTACACATTTGTTATAAATGTAATCTAATGTGCAAAGTTACAATACGGATATATATTTTTTATATATGTACACAATAGTGTTATATATGCAAACAATTGTGCACAGTTGCATTATCTGTACACATCTGTTATTTATTAACAGAATTGTGCACAGTTACATTATGGATACTTATTTGTTATATATGTACACAAGTGTGCATAGTTATACCATTGGTACTAATTTGTTATATATGTACACAATTGTGCACAGTTATATTTTGTGTACACATTTGTTATGTACGTACAAAATTGTGCAAATTCATATTATTGGTACACATTTGTTTTGTACGTACAAAATTGTGCACAGTTATACTATGGGTATACATTTGTTTCATGTGTACGCAGTTGTGCAAAGTTATATTATTGGTACACATTTGTTATATACGTACACAATTGTGCACAGTTATATTACGGGTATACATTTATTTCATATGTACGCAATTGTGCACAGTTTTATTATGAGTACATATTTGTTATGTACGTACACAATTGTGCACAGTTATGTTATGGGTAAACATTTCTTATATATTTTCACAATTGTGCACAGTTACATTATGGGTAATTATTTGTTATATATGTACACAATTGTGCATAGTTATATTATGGGTACTTATTTGTTATAAATGTACACAATTGTGCATAGTTATATTATGGGTACTTATTTGTTATATACGTACACAATTGTGCATAGTTATATTATTGGTACTTATTTGTTATATATGTTCACAATTGTGCATAGTTATGTTATGGGTACTTATTTGTTATATGTGTACACAATTGTGCATAGTTATACCATGGATTCATATTTGTTACATATGAACGCCATTGTGCACAGTTATGTTATGGGTATACATTTGTTATATATGTTCGCCATTGTGCAGTTATATAATGGGTACATATTTCTTATATACGTACGCAATTTTGCACAGTGATATTATGGATACACATTTGTATTATATTTCAACAATTGTGCAAAGTTACAATATGGGTACACATTTGTTATATATGTACACAATTGTGCATAGTTATATTATGGATACACATTTGTTATATATTTACGTAATTGTAAACATTTACAATATGGGTACACATTTGTAACATATGTACACAATTGTGCACAGTAATATTATGGGTACACATTTGTTATATACGTACGCAATTGTGCGCAGTTATATTATTGGAACGCGTGCACATTTACATTATGGGTATACATTTGTTATATACGTTCACAAGTGTGCACAGTTATATTATGGGAACACATTTGTTACAACATATGTACACAATTGTGAACGGATTTATTATGAGTACACATTTGTTATATATATACACAATTGTGCAAAGTTATATTATGGGTACACATTTGTTATATATATACACAATTGTGCGCAGTTATATTATGGGTACACATTTGTTATATATATACACAATTGTGCGCAGTTATATTATGGGTACACATTTGTTACATATGTACGCAATTGTGGAGTTATATTATGAATACACATTTGTTACATATGTACACAATTATGCACGGTTACATTATGAGTACATATTTGTAACATTTGAACACAATTGTGCGCAGTTATATTATGGGAACACATTTGTTTCATATGTACACAATTGTGCACAGTTTTACCATGGGTACACATTTGTTATATATGTACAAAGTCTATGCACAGTTGAATTATGGGTACACATTTGTTATAAATGTAATCTAATGTGCAAAGTTACAATACGGATACATATTTTTTATATATGTACACAATAGTGTTATATATGCAAACAATTGTGCACAGTTGCATTATCTGTACACATCTGTTATTTATTAACAGAATTGTGCACAGTTACATTATGGGTACTTATTTGTTATATATGTACACAAGTGTGCATAGTTATACCATGGGTACTAATTTGTTATATATGTACACAATTGTGCACAGTTATATTTTGTGTACACATTTGTTATGTACGTACAAAATTGTGCAAAGTCATGTTATTGGTACACATTTGTTTTGTACGTACACAATTGTGCACAGTTATATTATGGGTATACATTTGTTTCATGTGTACGCAGTTGTCCAAAGTTATATTATTGGTACACATTTGTTATATACGTACACAATTGTGCACAGTTATATTACGGGTATACATTTATTTCATATGTACGCAATTGTGCACAGTTTTATTATGAGTACATATTTGTTATGTACGTACACAATTGTGCACAGTTATGTTATGGGTAAACATTTGTTATATATTTTCACAATTGTGCACTGTTACATTATAGGTAATTATTTGTTATATATGTACACAATTGTGCATAGTTATATTATGGGTACTTATTTGTTATATATGTACACAATTGTGCATAGTTATATTATGGGTACTTATTTGTTATATACGTACACAATTATGCATAGTTATATTATTGGTACTTATTTGTTATATATGTTCACAATTGTGCATAGTTATATTATGGGTACTTATTTGTTATATGTGTACACAATTGTGCATAGTTATACCATGGATTCATATTTGTTATATATTAACGCCATTGTGCACAGTTATGTTATGGGTATACATTTGTTATATATGTTCGCCATTGTGCAGTTATATAATGGGTACATATTTCTTATATACGTACGCAATTTTGCACAGTGATTTTATGGATACACATTTGTATTACATTTCAACAATTGTGCAAAGTTACAATATGGGTACACATTTGTTATATATGAACATAATCATGCACAGTTATATTATTGGTACACATTTGTTATATGTGTACACAATTTTACACAGTTACAGTATGGGTACACATTTGTTATGTACGTACACAATTGTGCACAGTTATATTATGGATATACATTTGTTTCATATGTACGCAATTGTGCTCAGTTATATTATGGGTACACATTTGTTATGTACGTATGCAATTGTGCACAGTTATGTTATCGGTAAACATTTGTGATTTATGTTCACAATTGTGCACAGTTACATTATGAGTATTTATTTGTTATATATGTACACAATTGTGCACAGTTATATTTTGGATACACATTTGTTATATATTTACACAATTGTGCAAAGTTACAATATGATACACATTGTTTTTATATGTACACAATTTTACACAGTTATAGTATGGGTACACATTTGTTATATACGTACACAATTGTGCACAGTTATATTATGGGTACATATGTGTTATATATGTACACAATTGTGCACATTTATACTATGGGTACATATTTGTTATATACGTACATAATTGTACACAGTTATATTATAGGTACATATTTGTTATATACGTACACAATTATGCAAAGTTATATTATGGGTACATATTTGTTATATATGTACACAATTGTGCACACTTATAATATGGGTACACATTTGTTGTATGCGTACACAATTGTGCACATTTATTTGATGGGTACACATTTGTTATATACATACACAATTGTTCACAGTTAAATTACGGGTACACATTTGTTACATATGTACACTATTGTGCAGTTATACTATGGACACACATTCGTTTAATATGTACACAATTGTGCACAGTTATTTTATTGATACACATTTGTTACATATGTACACAATTGTGCAAAATTACAATATAGGTACACATTTGTAATATATGTACACGATAATGTGTAGTTATATTATCGGTACACATTTGTTATATACGTACACAATAGTGCACATTTATACTATGGGTACATATTTGTTATATACGTACACAATCGTGCACATTTATACTATGGATACCTATTTGTTATATACGTACACAATTTTGCACATTTATACTTTCGGTACATATTTATACTATGGGTACACATTTGTTATATACGTACACAATTGTGCACAGTTATATAATGGCTACACTTTTATTATGTATGTACACAATTGTGCACAGTTGTATTATGGGTATACATTTGTTTCATATATACGCAATTGTGCACAGTTATATTATGGGTACACATTTGTTATATACGTACACACTTGTGCACAGTTATATTATGGGTACACATTTGTTGAGAATGTACACAATTGTGCACAGTTACATTATGGGTATACACTTGTTATATATTTTCACAATTGTACACAGTTACATTATGGGTAGACGTTTGTTATATATGAACTCATTTGTGCATAGTTATATTATGGATACTTATTTGTTATATCTGTACACAATTATGCATAGTTATTCCATTGGTACACTTTTGTTATCTATGTACACAGTTGTGCACAGTTATATTATGGGGTACTAATGTGTTATATATGTACACACTTGTGCATAGTTATTCTATGGTATCGCTTTTGTTATACACGTTCACAATTGTACGAAGTTATATTATTGGTACACATTTGTTATATATGTACACAATTGTGCACAGTTATATTAAGGGTATACATTTGTTATATATGTACACAATTGTGCATAGTTAGTTTATGGTTACACATTGGTTATATATGTACACAATTGTGTTGAATTATATTATTGGTACACATTTGTTATATGTGTACGCCATTGTACACAGTCATTTCATGGGTACACTTTTGTAACATATGAACGCCATTGTGCACAGTTATATTATGAATATACATATGTTATATATGTACGCAATTGTGCACAGTTATATTATGAGTACACATTTGTTACATATGCATGCAATTGTGCACAGTTATAATATGGATACACATTTGTTATATTTTTATACAACTGTGCAAAGTTACAATATGGGTACACATTTGTTATATATGTACACAAGTATGTGTAGTTATATTATCGGTACACATTTGTTATATATGTACACTAGTTTACACATTTATATTATGGGTACATATTTGTTATATACGTACACAATTGTGCACAGTTATATTATGGGTACATATTTGTTATATACTAACACAATTGTGCACATTTATAGTATGGGTACATATTTGATATACACGTACACAAGTGTGCACAGTTATATTATGGATTATATACGTACACAATTGTGCACAGTTATATTATGGGTACATATTTGTATTATTCGTACACAATTGTGCACAGTTATATTATTGTTACATATTTGTTATATATCTACACAATTGTGCACAGTTATATTATGGGTACACATTTATTATATACGAACACAATTGGCACAGTTACATTATGGGTACACATTTTTATATACGTACACAATTGTGCACAGTTAGATTATGAGTACACATTTGTTATATACGTACACAATTGTTCACATTTATATTGTTGGTAAACATTTCTTATATACGTAAATAATTGTGCACAGTTATACTATGGGTACACATGTGTTATATATGTACACAAGTGTACACAGTTATATAATGGGTAGACGTTGGTTATATATGTACTAAATCGTAGACAACTGTTTTACACTTTGATAACGCTGATAACGTTTATTGAGATAATCCAAGGGGCTTAAAACCCCACGAGGGTACACACACGTATATACATAATATGACCACAATACACTCTTCAAATGTAACATAATATTATGCTAAACAAGGTTGTATATACAGTTATCGGAAAAATAATTACAATGTATAACCATTTAACTAAAACTTTAAAGCAAACTCCCAAGTGGTTTGCTTAGGTCTCAAATGTTGCACGCTGTCATATTAAACCGTTACGCCACCGCTTGCCATTACCATGTCACCATTGCGTTTCAAAATAGTGCATTATTTTGAATAAAAAATAATATTCAATACAAATAGTTTTTTTACGAACGGAAACAGATTATTTTATTTAAAAATTAAAATTCAACATTCAACCTCAATGTATTTTGTTAACTGAATCATGCAAATCACACAAACTGCAATTAATTTGATACCATGTGCGCTGCTGTTTTTACACACCTAGTATAGACCAAAAGGTACCTGATATCGCTCTGCTATGTACGGCAATAGACCAAGTGTACCTGAAATCGCTCTAATATGCACGGCAATTGACCAATGGTACCTGAGATCGCTCTACTAAGCACGGCATAAAGCAATAGACCAATAGGTACCTGAGATCGCTCTACTATACACGGCAATTGACCAATAGTACCTGAGATCGCTCTACTAAGCACGGAATAAAGCAATTGACCAATAGGTACCTGAGTTCGGTCTACTAAACACGGCATGAAACAATAGACCAACAGGTACCTGAGATCGCTCTACTAAGCACTGCAATAGACCAATGGTACCTGAGATCGCTCTACTAAGCACGGCATAAAGCAATAGACAAATGGTACCGGACCGGAGATCGCTCTACTAAACATGGCATAAAACAATAGACCAATTGGTACCGGAGATCGCTCTACTTAACACGGCATAAAACAATAGACCAATAGGTACCTGAGATCGCTCTACTAAGCACGGCATAAAGCAATAGACCAATGGTACCGGACATCGCTCTACTTAACACGGCATAAAACAATAGACCAATTGGTACCGGAGATCGCTCTACTTAACACGGCATAAAACAATAGACCAATAGGTACCTGAGATCGCTCTACTAAGCACAGCATAAAGCAATAGCCCAATGGTACCGGAGATTGCTCTCCTAAACACGGCATAAAACAATAGACCAATGGTACCGGATATCGCTCTACTAATCACGGCATTAAACTATAGACCAATTGGTACCTGAGATCGCTCTACCAGACACAGACGGTTACAACTGTCACCATCATTTCTTTTATTTCCTTAATTGCAAAAAAATATATATCATTAAATAAGTAAAGATAATACTAAGTTAGCATGCCAATTTTAAAAAATAACTAATGTTCAAGTGCAGACAACTAAATGTTATTGATAATAAATAAATAATAACAATAAATATATCACAAGTTACATTTAAAATTTGATAATATGGTCCTTTCTAAATTAGTTCTAATACCAAACAAAGAAAGGCATTTCAAATTAAACAAAAATAACTAAAATTAATGCCATATATAACGTAGTTTGCCATTCAAAGCTGAATCCGCCTGCCTTTAAAACATATTCTCAAATTAAGTAATAAATAATCAGATAAGCACGTCTGTTCTACAGACAATATGCCTCCAACGCATTTTAAGATTATGATAATATCCGGCAAGGATTTTCTTTTTATTTTACTGTAGTCATTTTTGTTCCATAGTCAGCAGACTATTTCCTGTACGTTTAACTCAGCAAGAAATCGAGTTAATTAAACGATGCTTCGGACTATTACTGGGCATTTTAATCAAACACAACAAAAACAATATACAGTAAATACATCATTCATTATTGAATATTTAATACATGAACACAATAAGGCAATTCCATAGACATTATTGTTATACGCGCACGACATGCTACATCTGATACTGTACATATTCATAGTTGATCCCGAGTTTGCTGACAAAAAGAAACAATCTTTGGTAGAAGTAACACAAAGGCACTTAGGACAATTTCACATCCTGCCACAACAAAAGTAATATCGTAGCTTCCTGTCTTGTCAAACAACCAACCTATAAAAATACATAAAAAACATATATAGAAAGTATATGACTATAGTAGTAATTGTCAGATTACCTGTAGTGAAAAGGCTAATTTTTATTAAATGCAATAACTGTATAAAAGTATATATATATATATATATATATATATATATATATATATATATATATATATATATATATATATATATATATATATATATATATATATATAATGTATATATAAACACTAATCATAAATATTTAACAGTTTAAATACAACAATCCTTAATACATTACAGTTGGCTACAATACAGTGTAACTACCATACAACATAACTACAATACAGTATAACTACAATACAGTATAACTACATTATAACTACAATACAGTATAAGTACAATACAGTATAAATACAATTCAGTATGACTACAAAACAGCATGACTACAATACCGTATAAATACAATACAGTAGAAATACAATACAGTGTGACTAAAATACAGTATAAATACAATACAGTATAACTACGATACATCATAACTACAATACAGTATAAATACAATATAGTATAACTACAATACAGTATAAATACAATACAGCATAACTACAATACAGTATAACTAAATACAGTATAACTACAATATAGTATAAATACAATACAGTATAACTACAATACAGTATAAATACAAGAATCATAGAATTTAAACCGTAAAATATCGAATAAGCCAACCAAGAGATTTAACAGTTTAAATACAATCATCTTTGAGATTCAACAGTAAAATATACTATATATGTTGGGCATTACTGGTATTCAAGGCAAGGTCTTTATAGGATTTACAGAAAAATGGTCTCCCTTACATGACGTTGGCAAGATTCTTCATCAGCCAAACTTGGCACAACTCATGACAATGTTCTATTCTTTGCATCGATATAAAACACGTGATCATTTAAAGTATTTCCAAAATAAAATATGCGCAACCAAAATCTTGCCACCGCTATGTTAGAGAGTAAAATTTTAACATTAACTATTACCTCTGAAATTTTTGTTAAGAAATGAGATGCATTATTAATTAACTAGTTGATGAATTAATACGGTATACCTCCAAGTGGTGTTGCTGCTATACTGGCTAATCCAATGGCAAACATAAAAAGTCCAAAAGATTGCGAGAACGATTCCGAACCAAATGTATCAATTTGAACTATTGATGCTATAGTAACAAAACCACCTGTGGTAAGAAAAGTACAAGAACGTTACATATGTAATGTGTCACATTTTCGGATTGTTCAAAATTGCATACTATCAAATCATACTGTAAGATTTTTTTATATCAGTGTACATATCCAAGTTTTAAATGTAACAATATTCAATTCATGGCCCAATACTGGTGTATTATAAAGAGCATAATAGCTGGTTATGAAATATCATTTTTTAGTTTCATCTTGTGTTCATTGAAGTGTTATGGTCATGAGTGAAATGTCATTTTTATTCCATTCAGTGATCACTGAAGTGGTATGGTTACAAGTGAAAAATCATTTTTATTTCATCCAGTGATCACTTAACAGGTATGGTCTGGAGTGGAATATCATTTGTACTTCATCCAGTGATTACTGAAGAGGTATGGTCTAGAGTGAAATATAATTTTTATTTCATCTAATGAACAAGTGGTATGATCACGAGTGAAATATAATTTTTGTTTCATCAAGTGATCAATGATGAGTTATGATCACGAGTGAAATATCATTTTTATTTCATCCAGTAAACATTAATGTGGTATGGTCAAGAGTGAAATATCATTTTTATTTCATCCAGTGATCACTGAAGAGGTATGGTAAAGAGTGATATATCATTTTTATTTCATTTAATGAACACTGAAGAGGTATGTTTATGAATAAAATATAATTTTTGTTACACCCAGTGATCAATGAAGAGGTATGGTCACGAGTGAAATGTCATTTTTATTTCATCTAGTGATCACTGAAGTGATATGGTCACGAGTGAAATATCACTTTTATTCTATCCAGTGAGCATTAAAGTGGTATGGTCACGAGCGAAGCATCATTTTTATTTCATCCACTGAACATCGAAGTGGTATGGTCACGCGTGAAATATCATTTTATTTCGTCAAGTGAACATTGAAGTGGTATGGTCACGAGTGGCTTAACCGCCAATTTTAATTTAATATTGAAAATTTTCCATTTATAATTTAAATAGTTTAACAGCGAAATTATCAACAATAATTCAATGCAACATATATATAATCAATAATTATAATTACCAAACAGCATCAAACAAAACTATAATTGCATAATGCTAATAACGCCAATTTTAGAAATATCAATCAGTTTAATGCCATATGTCCTTTTACTTGTCATCAATACCGCAGCGTGGTCTAGTGGTAGAGCGTCCGCCTCGCATGCGGAAGGTCGTGGGTTCGATCCCCGGTCGGATCATAACAAAGACTTTAAAAATGGTACTAGAAGCTTCCTCGCTTGATGATCAGCATTTAGAGGATAGTCTTAGGTCTGGTCGACCCGGTGTCAGTATAATATGACTGGTGTGGTATCATACCATGTGTCTGCGGCATGATACTCCAGTGTGACAGCACTCAGAATATTGTCTCAAGTAGACACCGTCGCGATATGACTGAACAATTATTGAAAGCGACGCTAAACACCATACAACAACAACATTTACTTGACGAATGTCATCAAACAAAATATAAAGTTGATATTTACCTACAAGAAATCCATATAGACACGTATAGATCAACTTAGTGTAGAACGTACTGAGAAGTGGAGATACAGATGTTGATATACCAGCTAACACAAGTAAACATTGAAACATGACAAAACTGTTGACACGTCGTTTGTCCCCAATCCAGCCTATGACAACCCTTCCAACAATGTTGGCAATTCCTGCAAAATATTGGCGAGTTCACGGAAATAAGAAAATATATGACCAGCTAAAGACGTGCCATTCAATGGACACAGTCACAAAAGCAGTATACATATAAACAATATACAGAATAATTATAATAAGTACATTACATATAAACATTGAGAAGAAATACTCGTATGTAGAACGGAACCAGCTCTTCTTGTTGGGTCCGTTAAGTAGCGATGTTGAGAAAGCTACATTTAAGCACGCTGATTGGTCAGTTGCTTCGATTGAAAGTTTGAATGACGTCATAATTTAATAAGCTTTCAATTAAGAAATAAGGGCAGCACGGAAGTAAGGTGCGGCAAGGTAATGTATCCAGGGCATCCGTCCGTTTTAAAATACTTAGGGAAGAATTATTATAACACAGCTGGAGAATTCCTATCCACACAATGTATGTGTCGCTCAGTACAGTGTTAGCTCAGAGCCGATATAATAAATATGTATATATCGGTTTATAAAACAGTTCAATCTTCTAGTTAAATTACTAGTATGCATATGTAATTATAAGAATTTACCTAGATTGTATAGTTTTAAATACAACAATTAAAGCAAACTTTCTATTATTATATATGGATTCAAATTCCACTGCCGTTCTAATGCTATAATCAAATAATTATAAATCGCTACTTGTAGTTAGTTTAAACATATTTTATTGCCATATAAATACATTACAATATATATATCATGCATATAAATTAAATACAATTCAAGGCGAAAGTTCTCTCAACATTAGATACGGCCATTCCCTTTCAACTATATTACGCAATTTCAAAGATGGTTTAGGTATATTGAAAGAATATTCATGGCAGGTAAATATGAATGACATAAAGTGCAATTAATGAGAAGAATATACACGCGTAATCATGCAAACACATGCACGTGTTTTATCTTATATAGGGGTATTGCAAAGCATATGCCAAGCACTGTCTGCATTTCTTCCTGGTATATCCGAAACCTGCCCTTCCGATTTTAATTCACAACTATAACATATACTGAACGGAACAGCTTATAAGACACCAAAGGTATTTTTATTATTATTATTTTAAATAGCCTATTTATTCTGTCTTATTTCAGTCAAAATTTCAAAGAAACACTTTTTGAGAAAATACATGATATGACAAGTACATAAGATGTGAGGTGGCGGGTTAGCTGTTCCGTTCAGTATATATTATGTAGACACATATGCTACTGACATCATTAGATCTTTATCATATTTTAAATTTGTTGTTGTATTATTTTCTTACATTATAATTATATAACAGTATTTGTAAATTTTATTTTGCGGTGCTGCATGTCGAATACAATACCATATTTCTTTAGAAGTATATTGACGTGTGTTGGAACATTTGGAATAAATGAATACGTATATAAATGTTTACCTATAGCAGAGACTAGCCATGAAGCGTCGACATAGTCCATACCACTTTCCAAAACTTGATCAGGCAAAAGACTGAAAGGAAGACTAAATGCCAAGCTGACAAGAAATGTGCACAAGAGAAACATCAAACAATCTGTGTTGCGTAGTAACGTTAAATTACACATATTCCTACATATATCTTTGTTCGCTATTGCTTTATTGTCATACTGCTTCGTTATTGCTTCTTTTTCTTCATTGTGATTTTCGCTGTTATTATTTATTTGTTCAGTGACCTGATTAAACCCCGTATATGTTTCATTCTCCAGGTCTTCTGTTGCTTTGTTTGCTATGCGACGCATGCTGATGGTATATATATTGTTCGGCTGTGATTCTTTGCTGTCTGAATTATTGCCCTTTATCCTGCGATTGTACAATTGATCTGGTGTGATTAGTAGTAGTCCACAAGCAACACCGTGAAGTGATATTCCGGCTTGTAGCAAAAATGTTCCTCTCCATCCGTATTGGTCCAAGATATATCGAGACATGTGATTAAAAGCGAAAGTCCCAACACCTAAAGAAAACAATAATTTTTGATCATTTAGAAGCATAAAACGCAATTAAGAAAAGAGGTCATATTACTTAAAGTACATGACCTTGGCAAACAATAATTACTTTTATTTATAATGTTAAACTGTAAAAAAGTAGTTCACAGTTCTGTCTCCAAGATGATAGATGAATACAATAATATCAGTATATTTTACAGTGTTTTGTACACTGTTGGAATATATTGTACGAGTATGGATTGTGGTGAAAACCATAATGGATGAGACGCCGTAGGCGTCGAGTTCAATATGATTTTCACTACAATTCGTACGAGTATGTTACGTATATATGTATATATTTCAAAGAATGTTTAATGTTCCCGATAAACTATCCTTAAAAAGTTCAGTGTCCAAGATGAAATATGTATTGATAAGAAATTCCAATTTCCAAGATGATCTGATGTATTTTTATTAAAAAAAAAAATTTGACCAATATTCTTCCAAGGTGACGTATACATATTAAATACAAAATTAAAAAACTAAAACAGTTCAATCTTCTAGTATGCATAAATATTAAGGATAACAAAGAACGCTTACCAGATGTGTGCAACGAAATAATTGCATATAAGAAAAATCAGTTTTGTTTTGTTGGAATTATGATAGGACAATCGTTTAATATGAAGTATTATAAGAAAACAATAGTATTGGTAGTGAAATTATCTAACAAAAGAAGTTGGTTAGGATTCGAACACAAATCGTCAAATTTCTAAGAGCAGACTGTTTCCTTTAAAGTTTATTTTATTTTCAAGGTTTAAGTATAAAGTAGTTTTAGTTTTTAACAAAACAATCTGTCTTACCTTATCATGCTAATTCATTCGCTAAAACGTAGTGACAAAAATGAACGTATCTTGGATGTAACGATTGCGTTGATTTAGTATGGGACGATGCATTTATTTTTATGCTTTACAATAGTTTACAATGTATTTCTTATATTTTATTTATTTAATTTCTTATCAGTTAATGTATGTAAATGTTAAATATGTCACAGAAATTGTTAAATTTTGTGACAGACGATTTTACCTGATCCGCAGACAGCTAGACCAGTGGCAAGTGACTTTCTGGAGGTAAAGTGTTGCATGACACAAACATTTACTGGGAGAAACATCAGGCCGGAGCCAACACCTGAAACAATTTGATAGTAAAATAAGTAGAATTTATCAATCCACGTCAGTTTAAAGACAGTACGTTAAATATTGAGTTGATAAAAAAATCGATATCGACTTTGCATTGTGGACCTTTAAAGGTCCTTTGTTAACAAAAGTTGAAAGCAATTAACCGAACATTTTCATTGATACAATTTCACAAGACCTCCTAACACTGAAACTATGCCCTTTGTTCATCAGATATTAAATTTGTAATAATGGTCAATGGCAGTGCTAACTATTATGTGTTGAAGAACCTTACAAACAATGCAAGTGAAGGATCCAAATAAGGTATATTTGAATAACTGATCCCTGAAGAAAGTTGGCTGTTGAATATGTCTTTGGTATTATATTTCAAAATAACATCATATCTCAATTACAGGCGCCCGGCGTGTACACCACCTCTTAAGGGTACTCAACCGAACACAATAGCTTCTCTTTCCAAAATATGTATTAAAATACCCCTTAATAGTTAATGATATGTTATAAAGTATACACTTATTTAATTTATTATTTTTGTTTGAAAACTTGTATGGCCAGTATTGACTCTTTTGACTGTTGTGTGATATTATTTGAATACATGTGTTGGGGAGAAGATTGGGAAGTAGGGGAAGATGGATGCACTGGTTATGAGGTTGGTGTACTTTTGTGTTGTCCAGTTTACGCGCCAGACGCCTGTAGTCTTTCTGGGGCAACGTTAGAAATAATATTACTACTTTTGACCCTACGCGTCCGTTATATGGGAAGGGAATGATAGTTGGCGTTTCTGAATTTAAATCAGGACTCATTTTGCAAGTTTTTGATAAAGCCCCATACTTTTAATGTGAGTTTCATGTAAAATGAAGAAAAGTGTGAGTGTAAGAGGGGGTTATATCACAGTGGATACGTAACATGTAAGTATAGAAAAATATGTAGTCAATCCGGGACTAGAACCGTGTATCCTTCACTGACATGACAAATAAACGTCCGAGTGAGCCAGCCAGCCAGACAGGGTAGGCTGGGTGGGCAACGAGGAGCTGTTTCGGTTGGTCACCGTGATTGTTATCTCAGTAAAAATTAATTTCCTGGATGATGGCCAGGCGTATACGCTGGCTATCTAAAATGACATCGATACAGGGACCCCAAGCTCATATATTCATCATTGTATACAGCAGTCTGTGAAATTCATAGGCTATTTTTATTTACTTGAGAACAGTTGTAAACATAACATTGACCGATACATGTAATACAAGTATTCAATTATGTATAGCACACTGTAGTCACCCGCTATATATATACCTGTTCCATGCAATGATGAACTTGCCCAATTATCAACTAATTTTTAAATTCCAACAAACCAGTCTTCGTTCAATCATAATTAAGAACTTGCTATTAGGCATTATATGATAGCGTTACACTATAAACTTTATTAATATTGTCGCTGATTTGTTCATTTTGCGAGTGAACTGTTGACTTTCTGTACTGTTTATGCATTTTAGATTAATAAGTAAAAGGGTGTATGATTATCAGAATATTTCAAAATTTTAGAATTGGCTAAAATAGTTTTTTTTACAAATATATGATGCCTATATATACTTATTGACCTCATATTGCCAAAATGATATCCATTTAAACATGCCAAAATAATATATAAAAACGGGATATCCTAACTTTAGCTACGCGCCTAGGTTAGACTTAAATATATTTCCCGCTTAAAATTGCAACACGATTATGACGTTAAATGAGTCACGTGATTTCATTTTGATTTCAATTTGATCCGTCATACATGTGTAACATTTGTAATTTTTGTTTCATCATAGAAAGTGTCCGAATGACGATGTGAAGCAGTATTTTAATGATGTCAATTTTTTAAAATGGGTGTAGAAAAGTTTACCACTCTGATTAAAACATCGATTTTGTCACGTTACGGTGGATTTGATAACCATTTGTTTTTGATTTATCTATGATAATGAGATGCTTTATATTCATTTCAAAAATAATTTCTAGCATGTTTTCCTGATATATTCCCTTTAAACAAGCTTTAAGTGATTTTCTACGTAAAGTTTCATCTACAGGTAAAATACTATTATTGGTTATATATGTAGATTCGATAATAAATTTTATATTTTTTACCCGTAATGAATCCATATGTTATATATAAGTAAAATAGTTCAGGAACAAATACACTCAGTATCAAGCCAGTAGTAGATATGAGAGAGCCGACAATGACAACTGCCCGACAACCGTATCTGTCGGCAAGGTATGCAGCCACTGGACCTATAAACGAGATATGCATGGAAGTATGATCAAAGTTAATTAGAGGGTTTGTAGCAAAACTAGTCTATATGTCTTCTTATCTGTAATGAGTTAGATTAGATTTGCACTATAATCTCGTGATGTGAATTTACAAGTGAATGTAAACGCATCAGCGTATATAAGCAAAGTATTTAATGCTCTGAAAGTTATTGTTATTTCGACAAAGGTGTCATATTTGATTTGCGTATGAATTCATGAAAATAAAAATCATACGGCAATCATATGAAACTTCTCACTCTCATATAAGAATCCAATCAAATGAGAACTAGATCTATATCTACAGTATATGGTTATCGTGAAACTGTTCATATGAGAATGATTATGAGGTATGGAAACCATAATGAAGTTTCACCATTTGCATAATTAAGGACATTTATTCTAGGTTCTCTCAATAAGTGGTATCACCTTACGTCATAAATTGTTAACAATCGTTAGAAAGTGATGAAACTTTGCACATGGGTAGGAACATTTCCGCGGGATTAGATGTTTTCTTGCCTTTATGACGCCATAGATGATAGCATTACCATTAACCATTTCGGGCACCGCGGTGACGGTCCCTGAAGAAAAGCAAACAGACTTTATTGGTAAAGAGGTTATCGAAACTCATTCCGTGCAAAAATAAGTACCAAACGGCTATGTCAGTTTCGATCACTGACAAATATCATGTTGAAAAAGTAAAATATACTCTTACTGAGACTGCACAAGAGATATACCATTTCTGAAGGATCAGTATTTACGCTTCTAAGGACGCGTTTAGGCATGAGAAAGACGGACCCTCAAATACTTACGTACGAGGGGCATTCAATAGAGTCTGTCACAAATGGCCTTCAGTAGAAACAATGTTGCGTAAGAACATGAAAAACTCGTGCAACTGTTTGGGGATGTGTATTCAATACATAGACCGTAGTGTGGTCTAGTGGTAGAACGTCCACCTCGCATGCGAATGTCGTGGGTTCGATGCCCGACCGGGTCATACCAAGGACTTAAAAAATATTACTGGAAGCTTCCTCGCTTGACGCTCAGCATTTAAAGGAAATTCTAGGTTTGGTCGGGCCGGTATCAGTAGAATGTGATTGGGTGGGGTATGTTTGCGACATGATACTCCAGTGTGACAGCGTTAAGACTACTGTCTCAAGAAGACACCGTCGCAATATGACTGAAATATTGTTGAAAGCGACGCTAAACACCATACAACATTATTCAATACATCTGCGAATTCTCAATTTAATCCGATTATAATTAACCAAGTTATTCTTTGTTGAATCATACACGCTCATGTACAGTAGCTATATTTCAATGTCATAATGAAACCTGAAGATATAAGGGCTTATATTAAAGCCCGAGTTTCTTTACAGTTATCGCCAAAAGATATTTATTCTGAATTGTGCCGTATACATTATAGTTCTACCGTAACATTATGAACAGTTTTAAAAATTTAAGGAGGTCAACATAGGCTACAAGAAGGTAGGCATGTTGTTGCAGCAACAAAGGAAAACATTGGTGCTGTTAGATTTTATGGTAGAAGAAGATGGACGTGTTACTGTTTGCTGGATAGCTTATAGTTTAGACATTTCAGAAGGCACCGTACTTCATATTGTGACTAACTGTTTGAAATTAAAGAAGCTTTGTGCTAGATGGATCACCAGTTTGCTGACACCTGACCAAAGGGCCAAGCGCTTAGATTGTGACAAAAAAACTTCGGAAAAAAATGTAGATTTTAGTCTTAGGAAAATTCTGACTTACTCACTTGGGATGAAACTTGTGTTCATTGTTTTGAGCCCCAACGGCGTATCAGTAACAAACAACGGCTTTGTAAAAACCAGGCTAGGCCGGTCATAGCAAAGAGGACAAAAACGCCAAGAAGGTTTTATATGCCATTTTCTTCAATTCTAGTGGTCCTGTTGTACAAATTCCTTGCAAAGCGGGTAGAACAATTACAGGCAATTTTTACAAAGATAAAGGACTTAAATCTATCAAAAATTATCAAAATAATTTTTCAATGTCTGAAGAGTGTACAAACGGGATACTACTTTGCGGCATTTCTGTCGTGGACAGCAAGACTTCAAAAGTGTATATTTGTGCGGGGAAAATACTTTTAAGGGTTGGCCTGAAAAAAAAACCCGTCCCTGTGAAAATCTTAATTATCCGAGGACCAGTGACAGAATATTTGAATGTTCCTCGTACTCCAGCGCCCAAACTGGGACGAATGCAATTTCCAAAGCATTCCCTTCATTAAGATACCAGGAAGAAGGAGATACATTGCTTTCACACATCGTGTCAAAAGACAAAACATGGCTACGTATAATTATAGGCTTGACTTAAAAAACCACTCCATAGAATGGTCATCCCAAATTTCCCTTGGGCCAGCAACATTAAGAAGAAAACAGTAGTAACGGCCGAAATCTAGGTCATAGCGGTGCCTCATAGGTCGATCGCGGTCACCGATAAGGCGTCGTGAATGAGGTTAAGGGTTGAAATCGCGGTCTCGTAGTACAATTTAGGTCGTAGCGGTGGCTTATAGTATATGATCACACGGGCTAAGCGCCGAAAATAGAAGGCTAACTGTTATAAAGTATTTATATATCAAACTTGCAATTACCTGAAAGTGATCACAGTGAGAAATTATTTCACCAGCGAAAACTTGAAAAAGTAGTGATACAATCAAGGAATATGGGGTCTACACGAAAACGTATAGCGGTGAACCGATATATGTTATTTAGCGGTGCACCGCTGTTGAATATCGGTGGACTGCTAAATAAGTAACGGTGCACCGGTAATAAATCCTGGGTCCACCATTAAAATTAAGCGGTGCATCGATAAAAAGATAGCGGTGCATCGTTAAAATATAGCGGTGGACCGAAAAAATATAGCGGTGCACCGGTATATAACGGTACATCGATATATTATAATGGTGTACCGCCGCTTTTAACGGTACACCGATATATTTTAACGGTGCACCGGTTTATTTTATCGATGCACCGTTAAAACAAATATATCGGTATATAGGTGTAAACCCACCATTGATTTTTGTTCTTTATTCTATAGTAAATGATAAAAGTTTGATGGCTTGTCATTCATAGAGAAACCCAAATGAATGAAGTGAAACCTACATTTTACTGTTTGTCAACCTCTGCACTATCAAAGTATGATGAAAAAAGTAGGGGTCATGTGTCATATAAGAGATTTTTTTTCTGCTCAGTGTGTACACTGGTGACAAAGTGAAAGTACACTTCCGAAATCATGTATTCATACCCCAAGTTCCAAGCATCAATTTTTCTTCTAAATTCACAATTCAAACATGACAATGCTATCAAAATGTTTAAAATACATCAATAATGTCATTCAAATAAAAAAAATTGAGCATTTAAATAAGGAAAATGCATTTTTAAAGAAGGAGAAATGAGAATTATTTATAACTGCCATTTTGCGACTACCCCATGGAAGCACTTCCTTTTTGCAATGGTGGTACTGTGCCTATATACGTATAAATACGTGCTACTTTAATACAGTTTGGTAGTAATAAAAAAGCGCGCGTTCCATTAAAAAGCTCTTTAGGAAAAATCTCGCGCTATTGAATTAGGTTATGTAAAATCAGACATTTAATGTACCCCGACATTTTAAGTATTTTCTAAAAAAGTAGGAAAGCAATTTTACTTTAAATTTTGTGCTTAACCCTTTTCTCCATAAATACGCGTTTTCCCGCACCAATCACAGATGGCATTTGAAGTGACGAGCAATCTGAACACTTCTTGCACTGTTTTCCACTTTGTCAGTTAATATAAACATAATTCACCCATTGCTGATACGTGGTGAATTAATGCTTTCAATTTGGAAGAGTCCAATAAAATGCTTATGGAGTGAAGGGTTAAATAGACCATATTTAATAGATACACATTGTCTGTTGATCTCGTATACACATTTATAACTCGGTAGTTTGACTCAGACAATGAAATACAAAAGTGTCAATTCCGCCTCCAGCGGTTCACAGATTTTCCACTATTAGACAGGTACTAAATCATTTCGGAAAAAAGGTATGTGACACCACATATGATGTGACCCTCGTACAACAGTATTGCATTACCTATACAATTTAAATAAATATTAATTTTATTAACGGAAATGGGGTTAACACGGACTAGTGTAGCGTAGCCGCGTTTGAATCTTTAATTTATCCCCATTACCATTAATTAGCATAATAAATGTTTAATTACATCAACCATTTACGTTGATTGTGGGATAGGCTGGAAAATAACGTGATGATTCACTTATTTCATAAATAAAATCCATTAACTAAATTTGACACATGTGTTCGGTACATAGTAATGTAATGTATTTACGTCAATATACCATCCTAAAACAAGGGTTAAACAAAACTCGGTTAGTAACAATGCAAGTGACCTGTAATGGATTATTACGGTGTTGTTGTTTTTTTAATATACTCCACAAAATAAGTTAAGGACCATGTAATTTATTTTATATAACAGGTATGGCAATATTTTCGAAATCAATATTAACCAAAAACATATTTAAATTTATTTACAGTATAAAAAATAAATGATAATAGTTTTTGCCCAAAGATTTAAATTAATCTTCTTTTTTTAACAATTTAAGATTTAATCATGTTCTTTTAACATCAAATATAATTGTAAAAAAATGTTTTCACAACACCCAGTTGAACTTGATGGTCAGATTATCCTCCGACTTTCAAAACCTCCAAAATAAAACGTGTGCATCATTTTGGATTGAAAAATCGTGCATGTTGTTAAAAAATCCTCTAAATATTACATCTAACACCATCTATGTAAAATCCATATGATCAATTTATTATTTCCAATACAAGAACTGTTTTTAGGTAAACTTGCCCATTTTCACAAATTTTACAATTCGTTTTTTTTATTCAAAAATGTGTTTTAAGAATTTGCTACAGCTAAGTTAACTTGACAAAGTTCAGAATTCTTTTACCTTTTCTGAGCATGTCTACAGAACAGTTTGACCTTGGAATAGAATTCATATAGGGCAACTTATTTTTTGGATTATATTTCAGTAACAATTCAAACAGATATATTAATAGAAACATAAAAATTAAACAAATACAATAATGATACTTGCCTATAATTAAAACTATTTATTTGGCCTAAGACTATGTGGTGTTGTGAATAAAATGGTGTTGACAGCTCGGACCAGTGGTTGCGAGTCCGATCCCAGGCTCGAGCCGACGATCTTTCAACGACGCATTACTCATTATGACCAGAAAATGAACTCAAAACTAATTTATATATGCTCAGAACTACTTCGCAATCGCGCTTAAATGGAAATGCATATAATGAATTTGATATACTTATTTTTATAATGAATACTTTTCAGTAACCTTACATACAAAATATATTTGCAGAAGCAAAGAAAATGAAAAAAAAATTACTGAGCTTTGCATACACTTTTAAAGACCATTCAATAAGTTCAAATTCCATACATATTATAAGAAGGTTGTAATACAATGTGGCCACATAATGAAATATAATAATACTTATGAGATGCGTAACGCCAATCATGACCGATCCCACAGCTGCCGTCCTCGCTCTGCCCTCTTTAAACACATCTAATGGTTCTACTAAAATAATTCCGAATGAAAACATCATGCCATCTCCAATAAACAGCATAACAAATGCCGCCAAAACTATTACCCAACCATATCCACCTTCTTTCCGTTCTCCGGAAACATCAAATGTTGATTTCATTATCTGAGATAAAACAATAAATTTAGTCCAGGATGAATTTCAGTATGAGTTTTTTTTTCTAGCCTTTATCAACTTCGGCGCTTTTTGTATATGTGTAGGACCGGTATCACACCATACGACGACGACGTCAGCAATAAACATAATACGAAATCCTTTTCACATAAGGTACATACCGATTGATTGTCAATATTGTAACATAATTTAGCATAGGCTAGTGCTTGTATGTCGTTCTGATAAATAGTTGCTACAGTTTTACTACTTGATTGGAGTTATTTATGCCTATCGGTCAACAACTCCGCTTCAAACAAATGAAATACGTATTATAACCACGTGGTGCTTAACGCCACAAACCAACATTTACATGAATATATACATCCGACACCAAAGATACTTTCATAGTACATTATGATCGATTCTATATTTTTAATGATATCGCATTTGCGATATGGAAATATATCACCAGTTTTGCGCTTACTGTGTTCGAATACACACGTGTGTATATTTATCCAAAATTACGAAAGCTCCTAACTTCATTAGATTTAGGACGTAAACATTCTATCAACATTTAGAAACATAAAACATTGCTTATTTCCAACATAAATTAAATTTGTTAGATATAAAGTTCTAAATGTTATTTTAATGGTACGTTTAAACAAATATACATTTTAACTTTCGTGTTGATTGTGCCAACGAATAATAATCCCGTTGTTTTATTAATGTTGCTGATGTTGTTGCTGATGATGATGATGATGATGATGATGATGATAATGATGATGATGATGATAATGAAGATGATGATTTAAAATCGAATTGTACTGCAACTACAAGCATTACAATTTTGTGGTTGCATAACTATTGTTATGCATATGGTCTAATGTACATATCTTGTTATGTTAAACAATAGTAATATTAACGGAATTTTCAACGCAAAAGCGGTAACTTGTTTAATCGGTTTTGGAATGAATATGATGAGCATAAAAGCTCATTTTTTAAGAAACTGCCAAAAATTTCTGATATAAAGATGGGCTCAATCCAACCAGGACAAAATATTCTATGAGCAGTAACTCTACAGGTAGTACAAAAAACAAAACAAGTAATCAATCAATAAATTAATGCCCATATGTGTGTGTATGATAGTCTCTATATGTTGATAGAACACATGTATGCATATATACGACATGATTTGAACAATGAGTGACGTATACTATATGCATGAGATATTATCTGGCTGTTACTATAGCCTCTTGATGACTTGTATCTTCAAACTCAAAATAGGTTACGTCCCCTATGTGTGTAATATAATGAAGCTATAGTAACTGCCACTCCATGTGTAAAATAGTGTGGCTGTAGTTACTGCCCCCTCTATGTGTAATAAAATGAAGCTGTTGTTACTGCTCCTCTATGATAATATAATATAGCTGTATTAACTGTCCCTCCATGTGTAATATAGTATAATTGCAGTAACTGCCCCTGTATGTGTAATATAATGTACCTGTAGTTACTGCCCCTATATGTGTAATAAAATGTAGCAGCAGTTATAGCCCCTCTATGTGTAATATGATGTAGCTGTAGTTACTGCCACACTATCTGTAATATAATGTAGCTGTAGTTACTGTCCCTCTATGTGTAATATAGTGTGACTGTAGTTACTGTACTTCTATGTGTAGTATAATGTAGCTGTAGTTAATGTCCTTCTATGTGTAATATAGTGTAGCTGTAGTAACTGCCCCTTCTTTGTGAATACAGTGTAGCTGTAGTTACTGTCCCTCTATATGTAATATAATGTAGCTGTAGTTATTGCCCCTCTATATGTAATATAATGTAGCTGTAGTAACTGCCCCTGTATGTGTAATAAATTGGTGCTGTAGTTACTGCCCTTGTATGTGTAATGTAATGTAGCTGTAGTTACTGGCCCGCTATGTGTACTATAATGCAGCTGTAGTTAATGCTCTCTATGTGTAATACAATGCAGCTGTAGTTACTTCCCATCTATGTGTAATATAATAAAGCTGTAGTAACTGCCCCTCTATGTGTAATATAATGATGCTGTAATAACTGCCCCTCTATGTGTAATATAATGTAGATGTAGTTAATGCTCCTCTATGTGTAATATAATGTAGCCGTAGTTACTGCTCCTCCATGTGTAATATAATGTAGCTGTAGTAATCGCTCAACCATGTGTAATATAGTGATGCTGTAGTAACTCTCCCTCTATGTGTAATATAATGTAGCTGTAGTTACTGCCCCTCTATGTGTACTATAATGTAGCTATAGTTAATGTTCTCTATGTGTAATACAATGCAGCTGTAGTTACTTCCCCTCTATGTTTAATAAAATGATGCTGAAGTTACTGCCCGTCTATGTGTAATATAATATAACTGTAGTTACTGCTCCTCTATGTGTAATATAATGATGCTGTAGTTACTTCCCCTCTAAGTGTTATACAATGTGGCTGTAGTTACTGCTCCTCTATGTGTAATATAATGTAGCTTTAGTAACTGCTCGTCCATGTGTAATATAGTGATGCTGTAGTTACTGTCTCTCTATGTGTAATATAATGTAGCTGTAGTTGCTGCCCCTCTATGTGGAATATAATGTAGCTGTAGTTACTGCCCATCTATGTGTAATATAATGTAGCTATATTTACTGCCCCTCTATATGTAATATAATGTAGCTGTAGTTATTGCCCCTCTATATGTAATATAATGTAGCTGTAGTAACTGCCCCTCTATGTGTAATAAAGTGGTGCTGTAGTTACTGCCCTTGTATGTGTAATGTAATGTAGCTGTAGTTAGTGGCCCGCTATGGCTACTATAATGCAGCTGTAGTTAATGCTTTCTATGTGTAATACAATACAGCTGTAGTAACTTCTCGTATATGTGTACAATAATGTGCTGTATTTACTGCCACTCTATGTCAAATATACTAATGCTGTAGATATTGCCCTTCTATGTGTACTATAATGTAGCTATAGTTAATGTTCTCTATGTGTAATACAATGCAGCTGTAGTTACTTCCCCTCTATGTTTAATAAAATGATGCTGAAGTTACTGCCCGTCTATGTGTAATATAATATAACTGTAGTTACTGCTCCTCTATGTGTAATATAATGATGCTGTAGTTACTTCCCCTCTAAGTGTTATACAATGTGGCTGTAGTTACTGCTCCTCTATGTGTAATATAATGTAGCTTTAGTAACTGCTCGTCCATGTGTAATATAGTGATGCTGTAGTTACTGTCTCTCTATGTGTAATATAATGTAGCTGTAGTTGCTGCCCCTCTATGTGGAATATAATGTAGCTGTAGTTACTGCCCATCTATGTGTAATATAATGTAGCTATATTTACTGCCCCTCTATATGTAATATAATGTAGCTGTAGTTATTGCCCCTCTATATGTAATATAATGTAGCTGTAGTAACTGCCCCTCTATGTGTAATAAAGTGGTGCTGTAGTTACTGCCCTTGTATGTGTAATGTAATGTAGCTGTAGTTAGTGGCCCGCTATGGCTACTATAATGCAGCTGTAGTTAATGCTTTCTATGTGTAATACAATACAGCTGTAGTAACTTCTCGTATATGTGTACAATAATGTGCTGTATTTACTGCCACTCTATGTCAAATATACTAATGCTGTAGATATTGCCCTTCTATGTGTACTATAATGTAGCTGTAGTTAATGCTTTCTATGTGTTATACAATGCAGCTGTAGTTACTTCCGTTCTATGTGTAATATAATGTAGCTTTAGTAACTGCTCGTCCATGTGTAATATAGTAGAGCTGTAGTTATTGCCCCTATATGTATAATATAATGTAGCTGTAGTAACTGCCACTTTATGTGTAATATAATGTAGTTGTGGTTATTGCCACTCTATGTGTAATATAATGTAGCTGTTGTTTCTGCCACTCTATGTGTAATATAATGATACTGTATTAAATGCCCCTCTATTTGTAATATAATGTAGCTGTAGTTACTGCCCATTTGTGTGTACTATAATGTAGCTGTAGTTAATGCTCTCTATGTGTAATACAATGCAGCTGTAGTTACTTCCACTATATGTGTAATATAATGTAGCTGTAGAAACTGTCCCTCTATGTGTATAATAATGTAGCTGTAGTTACTGTCCCTCTATGTGTAATATAATGTAGCTGTAGTAACTGCCCCTGCATGTGTAATATAGTGATGCTGTAGTTACTGCCCCTATATTTGTAATACAATGTAGCTGTAGTAACTGCCTTTCTATGTATACTATCATGTAGCTGTAGTTAATGTCTCTATATGTAATTCAATGCAACTGTAGTTAATTCCCCTCTTTGTGTAATATAATGTATATGTAGTAACTGCCCCTCTATGTATAATATAACGATGCTTAAGTTACTGTCCTCTACGTGAATTATAATGCAGCTGCAGTAACTGCACCTCCATGTGTAATATAGTGATGCTGTAGTTACTGTTCTTCTATGTGTAACATAATGTAGTTGTAGTTACTGCCACTCTTTATGTACTATAATGTAGCTGTACTTAATGCTTTCTATGTGTAATGCAATACAGCTGTAGTTCCTTCCCCTCTATGTGTTATATAATGTAGCTGTAGTAAATGCCCTTTCATGTGTAATATAGAGGGCTACGTGTAATATAATGTTACAGTAGTTACTGCCCATTATGTGTAATATAGTGATACTGTAGTTACTACTCCTCTATGTGTAATATAATGTAGCTGTAGTTAATGTTCTGTATGTGTAATAGAATGTAGCTGTAGTACTTCCCTTCTATGTGTAATATAATGTAGCTGTTGTTTCTGCCCATATATGTGTAACATAGTGATGCTGTAATAACAGCCATCCTATGTGTTATTTAATGTAGCTTTAGTTACTGCCCCTCTTTGTGTACTATAATGTTGCTGTAGTTAATGCTCACTACGTGTAATACAATGCAGCTGTAGTAACTCCTCCTCTATGTGTAATATAATGTAGCTGTAGCAACTGCCCCTCCATATGTACTATAATGTAGCTGTTGTTACTGCCACTCTATGTGTAATATAATGTAGCTGTAGTTACTGCTCCTCTATGTGTAATATAATGTAGCTGTAGGGACTGCACCTCCATGTGTAATATAGTGATGCTGTAATTACTGCCCCTCTTTGTGATAAATAATGTAGCTGTAGTAAATGCTCTCTATGTATAATAGATTACAGCTGTAGTTACTTCCCATCTATGTGTTAAATAATGTAGCTGTTGTTTCTGTTCCTCTATGAGCAATATAGTGATGCTTTAGTTACTGCCACTCTATCTGTAATAGAATATAGCTGTAGTTTTTTCCACTCTTTGTGTAATATAATGTAGCTATAGTTAATGCTCCTTTATATGTAATATAATATAGCTGTAGTTATTGCCCCTCCATGTGTTATATAATGTAGCTGTAGTTACTGTCACTCTATTCAATGTAGATGTAGTTAGTGCTCTCTATGTGTAATAAAATGTAGCAGAAGTGACTGTTCTTCTGTGTGTACTATAATGTAACTGTATTTAATGCCCTTCTATGTGTAATATAGTGTAGCTGTAGTTACAGCCCCTTCATGTGTAATAAAGTGCAGCTGTAGTTACTGCCCCTCTATGTGTAATATAATGTAGCTGTATTTACTGCCCTCTATGTGAAATATAATGTAGCTGTAATTACTGCCCCTCTATACGTAATAAAATGTAGCTCTAGTTAAAGCCCCTCCATTTGTAATAAAGTGATGCTGTAGTAACTGCCGCTCTATGTATAATATAATGTAGCTATAGTTACTGCCGCTCTATGTGTACTATAATGTAGCTGTAGTTAATGCACTCTATGTGTAATACAACGCAGCTGTAGTTACTTCCTCTCTATGTGTAATATCATGTAGCTGTAGTAACTGCCCTTCCATATGTAATATAATGATGCTGTAGTGCCTGCCCCTCTATGTGTTATATAATGTAGCTGCAATTACTGCCACTCTATGTGTAATATAATATAGCTGCAGTAACTGCCCTTCGTTGTGTAATATAGTGATGCTGTAGTAACTGCCCTCAATGTGTAATATAATGTAGCTGTAGTTATTGTCCCTCTATGTATAATATAATGTAGCTGTAGTTACTGCCCCTCTATGTGTACTATAATGTAGCTGTAGTTAATGCTCTCTATGTGTAATATAATGTAGCTGTAGTTAATGCTCTCTATGTGTAATTGAATGTAGCTGTAGTTACTTCCCCTCTATGTGTTATATAATGTAGCTGTTGTTTCTGCCCCTCTATGTGTAATACAATGATGCTGTAGTAATTGCCCTTCTATGTGTAATATAATGTAGCTTAAGTTACTGCCTATCTTGGTGTACTATAATGTAGCTGTCGTTAATGCTTTCCATTTGTAATACAATGCAGCTGTAGTTAATTCGCCTCTATGTGTAATATAATGTAACTGTAGCAACCGCCCCTCCATGTCTAATATAATGATGCTAAAGTTACTGCCCTTCTATGTGTAATATAATGATGCTGTAGTAACTGCCCCACAATTTGTAATATAATGTAGCTTTAGTTACTGCCTATCTTTGTGTACTATAATGTAGCTGTAGGTAATGCTCTCTATGTGTAATATAATGATGCTGTAGTAACTGCCCCACTATGTGTAATATAATGTAGCTTTAGTTACTGTCCCTCTATGTGTACTATAATATAGCTGTAGTAAATGCTCTCTATGTGTAATAGAATGTAGCTGTAGTTACTTCCCCTCTTTGTGTAATATTATGTAGCTGTTGTTTCTGTCACTCCATATGTTATATAATACAGCTGTAGTTACTGCCCCACTATGTGTAATATAATGTAGTTACTGTCCCTTTATGTGTCATATAATGTAGCTGTAGCTACTGCCCCTCCATGTGTTATATAGTGTAGCTTTAGTTACTGCTCCTCTATGTGTACTATAATATAGCTGTAGTAAATGCTCTCTATGTGTAATAGAATGTAGCTGTAGTTACTTCCCCTCTTTGTGTAATATTATGTAGCTGTTGTTTCTGTCACTCCATATGTTATATAATACAGCTGTAGTTACTGCCCCACTATGTGTAATATAATGTAGTTACTGTCCCTTTATGTGTAATATAATGTAGCTGTAGCAACTGTCCTTCCATGTGTATTATAGTGATGCTGTAGTTACTGTCCCTCCATGTGTAATATAATGTATATGTAGTTACTGTCCTTCTATGAGTCACATCATGTAGCTGTATTTACTTTCGCTCTATGGGTAATATAATGTACCTGTTGTTTCTGCTCCTCTATATGTAATATAATGGAGCTGTAATTAATGCTTTCTACGTGTAATATTGTTTAACTATAGTTACTTTTCGTCTCTGTGTAACATAATGTAGCTGTAGTTACTTTCCCTCTATGTGTAATATAATGTAGCTGTTGTTTCTGTCACTCCATATGTTATATAATATACCTGTAGTTACTACCCCTCTATGAGTAATATAATACAGTTACTGTCCCTCTATGTGTGATATAATGTAGCTGTAGTTACTGCCCCTCCATGTGTAATATAGTGTAGCTGTAGTTACTGCCCTTCTAAGTGTAATATAATGTAGTTACTGTCCCTCTTTGTGTGATATAATGTAGCTGTAGTTACTGCCCCTCTATGTGAAATATAGTGTAGATGTAGTTACTGCCCTTCCATGTGTAATATAGTGAAGCTGTAGTTACTGTTACTCTATGTGTAATATAATGTAAGTGTAGTAACTGCCCCTCTATGTGTAATATAATGTAACTGTAGTACCTGCCCCTCTATGTGTAATATAGTGTAGATGTAGTTATTGCCACTCCATGTGTAATATAGTGAAGCTGTAGTTACTGTTCCTCTATGTGTAATATAATGTAAGTGTAGTAACTGCCCCTCTATGTGTAATATGATGTAACTGTAGTACCTGCCCCTCCATGTGTAATATAGTGTAGCTGTAGTTACTGCCCCTCCATGTGTAATATAGTGTAGCTGTAGTAACTGCCCCTCTATGTGTAATATAATGTAAGTGTAGTACCTGCCCCTCTATGTGTGATATAGTGTAGCTGTACTTACTGCCTCTCCTCTGAAGGGTCCACAGGTGGGACAGGTGGGACCGGTGGGACAGGTGGTCAGGACCCGCCTTGGACTCCCAAAATATGGATTGCTGAATGATACCATTTCACGACGAAATCATGTTTTCCATCATGAAGCACCAATTTAATGATAGTTGACACTTTTTTACCAGTCATGTATTCGCCTGTAATTTCCATTTTCATCAAATAATATAACGTACAAATGTACTCCTGTTTATTTCTTACGGCAACATTTAAAGTGTATGGGCATAATATACGTGTCCAAGTAGTTATACTAGTTCTCCTCCGGCACTGTACTGGATGCTTTGAAGACAATCCGAGTCACTTCATTGAACTAGTCAGAGCAATGAAACTTGAAGAAAGCTCCACTAAACTAGTACATTCAAGTTATGATAAACTATCGGATAGCTACTGTGCCACATGCATGTACGACTTTCGTATGGATTTATATGCATAAGAATATCATATGAAATTCATGTAGAAGTCATAAGGTATTCTAATTGTTTCTTATATGCAAGGTTTCATACTACAAATGCGAAAATTAAGTATATGTGTTCCATGTGATTCCATAAAATGAAAACCACACTATAATAATAATAATAATTACAAGACAATCTTATGAAACTTATCACTATTTTCATATGACTCTTATATATGAAATAATAATCATTCTCATAAAAGAACTGTAATAATGACTGTTGCGACACATTCATATCAGTTTCATCATTTAAATAATTTAGGACATGAACATAGCACTAATACATTATTTATAATTATGTTAACTGAAAGCAGGTTGATAAAAACATTTAACTAAATTGCTCTGTCCCTCGAGTGGCTGTTTAAGTCAGGGTTTATTAAACTATGTTTATTGTTTAAAATTTCACCAACTGATGACAGCTTGGCCTATAACGAATTTACCAATATTTCAATAACAAAACAAAAAACTATACAGAAGCGAACGAATTGAAAGAACACACTGCTAGTACTGGCACAAATTTTTAAGCTTCTAGTCATCCACAAAGCTTCAATATAATGTTTTTTAAGCAGATGATAATATGTACAGTATGTGATCTATAACGAATACAACAGTACCTATGATATGTGTAACGCCATCCTTTACCGATCCCACAGCTGCCGTCTTCGCTCTTGACTCTTGAAACATCTCCAATAGTTCTACTAAAATAATTCCGAATGAGAAGGTCATACCGTCCACAATAAATAGCACAACAAATGCCGCCAAAACTATTACCCAGCCATATCCACCTTCTTTCCGTTCTCTGGTAATATTAAACGATGATTTCATCCTTGTTTTGATCAGCTTCGACGCTTAGTTTTATGAAAGACTTGACACGTAGTTACGAGGCCTCTTTAAACACAGTTTTTCAATCTACAACTTTAATAACAATGACAGTAAAATATTTGTTATTTGTGTTCCTTGCCTCACTGACTTTATTTCTTAAACAGGTTTAATGTGTAACGCAAAAGGTTAACTGAAACAGTTTGCACCTGGTGTAACATTCGTATGTATAGCACTATTATACTCCTACTGTAATATAGTAAACATGACGGAAATGTATAATCGAAGTCGGCAATGACACGTTATTTGAGTTAAACACACTTGAAACAGTACATAAACCTTTACAGTTTATACAAATACATATTGTGTATCGTTTCAAGATGGTATGAAACGGTTAGTATTAGCCGATTCTGGAAACATCCGAACGTCTGCATATCCTGCGTTATGTAAAATAGATCGGACTTTAAAGTTTGTTAATATCAGTCATCATGTTACTAATGTATATTGAAACTAGTCTAGGTCGACCTGCTCTTTGTTGGTCTGGCTGTACGTCATCACTTTAGCCATTTACCCCAGTATGTTGCTAGAAAGTGGCGTGTATAGTTTGATGAGTTGACCGGTGTCCACAGACCACATGTACCGTCATGCTCTAAGCAGTCAATCAAATATCCACATGAAAGGGCTCGTGCGTATTTTCAGGGAGATAATGAAAGCTTGATTGATTTGTTTAAAAGCTACTGCTTCAATAAAAGCCACAGTGAAATATTGTTGTATGTAGTGTCGGGCCTATATAAACTAGGCATTTTGACCAGAGAAAGCAGTCTCTTACGGAGAGGGCACTCTGGTCTGTCGCTGGGCACCTTGCTATCTGTTGCTAAGAATTAAAAGTATTATTTGTGAAACCACGTGTTTGTTCTAAGTATTGCCATAGTAGTACAAAAGGCCCAATTTTTGAGAATTGTAAGTTTCGTCAATTTATTAATCGCATCGTTTATTAATTATTAATCGCAGAAAACAATTATCTTGCTTAACCCCATATCATTTAATGAAGTATTTAACAATTCTCAGATATCATCTGATGTATAGTGGAAATCGACCTGAATATAGGAATAAAGAATTTATAGACAATTTTACATTAAGAACCAATTTGCAAAACTTTCTATGAATACGTTCAATGTTGAATGCTTTTGCGAAACCCCATACTTCACAACTATAATTTAAAACTGATAAAACATGCATCAAATAGATTAAAAATTATATGGTATGGAACTTCTATATTTTTTGTTATATTAAAAAGCGAACTCATAGCTCTAAATGCTTTACCTGAAAGCGTATTTGTTGCATGAACAATAGATCCCCCAACTTGACATAACCATTCCTAAATAGTAAAAAGTACTGACAATTTCTATCTCCTTTCCATCATATAACCATTTATCATCAGTACTTAATATCCCACCTTTACGGAACACTACTATTTTTGTTTTATTTGCATTAACCATTAAGTTTCATTTTTTTACAATAGGGATTTAAATTATTTAAAGATTCGTGGAGTCCTTCTCTTGTCTCCGGCATAATTACGGCATCATCCGCAAAACAACAACAGAAATATTGATAAATGTTCAACAGAAATACCAACATTAATATTCTGATGGAGATGCATTTCAATATCGTTCAGGAAAAAAGAAAATAAAACCGGAGAAGTGATCTCCCCTTGCAATAATCAATGTTACTTAATAATTATTAATGTTATTAATGTTATTCCCCTGTAATTATTTGGGTCCGACAACTCTCCCCGTTTTTATAGTGGTTTAATAATGCCAGTAGACCATAACAATGGAAATATTTGAGTATTTAAAATATGATTAAATAGTATTTCCAAAGAATCCGCTATGTTTATTTTCCTTGAAATATTCATCTAAAATATAATCAAATGAACACGCTTTATTGGTGCCTAGCAATTTGAAAGATGCAGTTATTTCTGAAATAGAAATTTGAATATCTAGTTCACTTAAGGTACTATAACCGTTAATATTAGTTTGAAAATTATTTAAAACTTCTGTACATTCTTCATTTGCTTCCAACTCTGAATTTGATGCAAAATTTTTGAAATGTGAGTAAAAATCATAATTGAAATATTTTCGCCCTTTGGTTGTGACGGTTTTGTTTTAAATATTTTCCAAAATTCTCGCGCACTTTTCCTTATCATGTCATTCACTTTTTTAATCAAATTTCTATTAAAATTATTTTTTGCCTTACGGTAGCAATATTTATAATCCCTTTTTGCTTCGCAAATATTTATTTTGTTGGTGTCAGTTTTATTTAAATTAAATTCATAAACTGCGTTTTTATAAATATTTTTTTGGTTTACATTCATTGTTATACCATTTTTGTTTGTTTCCATTCTTGTACATAAAATAATGTGTTTTAGGTTTTGAAGTTTGTTAAAAATACTTGTTTCCTAATATACTAGTTGAACCACTGATTAAGAAAATAATTTAACCTTAATCAACTGCCGAAAATCTTATGGAAAACGTGTAGAATTATGCAATATGTTGACGTCTTTTTTGACGTAGGGTGGGGTTAAATAATTAAAAATCAAAAAAATCTAGTTTGTCAATTGTTCTAAAAATCTCACAATCACTGTGAAGCATATTGTTAGAAATCAAATAAAAATTATTCCAAAATCGCTTGGTTTGTTTTTTTTTGTAATTTTGATTTGAAGCATTTTTTTCGGAAAAATCGAGAAAATAATAATTTCCGTTTTTCGCTAATATTTTCAGAATTTGGCGTTCGTCGTAATTATTGCATATGTAAATTCATATATCCGTTGAATGTGTACGTGGTGATATGTGTTTTGATTCTCTACATTCGGTATAACTTGACTGAGGTCGACAAATACACGATTTTGCTGCTATAAATCGGGACGTCAAAAAGACCAAACATGGCCATGTTTACGACGTCATAGGTAAAGAAGTGTTATATTTACCGCAGAAAAAAAGCATATTCAAATTGGAAATTACTTCTCGTTTCATTTCATACAAAATATTCCACTGATTTCGAAAATAATTTAAAAGGTATATTCTTCTTTAATAAGCTGCTTTGCAAAGATTTTTACCGTTATATTAAATGAACATTTAAAAAAATCTTCACAAAATGACATTTTAACGGACTCTCAATTTGGTTTTAGACTAATTATAATACCGTGGATGCAATATTTATATTGAACTCACTCAGTTAACAACATTTATATTTATATATCTATTGTTCATGCAACAAATACGCTTTCAGGTAAAGCACTTAGAGCTATGAGTTCGCTTTTTAATATAACAAAGTTCCATACCATATAATTTTTAATCTATTTGATGCATGTTTTATCAGTTTTAAATTATAGTTGTGAAGTATGGAGTTTCGCAAAAGCAGACAACATTGAACGTATTCATAGACATTTTTGCAAATAGGTTCTTAATGTAAAATTGTCTACAAATTCTTTATCCCAATATTCCTAGATAGATCGATTTCCTCTATGCATAGGAAGATATCTGAGAATTGTTAAATACTTCATTAAATGATATGGGGTTAAGCCAGATAATTGTATTCTGCGATTAATAATAGATAGACGATGCGATTAATAAATTGACGAAACTCATAATTCTCAAAATTTGGCCTTTTGTACTACTATGGCAATACTTAGAATAAACACGTGTTCCACAAATAATACTTTTAATTCTAAGCAACAGATAGCAAGGTGCCCAGCGACAGACCAGAGTGCCCTCTCCGTAAGAGACTGCTTTCTCTGGTTAAAATGCCTAGTTTATATAGGCCCGACACTACATACAACATGTTTCACTGTGACTTTTAATGTGATTTTTAAGCTGTAGCTTTTAAACAAATCAATCAAGCTTTCATTATCTCCCTGAAAATACGCACGAGCCCTTTCATGAGGATATTTGATTGACTGCTTAGAGCATGGCGGTACATGTGGTCTGTGGACACCGGTCAACACATCAAACTATACACGAAAGGTTTAAATCATGCCACTTTCTAGCAACATGCTGAGGTAAATGGCTAAAGTGATGACGTACAGCCAGACCCATAAATAGCAGGTCGACCTAGACTAGTTTCAATACACATTAGTAACATGATGACTGATATTAACACACTTTAAAGTCCGATCTATTTTACATATCGCAGGATATGCAGACGTTCGGATGCTTCCAGAATCGGATAATATTAACCGTTTCATAAGATTATTACGAACTAGGCTTAGAGATATATACATTGCAAATTAGCGGGAAGGTCACATGTACATCGTACATCTTTATACATATACAGACATAAAACTGACATTTTAACCGTCTTCTTATTTAAGATTAGAAAATATAAAATATAGAAATACAACAGCTAAAATACGACAAATTTTTGACAAATAATCAATTTTAAACAAACTTTCAACTAATTGTTTTAAGGGTTTCAAACTCAGGGATTCTCGTTTAACAGTTTAAAGTAGAAAACTTTGTATTGTAATTTAAATTTGTATTGAGTTTATACTTTAAATAGTTTTTTATGATTATTAATAAATACCAAGATAACACTCTCACAAAATTATCACAATATCAACTAAATGAAACGATATTCATATACCATCTTATTTCAACGTATGTATGACGATGAACTGTAATGCTTAAGTTTGATTAAATATATGTTCTGTTCCTATTCTGTTCTGTTCTGTTCTGCACATTCATCTTGAAACGATACACAATATGTACTTGTATAAACTGTAAAGGTTTACTGTGTTTAACTCAAATAACGTGTCATTGCCGACTTTGAATATACATTTCCGTCATGTTTACTATATTACAGTAGGAGTATAATAGTGATATACATACGAATGTTACGCCGTGTGCATACTGTTTAAGTTAACACATTAAACTTATTTAAGAAATAAAGTCAGTGGGGCAAGGAGCACAAACAACAAATATTTTACTATCATTTTTATTAAAGTTGTAGATTGAAAAAACTGTGTTTAAAGAGGCTACGTAACTACGTGTCAAGTCTTTTATAAAACTAAGCGTCGAAGCTGATCAAAACAAGGATGAAATCATCGTTTAATATTGCTGGAGAACGGAAAGAAGGTGGATATGGCTGGGTAATAGTTTTGGCGGCATTTGTTGTGCTATTTATTGTGGACGGTATGGCCTTCTCATTCGGAATTATTTTAGTAGAACTATTGGAGGTGTTTCAAGAGTCAAGAGCGAAGACGGCAGCTGTGGGATCGGTAAAGGATGGCGTTACACATATCATAGGTACTGTTGTATTCGTTATAGATCACATACTGTACATATTATCATCTGCTAAAAACATGATATTGAAGCTTTGTGGATGATAAGAAGCTTAATTTTTTTTGCCAGTACTAGCAGTGTGTTCTTTCAATTCTTTCGTAGTTTTTTGTTATGTTATTGAAATATTGGTAAATTCGTTATAGGCCAAGCTTTCATCTGTTGGTGAAACTTTAAAGAATAAACATAGTTTAATAAACCCTGTCTTGAACAGCCACTCGAGGGACAGAGCAATTTAGTTAAATGTTTTTATCAACCTGCTTTCAGTTAATATAATTATAAATAATGTATTAGTGCTATGTTCATGGCCTAAATTATGTAAATGATGAAACTGATATGAAGGTGTCGCAACAATCATTATTACAGTTCTTTTATGAGAACTATTATTATTATAATACCCCCGACAAACGAAGTTTTGAGGGGGTATATTGGAGTCACCCTGAGGTCGGTCTGTCGGTCTGTCGGTCTGCCGGTCGGTCTGTCCGTTGCAATTTTCCTTGTCCGGAGCATCACTTGAAAAGTACTCGATGGAATTTCATCAAACGTCACACAATGGTAGAATATAATGAGAGGAAGTGCAGTGTACAAGAAACATAACTCTATTCTTGCTAATTACAGAATTATTGCCCTTTTATATTTTTTCTTGTCCGGAGCATAACTTGAAAAGTACTGGATGGAATTTCATCAAGCTTCATACAATGGTAGAATATAATGAGAGGAAGTGCAGTGTACAGGAAACATAACTCTATTCTTGCTAATTACAGAGTTATTGCCCTTTGATATATTTCCCTTTGATATTTTTTCTTGTCAGGAGCATAACTTGAAAAGTACCAGATGGAATTTCATCAAGCTTCATACAATGGTAGAATATAATGAGAGGAAGTGCAGTGTATAGGAAACATAACTATATTCTTGCTAATTACAGAGTTATTGCCCTTTGATAAATTTTCCTTGTCCGGAGCATTACTTTTAAAGTACTGGATGGAATTTCATTAAACTTCATACAATGGTAGAATATAATGAGAGGAAGTGCAGTGTACAAGAAACATAACTCTATTCTTGCTAATTACAGAGTTATTGCCCTTTGATATATTTCCCTTGTCTGGAGCATTATTTTTAAAGTACTGGATGGAATTTCATCAAACTTCATACAATGGTAGAATATAATGAGAGGAAGTGCAGTGTATAAAAAACATAACTCTATTATTGCTAATTACAGAGTTATTGCCCTTTGATATTTTTCTTGTCCGGAGTATTACTTGAAAAGTACTGGATGGAATTTCATTAAGCTTCATACAATGGTAGAATATAATGACAGGAAGTGCAGTGTACAATAAACATAACTCTAACTTGCTAATTACAGAGTTATTGCCCTTTGATATATTTCCCTTGTCCGGAGCATTACTTTTAAAGTACTGGATGGAATTTCATCAAACTTTATACAATGGTAGAATATAATGACAGGACGTGCAGTGTACAGGAAACATAACTCTATTCTTGCTAATTACAGAGTTATTGCCCTTTGATATATTTTCCTTGTCCGGAGCATTACTTTTAAAGTACTGGATGAAATTTCATCAAACTTCATACAATGGTAGAATATAATGACAGGAAGTGCAGAGTACAAGAAACATAACTCTATTTTTGCTAATTACAGAGTTTTGCCCTTTAATATATTTCCCTTGTCTGTTGCAGTACTTTTAAAGTACTTTTAAAGCCATCAGTGATAACAGTTTAATAAAGTTCATGAAAGAACCAAGTTGATGAATACATGGAGTTCGAGCAAAGCAGGTTCGATATTGTATTCCTAGTGCTCTTGTTTGTTTCTTATCCATAAAATTGTTGTCCCTCAACATAACTCGAAAAAGTATAACATTTATTGATTGCCATGAAAGCTTGTACACTGCACAATAATTAAAAATACCGTTTTTAATTTTAACAAAACCATAAAAAAAATAACAATACAAAAAACTCAATCCATAACATTCTCTTTTATTAAGATTTTTTTTTGTCTGGAGCATAACTTTAAAACTATTGGATATAATTTAATAAAACTTCATACAATGGTTAACCATTTTCTGTCATGGCGGCGTTCGGGGGTATTCATCACCTTCAGTGATAGGTCTAGTTTATATAAGAGTCATATGAAAATAGTGATAGGTTTCATAAGATTGTCTTGTTATTATCATTATAGTGTGGTTTTCATTTTATGGAATCACATGGAACACATATATTTATTTTTCTCATTCGATTCTCGTATGAAGTATGAAACCTTGCATATAAGAAGCAATTAGAATACCTTATGACTTCTACATGAATTTCATACGATATTCATATGCATATACATTCATACGAAAGTCATACATGCATGTAGCACAGTAGTTTTCCGATAATTTATCATAACTGGAATGTACTAGTTTAGTGGGGTTTTCTTTTTGTTCCATTGCTCTGACTAGTTCAATGAAGTGACTCGGATTGTCTTCAAAGCAACTAGTACAGTGCAGGAGGAGAACTAGTATAACTACTTGGACACGTATATTGCGCCCATACACTTTAAATGTTGCCGCAAGAAATAAACATATTTCGGGAGTCCAAGGCGGGTCCTGACCACCTGTCCCACCTGTGGATCCTTCAGAGGAGATATTTTCTATTCGGTAAATACTGTAATAGGTTCATATACAAACGTGTAATATATTTTATTTTACATGTCCGTTAACACTCGTGTGTTAACTAATCGTTGCTGACTTTACCATTTAGTGCTCAACCGATTAAACGATTGAATTACCATATATAGTTTCACTACAATGAAAGACGATTTCAATAGGTTTTGTCAATTTTATTGATAGAATTTTATGAAACTTTCTAGAATTAATGTTTAATGTATATTTACGTCAGAACTATAAAAATACAAATTACTGTACCCATTTTGTGCTATTTTTTAGCAACGTACGGGTCCGTCTTTAAATTTTTGCGTAAAAAAAATGTAGGTTTTACCAGAAATGCGAAAAAGTTGCGGGTTTTTTTTCATCTAGTATTTAATTTTAACTGATACATAGAAACCTGCAGATTATAATTATTGTCCTGGAAAAGGTTATCATAAGCTTGAATTTAACTGTTTGGAATTTTTAAAAACAAAATCATTTGGGACGAGTGTCATTATATTTTCAATTTTGCAATAAAAATATATGATAAAAGAGAACTCTGTCGTCGATTGATACTGATCACAAGTTTACCCGTTTAAGTTTTAAAACCTGTCTTTATTGTAAACCGCCCTTTTGCGCCTTTCATTGTCTATTCTTTTTATTGAGTTTGAAATACATGTATTTCTTTTCTTTCTTTGATCTAAATACCCTCCAGTATACCAGTAGACTATATATTAAGAAGGTAAACCGGTAGACTATATATGAAGAAGGTACACCGGTGTCACGTTAGATTCACACGCTATATATTAAGAAGGTATACCGGTAGACTATTCTTGGACTTAGCACTCTAATTTACTTTATTCATACTTTCATGCATATTTTGTGTATAGGTCCGGTAGCTGCATACCTTGCCGACAGATACGGTTGTCGAGCAGTTGTGATTGTCGGCTCTCTCATTTCTACTACTGGCTTGATATTGAGCGCATTTGTTCCCGATTTACCATACTTATATGTAACGTATGGATTCATTACAGGTAAAAATGTTTGAATTTATCACCAACATACATATTTCAACTTGTATATTTGTAGACATCATTTTTTGTTTTACTTTATAGCAAATAAAATATATTTTTTAATCGAAACAATATATATTTTCTTAATTAGACCTAAAACGTATGAGAAAATATATATGTATACACATTACATTTTATTCTATTTAATATAATGATTATGAAATATGAAGTTTTATAGTTAAATAAGACGATATTAGAGGGAGAAAAACAGAAGTGATAAGTGTAAGTAGACAAATCATGGTGCTTATATTGGAATATAAAAGTTATTTTTGTGTGTTCATAACGAGACAGTTATTAAAAATAAAAAATCTCCTTTAAAAAGTGAAATTTGTCGTTTTTCAAAGCTATTTCAATTTCGATTTTGAATTGATTTTTAAGGTAAAAATGAAAGCTGGCGCAACTTGGAATGTTTTTCTTACATTTGCTATATAAAATACTTTGCACCAATATTAATTAAGTCCAAAGCACTTTTGTTTTATATGTTTTCCAAGAAAACCAATAATATTTTTTATTTGAGTTCTTTTGGAGTGTTCATATTAGTTAATATCATTTTTAAGTTTGACCAACAATGTTGAGCAATAAAACATTCCCAGAATAAAAGACCTACTGTCTCTATATCCATGTTACAAAAATCACATAGGTTTGAACTCACCATTTTATATTTAAACAGTTTTATTGTTTGTTGCCACACTTCTAAGAATATACAGTCAAGGGAAATAATTAGTAAACACTTTCAATAAAATAAAAAAATCAACCAGTATTGAAATGGCCATAAAATTCTTACCTTAATATTTTGTCAAAGTCCCTTTTCAGCCTTATTACTTCCTTTAATTAGATTTGGAATTGATTCATACAGTGATTTAATATAATCTACAGCAATGTTCTTCCAGATATGTCTGATTTCAGAAATCAGTTGTTCACGGGCGTTTATCTATAGAAACGCGGGGTTTTAGAAATCGTTTTATATGTAGACATTTTTTAAAATATTTTTTTTAATCAGGGTGTAGGGTGGGTATGCTTGATGTATTTACATGGTTTTATGTCATAAAGTCTCTGATCAGATGAGCTCTATATATATGGACATGATCATTTTGAAATTTATATTAATTATTTCCGAAGTGGCTCACAGTTGCTGGCCATGAATTATTGTCAAGTATTTCTCAATATTTTACAGCATTTATATTGCCTATGACATCGGTAAAACCTCAAATTCCATTATATAATACACAACCCCATATCATCACTTCTAGAAACTGCGAACACAAAATTAGATTTTTTCATCAGTTTTTCTCAATTGTTATTTTTCCAAATCACTATCTGACTTTTATCACTAAATGTCTACCTATGCCAGTGTTCATTCACAGTTTTACCCTTGCTTTCTTAATACCATCCTTAAACGATTTTCTTTTATCTTTTAGCCTCCTTTATAACCATCCTCTTCCTTACCGCTCTTAGTTTAAATCTTAAATCTAAATTATATTTTTCTCTCGATAATTTTTGTACAAAATATATGATCCATACCTTTCATATTTGAGTCTCTGTCCGTAAACACTTTTTTTCTACCGCTCCAACTTCGATTTTCCACTCTTCCGCGTTCTTGATATTTTTATCACTCTTTTTGACCTAGGCATTCCCAACATTCTTGACAATTCTGATTTATTTCAACTGTTTTGATAACCTTTTTATAATCATTTCCCGTACATCACTACTCAGTTCCCTCAATTATAATAAAAAAAACTGCAGACGACCAATACAGTGCAAACTATGTCATACCGTGATGCTACACGCTCCATTGACCTATTATACTATAAACTAATATATGCGTCTATTCATATCGCACAGTATAATTTAAATCAGCACCCATTCATTGACCCAGTCACCTGTTAGGTATATTTTTGTTCTTTATTCTAAAGTAAAAAATAAAAGTTTGAATCGTGTCAATCATAGAGAGAACCAAATGAAAGAGGTGAAACTTAAAGCCTCATTAAACTTCCGAAATGCACACTTTTTGATAACAACAAAAGTGAGTGTAACAAATGTGTTGATAGTATTGCTAAAATCACTCCTGTAGACCCCTTAGTGACTGTTTTTAAAAAAGCGAGAAAATAAATAACTTCAATCGAAATGTGTTTTTCTTAGACAAGTGGACCGAGCTTTAAACTTTTGTCTACATTTTTGCAAATCTGTAATGACTCGGTTGCTTTCCGAATGCACCTCCGCCAGTGTTCGGAAGTACACAAATGAATACTGCAGTGGAAGTGTGCTGATTAAGACCGTTAGATAAGGGGTTCATTAACAAGATAAGAATAGTAATGGCTTCACTAATATTATGTATCGTTATTGGGTTTCCTTTTTTAAGAAACATATATTGATGTCTGCAATAAAATTGTACCGAACGTAGTACGCATAACATTATTCATACGCACTGAAAAAACAATGAGTACGGAATATAAAATGGTCTAATAACTCTCCCTTGCATATACGCATATACGCGTGATACAAACGCACGCGCTATAACGTAAAAAATCACTTTATCAGTCAATATTGAGAGGCTACCAAGGCTGGTTTGTTTAGGACAGTTTAATTTTATATGAAAGATTCGTAGCTTACGTGCAAAAAAATTGTAATGACCGACGTGTTTCCGAACAAGCTTCGTACATGTAACTCCCCGTTTTTTGCCGAAGGTGTTTATCGGAAAGAGACGAACATTAATTTGTAAACAAAACCCGTTCTTAATTATGTACTTATAATGTGCTTTATATTTATTTTTTCGTTTACAAAGTCTCTCAGTGATTAAATAAATATGTATTCTATCATCTTGAAGAGTAAAAGTGACTTAAATTAAAACTAAAAACGACGGAAGTTTAATGAGGTTTTAAATTTTACTGTTTGTCTACCTGTGCACTACCAAAATATGATGAGAAAAGTAGGGGTCATGTGTCATATAAGAGATTTTTGTTCTGTTCAGTGTGTACACTGTTGACAAAGTGAAAGTAGACTTCCGAAATCATGTATGCATACCCCCAATTTCCAAGTAACATTTTTTCTAAATTCACAATTCAAATATGACAATACTTTCAAACTGTTTAAAATACACCTATAATGCCATTCAAATAACAAAAAATAGCATTAAAATAAGGAAAATGCATTTTTGACAAAGAAAAAAACAATTATTATTTATAACCGCCATTATGCGACTACCCCACGGAAGCATTTCCTGTTAACTAGGTCACGATGGGGTACGACGTATACCAAAAATGATAAGATTTTTTTACTCAAATTCAGCATGACTTTTATCAACAAGGATAGTTCAAACCTAATTATCTAGATGTGACTGCAACATAAACTATATATGTGATTAATAAGTAACTGATGTGCAAATGCTCTACAACACAGGAAATCACTTAAATCTATAATGGACTGAAGTAACTTGCGATTCTCTGTCAACCGTATCGTTTGATAACCGGATGTGCACATGTTACTCAGTACCGTCTAATGTTTGCCATGTTGTGAAACCATAATTTAGTAAGTTGGACACATAGAACAAGTATGCCAAATTTCAGGGTTGTGTCTAATGTAATGGCCGAGAATTTGGACTAAAACGAAAATCGAGCAATGTACTGTGTATTGTCTAACTTTGGTTTCAAATTCAATATGAGAGTTATTTGAATGAAAATACATAGAATGTTGTTTTTATTTTTAACAAAAATCATTATTTGTATATTTTAAGAGAGCCAAACTCTAATACCGAACAATTCAGAATTTTACTTTAGTCTGATAGAATTTTAAAATTATCCATGATCTCGATGTGTTTTCCCATCTTTAACAATGGTTGTATCATCTGCAAGTATTTATTATTTCTTTACCTTCGATGTTTCCATTATTAGCTACCTCATAAGGTAAAGGTTCACTACATTACATGAATAAGTAGGGGAATATGGGACAGTCTTGACGGACACCATGTTTTATTTGGGAACAATTATCAGATAGAACCCGTTATTTATAATACAGTACTTTGAATTTAGAACAGTTTTACTAAATTAGTTAACGAATCACTAAATTCAAAATGTTTTAAACAATTAAAAATAAAATAAAATTGTTTTATTATCTCCAACATATGTTAGAATTTCAAATAAAAGGCTTAGGGTTTCAACCATATATCTACCCTTTTGAAAACCTGTGTGCGAGCTGTCTATGATACCGGAAAATGCAATTTTATTCTATTGTAATTGTTTTAGAAGCGATTTTATTCTCCAGTTATCTAGAGAAGCGGGATGTTATTCCCATATTTAGATGAAAGGGTTATAATTCCTCGTTTTGAAATTATGTCATGTTTTTTATTTTATAAAAAGAAGTTTAATGAACTTATAAGATGTGTTTCAATGTCTTTTCACAATATTTGTTAAGAATTCTGTCGTTATGCCGTCCAATCTAGGGTTTTATTATATTGTATTTGTTTAAGTGCTGTTGCACTTTCATGTTCAGTTAAAGGCAATTATATTAATAAACATTTGTTTCAACGGGAGTTGCCAGTTAAAAAAGATCATATTTTGAAGAAGAACAATCTTGTTTTTGTATATTTGCTGTAGAAAATTATTAGTGCATTCAGAATATCTTTTTGCTTCAATATATTTGTTTACATTTATGGTTACATTTCTTACTGTTTTTCTCTCTGTTCTCTTTTTCCAGACTTGAGAAGTATAGCTTGTATTGTTGGCTTTCTTTTATTTTTTGAACCTATGGTCTAATTATAATTCCATTTATAATTGTGCGAGTACATATCATTTCATTACGTTCTTTTTCTTATTTTATCATGTTTGTGCATTGTCAATGTCATTACTGTTTTTAAGGATTTGTAATCGGGTTTTTAAAGTACGGCTTGCATGTGTGTTTACTTTTTGTTATTTTTTATTTTTTTTATTTTTCCTTTTCTATTTTTTTCTTGAAGCAAATTTGAATGTAACAATTTTATTCCTTATCGCACCTTTTAAAACATTCTATAAAATATTAGGATTTAAATCTTTGATACTTTCGTTTATATATGTAATAAATTTCTTATGACGTTTTGGTATTCTGTTTTATTGAACTTATATTCGAACAGTTTATCACTTCGGCTAAATATTGAGTGTTTATTATTTGAATGACATATATATTGAAGTTCCCCTGGATTGAAAAGTCTCCATATAATATATCAACAAAATACGTATTTATATTATAATTGATTTTTCTCTCCATTGTGCATGCGTATCTAATCTACCATTCTTTTTGTCAATGTTTATTTCTAAAACTGAATTCATTACTAACAGTAGTGCTAGTAATTTATTCATACTTTATATCCTAAAGATTTAACAGCATAAATAAAATTAAGCTAGCTTAATTTTATTTATGCTGTTAAATCTTTAGGATATAAATAAAATTAAGCTAGCTTAATTTTATTTATGCTGTTAAATCTTTAGGATATAAAGTCATTGTTGTAACAACGTGTTGTTTTGTTGAAAGGGAAAAAAGATTGTATGTGTATAAACGAAAAAGTTTAGAGTTGTCGAATAATAAAGTCAATGGACCAAGGTATTTATGATTTTTAAAAGTAACTTTTTGATAAACATTTTATTTAGAGAAAAAAGAAAGAACTACCTTATCGCATTAATTATTATCTACATAATACATTTTATGACTGAAGTTTCCTTTTTCTTCTATTTTTATATTATAACTATAGACGGTTTAACATATATCACATGTCACAATTAAATGTTAAATCCTGTGTGGACATGATGGCATTCAAACGGTCTTTTCAACATTTAACTTGTTTCACGTTATGTTAGAGTTTAATTGCTCCAGAATAAACACAGCTTTGAGCACGTAATATTTACCAGCATCCCATAATGCCGCGGGAACATTATAGCTGTCGTTTCGAGCAACTTGTTCTATTTAATGCGAATGCCATGCTTATGACGGAAATATATATAGTTTGTATTTTATTTGGCATTGCAGGAATTACAAAATGACTAAACAATGGTTAAACAATGTTAGATATCTAGAATTAATCTATTTGCAGTGATAAATTTCTAGGATTATTGTATTTCTATACTGTTTAATTGCTCGGACACTTTATTTATACTGTAAAATTACTAAAAGTAGTACTAGTATTTTATTCATACTGTTAAATTTCTAGCTTAATTGTATTTATACTGTTAAACCTTTTGGGTTTTGGATTTATACTGTTAAATCTTTTGGATGTTTGTATTTATACTATTAAATCTTTTGGATGTTTGTATTTATACTATTAAATCTTTTGGATGTTTGTATTTATACTGTTAAATCTTTTGGATGTTTGTAAATATACTGTTAAATCCTTTGGATGTTTGTACTTATACTGTAAAATCTTTTGGATGTTTGTATTTATACTATTAAATCTTTTGGATGTTTGTATTTATACTGTTAAATCTTTTGGATGTTTGTAAATATACTGTTAATCTTTTGGATGTTTGTATATGTACTGTAAAATCTTTTGGATGTTTCTATTTATACTGTTAAATCTTTTGGATGTTTGTATTTATACTGTTAAATCTTTTGGATGTTTGTATTAATACTGTTAAATCTTTTGGATGTTTGTATTTATACTGTTAAATCTTTTGTATCTTTGTTTTTATACTATTAAATCTTTTGTATGTTTGTATTTATACTGTTAATCTTTTGGATGTTTGTATATATACTGTAAAATCTTTTGGATGTTTCTATTTATACTGTTAAATCTTTTGGATGTTTGTATTTATACTGTTAAATCTTTTGGATGTTTCTATTTATACTGTTAAATCTTTTGGATGTTTGTATTATACTATTAAATCTTTTGGATGTTTGTATTTATACTATTAAATCTTTTGGATGTTTGTATTATACTATTAAATCTTTTGGATGTTTGTATTTATACTATTAAATCTTTAGAATCATTGTATTTATACTGTTAAATCGTTAGGATCATTGTATATAAAGTGTTAAATCTTTAGGATCATTGTATTTATACCCTTAAATATTTAGGATCATTGTAATTATACTATAAAATCTCAAAGATTGTATATTTAAGTTTATGTCTGTATATTGAGAACAGATGGGTCTTTGTCTACTTTACTTATTTTAGTAACAAATAATTTCAGGTGTTGGTTCCGGTCTGATGATCCTCTCAGTAAATGTTTGTGTAATGCAACACTTTACCTCGAAAAAGTCACTTGCCACTGGCCTAGCTGTCTGCGGATCAGGTAATCACATTTAAGCACATATCTTATGCGATAGAAATTATTTTTCTGAAAAAATAAGACGAAGTTATTCAAGTTAATGCAGAAATACTATTGGCTTTATGTGAAGATGCTTTTGTAGAACAAAATAGAGATGTAACTGACACAATTATTCGGATTCTTTATGAAAATGAAGGTTATTCGTGATATTCCGCAGACCATGCAACAAGCTATAACAATTGCTACAAATGAACAAAATTTAAGAAAATTATTTTTACTAAGATGTAGAAAACCCGGCGGGAGGCGGGAATTTAAGGGGACGAAAGAAATGTTACATTTGTGGAAGACAAGGTCATGTTGCTAAAGGTTGTAGAGTTAGAAACAATCAGATTAGTGGCGCTTAAATTCATCCAAATAGAAGCCAGTTTCAAAGAAAACGAATTAGTTGTTGTAACTGTCCAGCTAGAGCATATATATTTAAACGAACAAACTTCTTGCATGTTTAGACCGATGGGAAGAGATTAGATAAACATTTTCGACAGCTTCAGCCAGTAATTCAAATTTTTGCTTAATATGAATAGTAAAACAAAAATATCTTTATTATATTGAAAGGTAATTGATAGTTTGAAGATAAAGCCAAAATGATTGCACACAAAAAGGTAAATTTAGAATCAGTAAACGGTGATTTATTGAAGATTGACTGATATGCAGAAATTGGTGGTATTTCTATGAGAGCTCGAAATTTTGAAAATCGGGTGTTTGCGTGATATTCACTACACCATAATAAACACAATGGAAATCCCGTTCAATAACCAGATTTTGTCTTTATAAATTCCGTTATATTGACACATACACCATAACTGTACTTATCACTATGCCTGTACCAGACATTAAGCTCTGTAGTCACTGTTTCTGTATGCGTGCATGGCACTTTAACTTATCATAATTATTCTAAGTATTGATTTTATACATTTGTGCTGTTTTTCCGGCTATAGCCTTTGTTCTAATGAATATATATTTTATATATATCTTTAATATGAGCATGAAAGCGAAATTCAATACGTAACAAAAGCATTACGGTTAAAGGTCTTGTTCCAGTGACCGGTAGTACATATTTAATAAGTGTTTGGAATAAAAACATTCATTATTAACGATTTTCGAGAAGAAGATTGACAAAAGTGTTCATTAGTGTAATGTTAGCAGGGTATGCTGGCTTCTACGTGACCGAATGGTCTAAATGCTGTTGTTTAATGACTACCTACCTCTCATCGCTGAGGTCATGGGTTCAATCGTTGCTAGGTGGTTGTATTCAGATAAATTCTAAGGTATTCTCTACCACATGAACTGGACATGATATATATAAGCTGACATGTTTTGGCGTGAATATATAGCTGAAGTATTTCTGATCTTTTATGGAACCGTCAGGCTCAATAAACGTGTTTCCAAACTAGAATACAGCTTCAGCCGCCGGTGTTAGGGACATAACGGATGTAGCATATAACAGCATTCCAATTAATAGTGCGTTTGCTCGTTTGTATACCGATTTATTCGACAGTATTTAATTCATATAAATGCGGTAAGCGCACCTAATCACTGTTCCGAAGATCCTTAGACGGTTAACTAGCACAAGATTGCACTTTATCTCTGCAAGTTTAATGACTATTGCTCTACGTACTTGGAGGATGCAGATTCTTAACATAAGAACAAACTGCATGGCCAATATCAAATACTTTTGCCGAATGGGATTTCAATTCGCTCCTAGTATGCCAGACGCACGCGTAACCGACTGAACTAGCCTAGTCTGACTTCCAATGATGAGACAAGATAAAACCAAATCTGCTGTTTTTTAATTTTGTATCGCGTTCTATACTTTCAAATTATAAGATATTATTTAATTTTAGGTGTTGGGACGTTCGCTTTTAATCACTTGTCTCGATATCTCTTGGATCAATACGGTTGGAGAGGAACATATCTACTTTTAGCAGGAATAACACTTCATGGTGTTGCTTGTGGGCTACTAATTATCGCACCAGAACCACTTCAAAGTCGCAGGGTAAAGGGCAGTAAGTCTTGCAGCATAGAATCACAGCCGAATAATGTATATACAATCAGCATGCGTCACACAGGAGACCAAGCAACAAAAGACCTGGAGAATGATACATATTCGGGGTTTGATAAGGTCACTGAACACAGAAATGATAACAACGAAAAGCTTAACGAAGAAATAGAAACAGCGAGTGAATATGAAAATAAAGTAACAGCTACCAACGCCATTTGTAGAAATATGTGTAATTTAACACTACTGCGCAATACAGATTGTTTAGTATTTCTCTTGTGCATATTTCTTGTTAACCTTGCATTTACCATACCGTTCAATTTTCTCCCTGATCAAGGTTTAGGAAGTGGTATGGACGATGTCGAGGCTTCATGGTTAGTCTCTGCTATAGGTCAGTATTTATATACGTATGTATTTATTCCAAATGTTCCAATACACTTCAATATATCTCTCCTGAGAAATGTGGTCTGGTGGCACCGCAAAATAAAATTTAGAAAAGTTTTAGATACAAGAAAACAATATAAAACATAACATCGGGACAAGATAATAATGTCCGTGAAGTATGTTGGTAATATTCAAGTTATGAATTAAAAGTGGAACAGCAGGTTTGGGACATAACGGTTAAAAATCAAAATAAAATGCAACTAGTGTTTGGTATATACTTTGTAATACACCTGGTTTTGAGAAAAAAACAATATGAATGAAACATGTTGATAATTAAAAAAAACACTAAGTGCTCTAGTTCCTGGCTACACTACTTGTCCATATCTCTATCGTACCTTTAATTACTATGTTTGTGTTCCTCTTGTTTCTGCAATGCCATCGAGGACATCTGCATTTACCATCACTAGTTTTTGTTTATATTTATTTACTTAAGCTGTCTGTGTTTAACAATGTACATGCTGCCATATTTGCAAGAGATTAGTTTATTTTATGAATGCAACAACTCAAGCATATTATATTGTGTCATTTATAAAAAACAATGTTGCATAAAATAAACCAGACGCCACGATAATATCAATGACATTGGGAAGGTGTATGTACATTAATCAAAGCCCGGCTACCTAGTTTTTTTAAGATTCTTTTGTGACTGTGTCTATTGAATGCTACGTCTCCTACTGGTTATGTGTTTCTTATTTTCTTGAACACTACTCACCAATATTTTTTTAGGATTGGCAAACATTGTCGGAAGGGTCGTCATAGGCTGGATGGGGGACAAACAACGTGTCAACAGTTTTGTCATGTTTGAATGTTTACTTGTGTTAGCAGGTATATCAACATCTGTATCTCCACTTCTCAGTATGTTCTACACTAAGCTGATCTATGCGTGTCTATATGGATTTCTTATAGGTAAATATCAACTTTATATTTTAAAGACTTAAACGACAAGTACTGATAACTGTTTAGAGTTACACATGACAGATTATTTATCTATTATATCTGAAAATTACCATTATGCAATTATGAAATTTCATTTTATGCTTTTTGATGAATTATGTTGCATTGAATTAATTTTTGATAATTTCACTGTTGAAACAGTGAATTTTTTTGATAATTTCACTGTTATAAATAAAAGTTTTCAATATGAAAATAAATATTGTTGAATTCATTGAAATGTCAACTAAATTTCACTCGCGATCATTGATAGTGGCATGCTTGCTCGCAGCTTTGTCACTCATAACTATACCACTTCAGTGATCACGGGATGAAATAAATAGGATATTTCAACTATTCTCTGTGTTATACACCAGCATGTGCGCAGATACTAAATTTCGTTTTTATTTCGAAAATTGGAATAACCTCTGGAATGGTGGAAAGGCGTACATTTTTCAACATTTATGAGAAAGAATTACAGGATTTTTCAAAATTGAAGAATTGGCTAAATACATACGTTATAAATCCATTTTTACTTTCAAATTAATCAGATCTATAAAATATATACTGACTTATCCCGTATTTCCATAAGGATACCTTTTAAACATGTCAATATATTATATTGAAAATTGACCGTCGCGTCCAGGTTAAACTAAATTAGATTTCCCGCTTAAAATTTCAATGTATTTTGTAACGTATCAGATGAACCGTGTGATTTCATTTTGATTTCGATTTGATCCGTCATACTCTTATGGAATCTTAAAAAGAGCCCAGAGTCTGTTGTCAACAGGTCTTTACTTAAAATGGGGTTTTCGTTTCAGATTTATATCTCCGATTAAAATATCACTTTTGCCACGTTTTGGAGGATTTGAAATATATGATGATGAAATGAGCTGAATGTTCAGATTTTCATGTTTATGAGTTTTATATCTTAAGTTGTATTTTTTTTTAAATACCCTTATGTTTGTTGCGTTCTTATGGATGTGGATAAATTGGACGATTTAAGTCACAAACTTTAAAAATTTGATAATATTTTATTGCAAATTTTATATGTTCAAAACATCAATTTGTAGCACAAATAACGAATAATATGTAAAAGGGTCGGGCTGCAAGTTTTAACAACATTATTTACAGCCCTCTCCAATGCGTCAAAATGCATATAAAAATTAAAGTGGCGATAGTATCACAAACATGTCGATTTTGTTTCGAAAAGTTTAACAAATGTATGGTGGTATATATCAGACTATTTTTAAACTAAAACCTAATAATAATTATTTTTTGATATTATCAAATGTAAACATCTTTATAATAACAATAAAATATGCAACATTTAAGGTAATTTTACAAATATTTCTTGAAAACTGCACGTTAGCCTATATTTTTTTTATAAATTCTGTGAGCACTTACATTGATCAAATTGAAACTAGAATATAAAAAAAGCCTAATCATCCCTACTTATATTTTATGTGTTTTTGTTAAGCAGTGTTTATTGGTACTAATTAATTAGCAACTTTGATTACCGGTAAATATTTAAATATTTAAGATATTTCATATTGATGTGCTGACTTGAGATATCACAACATCTCAATTCCGATAATTTTTCACTTAACTTTTTTTTCTGAAAACAATATAGCTACATGACACAAATATGAAACTAAAATACTCCAGTATTAATACTTGCTCTTAATTGTGTTTCAATTTTGTAAAATGGCAAAAAAACTCTGGCAAATAGTTAAAATATTATAAGATTGTCATAAACTACAAGTTTTATATATATAAAACGTTAATAATTAATATTGAGTTTAACATTGTAATAATTTGAGAGGATAGGTGTAAGTATTTGTTTAACATGTCAGCATGAGTAAAATTCAATATTTTCATGTGTCCCTTCAAAAGTGAAACTTGATACTATCGTTTTGTACAATTGGGCTATACAGTGAATAGTTGTTCATTTAAAACTTCCATGTGTGCACTGTTATATAAATCTGAGAGTAAGTTTTAGTAGTATGAAATTTTGAGCAATCCGAAAATATGACAGATTAATTTATAATATTACGTACTAGTACTTTTATTTCCACAGGTGGCTTTATTACTATGGCATCAATAGTTCAAATTGATACATTTGGTTCAAAATTGTTTTCACAATCGTTTGGGCTGTTTATGTTTGTTATTGGATTATCTACTACAGCAGCGACACCGCTTGGAGGTATGCCATATTAATTCACCAATTAATTAATTAATTATGTATCTCATTTCTTAACCAACATTTCAGAGGCAATAATAAGTGTCTAAGAGGAACCTTATATCCAATCAGTATTATTTTAATGGGAGCTTATTTAGCAATGTGTTGACAAACGCATTGGTGTCTGCATATCTCATATTTTTCTTGGAAAATAGATAATTATGTTTGATAATTGACAATCAAATTCCCCGCAGCACTCCAGTGAAGGAAGACCTTGATTTGTGGAAAGGTATGGGCACATGATACTCACAAAAGCTGGTGGGGAAGTTTGATTGTTTGTTTATATATTTATCGTCAGGTTATGCCATCGAAGGCCAAAAGACAATCAATTAAACTAACAACTTTTTCCTGGGATCCTGGGAGGTTAACCAGTACTTGAATACACCCATCTCCGCAAGCAACTGATAACTTCCCCAACTTGAATCAGCGGTGAGATACGAATGACAATACGACGCATTGTCTTAAATCAGTCAATGTGACATTTGGATTGAAAGTCAAGTGCATTATTAACTGAGCTAGCCTGGCCAGGTCCGGTGAAATAAACTATTGTAGTAGTCTAAGTGCCATTTTTCATATGCATACCTTGTCTTCTATATCAATCATGCTCAACATTTTAAAATAAATCAACAGATCAGCTATTGTTAATTTTTTAGGATTGTTGTATCTATACTGTTAAATATCCAGGATTTTTGTGTTTATACTATAAATTTCAAGGATAATTGTTTCTATAGTTGAATATCTAAGATTATTGTAATTATACTATAAAATATATTATATTTGTACTTTAAAACCTTTAGGATTATTGAATTTTCTAGGATTATTCAATTTATACTGTTAAATTTCAAGTATAATTGTAATTATTCTTTAGGTTAACTATCTAGTATAGTTGTATATATAAAGTTAAATATCTAGGCTTTTTGTATTTATATGGTTAAATCCCAAGGATTATTGTATTTATATGGTTAAATATCTAAGATTGTTATATTTTTGTGGTTAAATCTTTAGGATTGTTGTATTTATACGGTTAAATGTCTAAGAGTATTGTATTTATAAGATTAAACTTCTAGGAATAGAAATAAGGCTTTGTATAGAATTGGAAATTTCTACCATATTCATATAATTTAAAATATGTTTATTTTTACAGGTTGGTTGTTCGACAAGACAGGAAGCTACGATGCTACCTTTGTTGTGGCAGGATGTGAAATTATTCTAAGTGCTTTTGTTTTACTATTACCAAAGTTTGTCTCTCTTTGTAAACACATTCGGAATCATTTGTGAATATGAACAGAGGGTATCGTGTACTTTTCAGTTTTGCCTTCCTCATCAACAGCCAGGCATTATTACAATCACAAACTGTCATTTTTAACTGGGCAAATTTGCCTAGGTTTATTAGACGTGTTTCGAAGCTTCGAACATTCTGTTAATAGTAACAACTTTCAATAATCGAAGGACATCCTGAAATAGTTCAACAGTTGAGTTTCGAATCACCGATTCTTCTAATTTAATTTGGAAATATAAACTAGATAGCCTAGAACTATTTTCAGTACTTTCTAATTTTGTTATTATATATTTGATTAATTACACATTCTTTTCGTATTCACATATATAATAAGCCCAGGCGACCCGTGTTTGATTTTCACTTCACTAGTTATACTTCATTTTTACTTACGGGTCTCCATAAACGACTGTCATATAAAAATATATTCCAAAAATCCAAAAAAGACAAAACAAAAATGATTTGTCCATATATGCAAGTGTATCTTTGCTCCTATTTAGCAATCATTCTTTGTTATTTTTAATTCAACTTGGAGTTTTACCTTTTTTAAAAACAATATATAAAATGTTGTATTTAAAATGTAAATGTCAACTCGGAGATAATGATTGATTTTTTTTCAGGAAGATATCTTTATAAAAAATTAAATACATCTTCATCATCTTGGAGATTGAACTTTCTTCGAAATGCAGATTTCTACTCAGAGACTGGATGTTTTTAAAGATATATTTAACATACATGTAGAACATTTTGGAAGTTGGACATACTTTGAAATACATTATTCAACTTGGAGATAGGACTTTTCACAAAGAAAATAAACGTGGAGATGGATTTTATTTAAATATTATGCAATCTAGGTCATCTTGGAGAATATGAAGTTTTTCAAGTTCATTGAATTCAGGTTGAATTTTCTTTGAAACTTGGAGGTGGACTTTTTAAATATATACATGTATATGTAATTGAATTTGAAGATCAACTTTTTGAAAAGTATAGCATTCATTTTAATGACGGAACTATTTCTTTTAAAATACTAGTATACACATTTAGATCATTTTGGAGTTTTAAATAATAAGATTGATCGTTAAAAGGTGCAGTTAAAACAAACACACATAAAACACCAGGCGACTCTCTTTTCTTAGTTATATAGCTTGTCATCCAAATTACAATTTCAAAAATATATCTAGAAATATCACTCTCATGTTATCGCGTGTCAACATAGTATCTTTCATAACTAGCGTGTATATATTTGAGTGCAATTGCTTACTGTTACCAACTTCATCATTCCAAATCCTATTTTTAGGACATATTTATTGAAATGATAATGTTAAAGATTTTCCACCTTAGAACGAGTTACCCTACAATTAACATGACCGCCATTATTATTGTACTTCATTTGCACGAGGGACGGACCGTAACTAATGTTGGCAGAACTTGTGGCCCAACCCTCTTGCTTATATGTGTTTGTAAATATTTATAGTTACACTACTATTGTAATGTAATTGTACGATTATAAGCAATGAATATGTTTAAACTAAACCCAAATACGATTAATAATTAGTAATCATTTCTCTTAGATTTCAAATTCTATTAAATTGATCCTTGTCTACTTTAAATATCAACGTAATTATGTTACAAATATTAATGTTTTTATTAGTTAAATATTGTTACATAAAGTTATATGTTATATAAAGTACACGAATTGCCATTAATATTGTCACTTACACCATTGTCATGAGAAGAACATCATAAGCACTATTTTTAATTTCAATTCCTTATTATTGTATACACTTTATTTTATTGTATGACGTATAGAAATCTTGTTTTTAACACACAAAAATGTGTATATCCGTAATTGAAGTTAAATTGTATCACTGTTACAGTTCACAAATATAAAATATGACACACGCCTGCAATAACTCTATTATAGTTTATACTAATTTAGTTTAGCTCGATTGCGATGAAAGCTCAGGGCTTATATATGAACCGCTCTCGAGTCCGCTTCCTGGATAAAACCAGTACAAAGTGTTGTTTTAAGAGAGGCATGGGGTCGAGCTGGGGATCGAACCCGCAACCTCTCGCGTGAGCGGCCATTATACTACAATTTATATTAACTAAATGAAAATATTGTCATCTGAAACTACATGATATTTTTAATCCTTACACCTATCAGAAAAAAATCGAAATAGCGATATCTCAAACAATCTGTTGCGAACATACTGAACTAATATATTTAGTATTTACGGAATGCGCAGGGAATTGGTTGGTTACAATAAACCCTACCAAAACCGAATCATTGTTGATAACTTACTTTGTGATGAATCAAGTACTAGCTAAAGAACCTTTCATTACCATGTCGGAATCGTGCCTTCATATGTTATATGATATGTTAAGAAAAGACACGGACGTGAATCAATAAGATGCAAAAACTTAAACATCAGCTCGATCGCATATCTTTAGATAATTTATTAATTCATTCTCTTAGAGCAGGCAACACCATTTGGTATAATTGTAATAATTCCAAAACAAGAAAGGATCAGCATGCATAGTTTTGGGAGTAACTAAATTAGTTTATCTTCATGATGTTTACAAAAAAATGTTGGATGAGAAATTCTTGCGACTCACAGACGAAAACACAAACGTACCATCCTTTACAAAATGATAAATAATGATATATCTCTTACTAAATCATATTTCCTTTCCCTTCCGTCTGTAAAGCTAGGATGGAACAGTTTTCTAAAGAGCTACACTCAAGAGATATGAAACGCAACACAGGAAGATATATAAAAACGCAGCACAGGGTTTAGAGGAAACTAACTTTGAAATTGAAAAAGTGACACCAATGCGGGAGGTACCAAATAAGTCAGTTACGTCTCAATGTAAAACCATTAACATCAACAGACACACATTACTGTAGGGTATGGTTATATACGTCGTGCTAAATATGTAGCTTTTTCATACCTCTTGAGGGCAGTTCTATTCCTATTTTTAAGCAACATTTTAACCATACCAAAACTAATGATCCAAAATGCTACTACTACTGAGGGAAAAGGAGAGGACACATTGTACACGCATATGCTATTACGTACGAATTGCAGTTCCCTGAAGGAGAAAAAAAACATTTATTTCATAAAAATATAGTTCAATTAACTCTTTTTGGTTGTTGGAGTATTGAAAAAAAAACTATATTTTCTTTCTGAAATGCCAACTCTGTGATATTATACGCACCGTCTCTTTACAGCAATTTAAACAGCTATGTTCGTAACCAAAATATTGTTTGGAAACTCAAATCTTACATATAACACAACCCGTGTAATCTTACATATAACCCAACCCGTGTTATATTGCATATAACACAACCACCCGTGTAATCTTGCATATAACACAACCCGTATAATCTTACATATAACACAACTCGTGTAATCTTGCATATAACACAACCCGTGCAATCTTACATATAACACAACCCGTGTAATCTTATATATAACACAACCCGTATAATCTTACATATAACACAACCCGTGTAATCTAACATGTAACACATCCCGTGTAATCTTATATATAACACAACCCGTGTTGTCTTGCATATAACACAACCATCCGTGTAATCTTACATATAACACAGCCTGTGTAATCTTACATATAACACAACCCGTGTTGTCTTGCATATAACACAACCATCCGTGTAATCTTACATATAACACAACCTGTGTAATCTTACATGTAACACAACCCGTGTAATCTTACATATAACACAACCCTTGTAATCTTTAAAGCTGTCCAAAAATTCATCTTGAATAGTAAAATATTTTAAAATACATGAAATGTAAGTATCTGTAAGTATATATTACACGAATTCACACAATAATAATACTAATTAACATTTATGGACATGTTCTGAATGGCATGGACGAAACTTAAAGACGGGCTGACCTCACCACGTAAATTGAAACAGCCTTGTTAGTTCGTCTGACATGTTTTAGGAGAAGCGATTAGTAGATAAAATGTATTTTTGAACTGCTTTAAATATCTAAAAAGTAAGTTAAATAATACAATTATGATTGACATCGTGATGAAACATTACTTTGTAAATTAGTTATGTAGTTTTGCTCTTAGTGCCTGTATCACAACGGATAGGCATAACGGAAATTTGCTGCAAAAATCGTCGTTACCAGATTAGCTTTTTCTACTTTAAACATATTTTATTGCTTTTTCATATACATGTGGTAGCAAAAGGGTTGGGCCACAAGTTATCTAACATTAAAATCGGCCCTTCCCAACAGCATATTATTTACAAATAAGCAATCAAGATGGCAATAAAACATATCCATACAGGAAGAAGGGGTAAAACATGAAATAGGGTGTTTTGCTTGAATATACGTTTCCTATGCTGATCTTAAATGAGGGGCTCCACCATGAGGTAAATACTAAGATTCAATAGGATCTATTGTTTATCAAAACGTTTAGTGTCTTTAATGTAAGTTTGGACATTGTTAAATATATCAATATTTTCATTGTCTGAGATATCATCACTCCGGTGTAATAAGGTTTTAACACTTAAAGGATGAAGATGACGTGTAGCATGAAAGAGACGAAGTCGTTCATTTAAAAAAGAAGGACATTGCATGAAATAGTGTTCGGCGTCCACTTTTTCATGCCCACATTTTTGACAAGTTGAAAATAGTTTTAATTTGTTAACAAATAAATCATAATTTAGGTTACTACAACCATTTCTTAAACGTGCATGAAAAATAGATAATTTACGAGGACCTGTTAAATAAAAACATGGTATTTTGGTGGTTTTAAACAGGTGCTTCATAAGTTGGTGTTTGAATGATGATAGAGTTTCAGAATTGCGTAAGTATTCCGGAAGACCATTCCAAGAAGAAATACATGATGGAATAAAAGAATTTCTAAATAATTGAGTTCTAGTATTTAATAAAGAATAATTACTATTATTTCTTAGATTATACGGTGTAGTTATTCCTATAATTTCAGGAAAAATATTGTTTAAAAATTCTGGAGTTAAGCCTTTTTTTACTTTATATGCAACAATTAATTTTTGATATAATCTTCTATCTTCTAAAGAAAGCCAGCCTAGTTCTTTGTACAAGTTGCAAAGAGAAGTAGACCGGGTTAAACCGGTTACAATACGAGCCGCTTCATGTTGAATTTTTTCGAGATTTTCTTTTTCATATTGGGTACATCCACCCCACACTACAGATCCGTATTCTAAAATAGGTCTTAGAAATGATATATAAATTTGATTTAAAGCCGTTCTATTAACTGTGAACTTGATTTTTCTCATCATACCTAAAACCTTTGATGCAGAGTGTAAAATATTATGAATATATTCATGCCATTTTCCATCGTTGCTTAATGTGAGTCCTAAATGTTTATGATGATCTACAAACTCGACATTGGTATTATTAAACGTCAAAGAAGGATACATAATATTTTTTTTAAAGTAAATAAAATTGCTTCTGTTTTATTTGGATTAAAATTAACTAACCACTGTTTTGACCAATCTGAAATCATACTTAGGTCGTAATTTAAAATTCCTTCAATATCTGTTATATTAGATGCCGTGAATGCAAGAGATGTATCATCGGCAAATATTCTAGTAATACTTAGTAAATGGTCGGCTATATCATAAATATAAATCAAAAAGAATAATGGCCCCAGTGCAGAACCTTGAGCAATTACAGCATATGTTGCCTGACTGTCGGACAAACTTGAACCTACAAAGACCTTTTGTTGACGTCCGGTTAAATAACTTTCCGTCCATTTTAGGATATCACCGTTAACACCGTTTTGTTTTAGCTTGAAGAGAAGACCTTTTATCCACACACGATCAAATGCTTTGGAAACGTCGCAGAAAACCATGCATGTAAATTGACCTGCACCTATACCTAAACAAACTTGATGATAGATGTCGATTAATTGATGAACAGTTGAATGACCTTTTAAAAATCCTGACTGTAACTTGTATATCAAGTTATTTGCAACAAAAAAAAAATATAGATATGTTAGTAAACAACTCTTTCCATAAGTTTACCAACACAACTCAAAAGTGTTATTGGCCTATAATTAGATGAGGTATTAGTATTTCCTTTTTTTGAATAGTGGCATTATTAAACCATGTTTCCATAATTCTGGAAATTTACATTCTTCTAATGATTTATTATAAAGCATAACCAATGGTTTAGAAATACAATTTTTTGTTAATTTTAAAAGTTTATGACTGATTTTATCTTCTCCAACTGATTTGTTAGGATTTAATGTATCTAAATCCCAATTCTTAGAATTGTTTGTCATTTATGAATTGCAAATGTTATGTAATATACTATGTACAGTTCTTGATTAAAATATTGTTTAAACCAATAACGGATCCTAGTTGTAAATGAAGAAACGTACAGAAAGTATAAAATTAGAAGATTTATCGGGTGAGTATTAAAAGATTGAATGTCACGGAACCTTAAACCACCTGAGCGTGACATGTATATTCCCGGGCCGGGCCCGATTAGCTCAGTCGTTAGCGCGTCTGACTATCAATCCAAGGGTCGTGAGTTCGAATCCCCCTCCCCCCCCCCCCCCCCCGCCTTGCAAGTCTCCGTGATGGTTGATATACGACATTGTGTCTCATTATCATTCGTTTCTCACCGCTGATTCAAATCGGATAGTTATCAGTTACTTGCGGAGACGGGGTGTTCTCCAGTACCAGTTAACATTTCGGGATCCCAGGAAACAGTTATAAGGATAACTGATCGTCTATTAGCCCTCGATGGCAAAAAAATACGCTAGATACACGATCAATCAATCAATCAATCAATCAATCAATCAACCATCAAACCGATAGTTTGATACAATCACGGGATTCATTTGTAGATCTTAGTAGATTTCGGTATCTGTAACAGTCAAATGCATCTAAATGTATCTAATAAACAATACAAAAAAGTTATATAAAATTAAACATAAGTATGTCATGTGGGTAACAAATAGCTGTGTGATTATACAGTGTATGTATATATAATCTTAATATAGGGTTTTAAATATGCTTACATGTAACATGCTGTCTCGCCAGTTTCTTTGGTGCTTTTGGCACTTTCATAAATGTGCTTGATAATTTTAAAGCGGCATGGCCAGAATCTGAAAATATTTATTTGATAAAGAAAGATGCAACTTTTTTTATGAATGACAAACATTTTCGTGAATTCCCATTTACTTTGATGCATTTATAATAACTGATGCCTCTCTTCCGCTGAATAAATCGTGTTTTAAATATATAAATATATATATTTACTGGTCAGTAATTCTAATATGCAAATTAGTTGCTTCACTGACAGAAAACATCGTAATATTTCCGATTCAATCGTTTATACTCGGCTAATCCCATCATCCTCCTGTGTTAGAATGGTCGCTAGTTATGTGCATATGTATGATTATAGATATATGGATAATTTTTTTTCTTTTTCATTTTGTTGGTATCTAAGTTGTTTTTATATTAGGATATATACTAAATATTACAAGTATACCAGGTTTTTATTTATGTGAAAGGACATAAATATTGGTTATGTCGCTTTAAGTGTTGGTTTAAAGTAAATTTATCAGGATTTTTCAAACTTTAAAGTTGGCCAAAAATATATTTTTCCAGTATAGCATGTCTGTATATACTCACTTACATCGTATTGCCAAAAGGATATATATCTTAGCATGCCAAAATACTATATTAAAGAGGGATTTCCTTACTTGGGCTACGCGCCTATCTTAGACTAAAATAGATTTCTCGCTTAAAAGTGCATAACATATTTTGTGACGTGTTAAATGAGTCACGTAATTTCATTTGATTTCAATTTGATTCATTGTACACAGGAGCAGGTCGAGGATTTCAGTTCAGAGGGGCGAGGATTTCAGTTCAGAGGGGCGTAACGCAAAATCTGAGCGGGCACACATGTTTTTCCTTAGAAATATAGTGAATTTTAATAAAACAAGAGTTTATGGGGAAAAGGGCGTACGCCGTTTGACCCGCCATTGATTTTAACACGTAGTACAAATTGTTTCATATTAGAAAGAGTCCGATTGACATCAGCTTGAAGCAGTATTTACATGCTTTCTATTTTAGAGTGGGAATTTCATTTCAAGTTTACCATTCCAATTTAAATATCAATTGCGTCACGTTTTGGTGGATTTGACATATTAAAACAATTTTTAACGATTTTATTTATTAAATATACTTGATACTTTTATCCATTTCATTATGTTTTAAATACATGTTTATATATAGGTGTAACCCCACCATTGATTTTTGTTCTTTATTCTATAGTAAATAATAAAATTTTGAAGGCTTGTCATTCATAGAGGGTCCCAAATGAAAGAAGTGAAACCTACATTTTACTGTTTGTCAACCTCTGCACTATCAAAATATGATGAGAAAAGTAGGGGTCATGTGTCATATAAGAGATTTTTTTTTCTACTCAGTGTGTACACTGGTGACAAAGTGAAAGTAGACTTCCGAAATCATGAATTCATACCCCAATTTCCAAGCATCATTTTTTTTTATAAATTCACAATTCAAACATGACAATGCTATCAAAATGTTCAAAATACATCAATCATGCCATTCAAATAAAAAAATGAGCATTATAATAAGGAAAATGCATTTTTAAAGAAGAAGAATTGAGGATTATTTATAACCGCCATTACGCGACTACCCCACGGAAACACTTCCTTTTTTGCAATGGTGGCACTATGCCTATATACATGGTTTATTGCCATCTTGATTGTTTTATGTAAATAAATTAGTTGTTGGGAAGGTCTGATTTTAACGTTGGATAAATTGTAGCTCAATCACTTTGCTATTTCATGTATAAAAAAAAGCAGTACATGTTTAAAGTAAAACCTAAAGTAAGTTCTTATTTTATTTTAATATGATTATAAGTATGTCTTTAATATTTAATATGATTATAAGTATGTCTTTAATATTTTAGTTCATATAAACGTAATTGCCACGTAGTAATTGCCTACATGCATTTTTTTTTATCAAATAGTGATATGTATACGCAAGAACTTATATAGAAGGATAGGTAACTTGCATCTCCTGTCTGGTTATTGATAAAATAGCACACGAAGGATTAATTATTTGGTAAATAATCATTCATAATTTACGAGCAACTAAGTTCTTGTACATAAAATGTAAGTTGTGTTTACTCTTAGATGATCTAAACAATTTCGATCACGAAAAATGATATTGAATTAAAGATACATGTAGTGAGGTTTGAAATAACCTTTCTCGTAATTTGTTGTTATTTTAACTGCAGTATACACAATTTGAAATCAGAAGTATTTCAGCAATTTTAAACACAAATTGCTGGTAATGGTATCATTTTGATGAGGAATTCATTCTGCAATATAAGAATTTTAATTGTGTTCCTCAGATGATTGGAAGTTAAGATAATTGAAAAAGAGATATTGCGAGATTTTGTGTGAATACGCGAGCATTCACAAAGTATCACTCAGTTGCATTTCCTTCTCTATGCAAGTCATTGGTATATGTAATTAATGTGGTGAGCATCTGACTAGTTTGCAAATAGCAGTTCCATTATTTTACTTTCATTGTGTTCCCATGGTATGTTAGTAATATGTATAATGTAAATATGACAAGTAGGCTATTCGTGTAATTGTATTGCCAATAATAAACTATGTTTTAAAAAAATATATAGAAATGATTTTTTTAAGTTTCAATTTTCTCTGGATACCATGGGCCTATAAATTAGGATCCAAATTCCTTGTGGTACGCTTTTTAATATTTCTTTTTAAATATTTTTTATCATTTCAGAATCACATCTTGGTAGGGAAACGTTTTTCTTATATTTTTAATAGTCCCCATTTTAGCATAATGCCATGAGGAGTTGCGATGGTTTAGTGGTTACATGTAGCATGCTTGCTCTAAGTCCCAGAGGTCCCCGGTTCGATTCCCAATGGGGGTTCGGTCGGAGTTGTTCAAACGTTCTCCCACAGTGCTTTATTCGGACAAGGTACTGTGAAAGCAAGCATTCTTTCGAAGGGGAGGAGTAATAAAACAGTTAGTCCCGTGCACAGGGAGAGCCATATCCAGGGCTCGTAGAATATCTCACTCTATGTTAATCAGTGATTAGAATGACCGAAAACTCTCTCGGTAACCAGGCTTCCTATAATAGAAATTGATGCTGTAATGAATTGAAAAAAGAAAGAATATGATTTGTTGAATTAATTCATTTTCTTTGTAAAAATTTGATTCGGTCCGTTAGTGTATGTGTGCTTCTATTAAAATTTCGCGCATGCTCCCTGTCGTTTCCGGTGTATTTTTCAGCGGCTATTTGAAAATGCAAGTCAGAATAACAGCACTGAGGTATGAAATAAGGGACGGGAATCATCACAAAACCACTGCTTTTCTTTATATGTATCAGTTGTGCAGTAACGGAAGAAAAAGAAGAATTACTTTTGTCATGTTTTCTCTTGTAAACATTTTTATCGAGGATACATTATAAATTTTGGTGATGGGAAGTTTTCAAATTTTTAAAGATCTGTGAGCGGTCTATACACAGCTGCCACGGAGCTGAGGGGGTATACTCATTGATTTGTCGATAAACCTTAGGGTCCAGGGCATTAGTATTTAAAGCAGATCAAGGAACATTAGATCTAATTAAAAAATTATCCATTAACCCAGAAAATGGGCGTTTTGGAGTTTGTTTAGACATGGTATGGCTTTAGTCAACTTTGAAGGTTAAATAATTTAAAAGTTAAAAAAATGTACAATTAATATATACAGAACATTTTTTTTCAAGTTAAAGCAATCTAAACAAACTGCTGAACTTAAACAAATTTAATTAATATCAAAATAATTATTGTGTAATAATTACCAGTAATCAGCAGACAGTTTGTAGACAATCAACATTTTTCTCTTTCATAAATTGCAGATCAATTAAGAAATAAACACTACATATACTTTAATCATTATTATTCTCCACCAGGATCAAAAGTTATTCTTTAATTAGATTAACAGTAATTCATTACAAAGTTGCAAGACTGTGCAAACCTGTCAACTGGTTTTAAACGTATTTTAAGTAGGTTACTAACCAAAATGTTTATGGATAGTTAACTTAAAATACTATTCCCAACTATGACCATTAAAACTCCTCACGTAAAAAAAAATAAATTTGAAATGTCTTGTCTGCTTTCATTGCAATTCTATCAATGGCATTCACATTCCAGAATCGAAAATATTTGGTTAGGTCAAGTAAGAAAAAAAAATTTTCATACCGATGTACTTCGTCCAACTTTTTATTTTATAACTTTTGTATTTATTGTTTTTGAAGTCTACTCGCAGACCAGACTCAGAAGCAAGTGAACCCATGTGAACATTTAGACCCAATTACTTACTGCACTATTGTAATGGTTATCAAAAGAGGTGAAATATTTGGATGTCCTCAATTTAGCAACACTGAAAACACAGAAGAATAAAACTCCTACATATATTTATCATAATAGTAGTGTTGTGTTTTTGAATTTTTAAGTCACATGATTAAAGTGGCTCTGCATCGTATCCTCGATTTTAGTTTGTTTATTTAGAAAGCCATATTTATTTACATGACTGTTTTCTGACTGATTTTAAATGATCGCTTCAGTCAAGGAATTATATAGAGAAGGAAAGGCAACTGATTGAGATTCTGTGAACGCCCGCATATTCACGCTAAATCTCGCAATATCTCATTTTCAATTATCTGAACTTCCATTCATCTCGTAGAACACAGATCAAAACTCTTACATTGCAGAATGAAATTCTCATGAAAACAATACCATTCCCAGTAATTTGTGTGTAAAAATGTTAAAGTACTTCTGATAACAGATTGACCATTACTGTGGTCGGTTTGACCAATGTTGTGGACGGTTTGGACTGGCCAAACAATGTGTGGCTGGTATGTGTGATCATATATTATGTGGCCAGTTTGACTTTTTAGGTGCCAACTTGACTTGAGACTCGTGTGATTTTAATTCTTGATATACACTGCCACCGGCAGCTAAAAAAATTGCCAGATTTTGATTATTAGTGTCATTTTGAACAAAATCTGGTAAATCATGAGAAAAAGTCAACAGTTTGAAAGTCATATTAATACAAAGTCATTAAAAGTTTTTGTAGTTGCAATTTGCATTGGTAGGTAGGAGTATGGCAATCAAATATTTTAAGTTAAGAACAGCCTAATGGTTTGTAGTTAGGTCTCTTAAGCAAATCACCTCCTGTCTGATGGGAAATAACTGTACAATTTACTGCTTTGATTTTTTTCAGTCAACATGTCGGTGTGCAAGAAATGTAAAAAATTTGTCAGACCAAAACAGCAATTGCTCAACTGCCGGGTATGCAGATCAAATTACCACAGAACCTGTATAAATGGTGAGTATCTACTATTACTCTTAACACATTAACTCTGTTTGGCAGCTGCTTGTTACGTACATGACATTTTTTTATAAAACAGAGATTAGTTACTGCAGGCACTTGGCCTAACATCAAGTGGCACATGACATTTGCCTTTGTCCAAATTTTGGCATTTTCTGAAAATCACACTTACAATAGATTTTGTGAATTTGGAATAAAAAACAAAGGGAATGATTGTAATCTTGGGCGGTAAACTTTTCTTTTTTTAAAGATCCGTGCCCTATCAAAACAGTTATCCCTCAGGTCAGAATTTTCTTGACAATCCTCAGATTTATGTAGATTTATATAGTCAGTACCTATTAGCTCCTGAAGTCATTAGCATGTCTGACTATCAATTGTCTTGAGTTTGAATCCTTACCCGGCCACAGTCTCCATTATGATTGATATACTGCTTTGTGTCTCATCATTCATCTCACCGCTGATTTGTATGGGAATGTTATCAGTTCCTTGCGAAGATGGGTGTACTTGCGTACTGGTGAACCTTTCAGAGTCCCAGGAAACAATAGTTAGTTAACTGATAGTCAGTTAGACCTCCAGGGCTCAAACTGGGTCTGAATTTTAGGAAGAAATGGCTTCTCCTTCATCCAAAATAAAAGGAGAAGTGGAGAAAAAATAGGGAGAAGTGGTAAATTTCGTCGCACGGTTACATGAAGACTAAGTTTCATTAAATTAATGCTATGTCATTATGTGTGTTTTTGTTTTATAATGTTTTACATTGATTTTTATTTATATCAGATGTGTTGGTTGACTGCCTTCTTGTCTTTTATCTGATGTTGCTATTAAGGAACTAGTTTTTTGTGTGATGTATTCTTAAAGAACAGGGAGTTTAACTTTCTGAATAAAGATACAGCTAAATGCACTTACAATCTGTTTTTTCATGGTAGGAGTATTCTTTATGCCACTCATTATTGTTTAAAAATTTTTTTGCAAAGCATGGAACACTAGTACCTGGGAAAGCAGAAGATAAATGCTATTTATCTATAACTTTATCTCAGAAAAAATAATCAGAAAGATATTAGTGTGATTAGATTACATATATCAAATAAAATAATTACTTACCGATAGATTGCCAATTAAACAGTTTTCATGATCATTACCTCTTTAATGGTCCATCTTTTTTCAACAAATTTGCATCTTAAAGACTGATTGGATGGATTTTTAATTACTTAGTCACACTTTTAGTCATAGATCGGATGACAAATATTTAGAGTAATTAAACCAGCTGATTTAAACAAACAAATTGAATAACAAAACAACTATTTTTTTATGTGAATTCTATACATCACTCACGGACACCGAATTAACAGTTGTTATAATTGATTCAATTCAATTTGTTTATTTCGACTCAAACATATATATAGACAACAGTTAGTGGCAACATAATTATCAATACTTATGTAATCATCCGTAATTTCTTTAACTGAAATGCGCTAATTATTCAGTTTGAACGTATAATTTATAATTGAATTACACTCTTGTCAATCAACTATGCATCTCGCAAACACAAAGGATGATTATGTCATATGTGGAAAGTTACTTTGTTCATGGAAACTTTGATTGACAGTCGAAAAAAATGCTCGGTTTCAGTTAGACGCTAGATGTTTTAACTCTATACAAGGGAAACCTTGATCATGGTCAGCCAAACAATTGCGTTGCCTAGCAACCTATATGATAATATGAAGCAAGTTGGCAAGGGGTGTAAACATATATGTCGAAAATTGCCTGGGGATATTTGGATCAGAAGTAACATGTGGGGACACTTATCCACGGATTAGAGTATATACCAAATTACCAAATATTAGTTATAATTGTAATTTGCACTTCGCTGGTATCCAGAAAAAAAGGGATGTTAATTTTGAGGTGACTTAAAACTTCACCGTGACCAAAAAAAGCAAAGTGACCAAGAAAAAAGCTATTTTGTTGCCCACGTCGCCCTCTAGTTTGAGCCCTGCCGTCAATGGCGAAAATGATGCTAAATATTCAATTAATCATTAAAATCTATGTAAGTTTCTTATATTTTTTATAAGGGCTATTCCATACAACCCACCCATGGAAGGCACTTTGAAATTGGACCCTCCCCCTTTATTTTTTAATTCATTTTATCAGGGCCCCCCCATTTTGAAAAATTCTCCCACCTTAGAAGTTTATTATTTTGCCGTCCATGGGTGGGATGTTTGTTTAAATGGAACAGCCCTAAGGATTTAGTTTCAATTTTACCACTTAGAATAAATATATATTTTTTGTTCAGTTTTGGAAGATTTAACATTCCAAATCATTAGTAAATGATAACTTAATGCTTTTTATTTGTATTACCGGTATACCAGTTACCCTGGATGGGACTGTAAGTGACCATTTGTCCAGAAAAAATACTCAAAAAGTATCCAAGCTGGGTTTGTGAAACTTTGCATATGGATAGAAGGCAATAAGGAGATAATGCAGGTCATTTTGTTTTTTTCAGTTGGATACTAATTGTTGTTGCTATGGTATCAAAATAATACAAGTAGGGGACTCGTGTACTGCTTGTTCATTTTTTAAAAAAAGCTTTATATTTATAGTTTTTTTTACTCACATACTGCATTACAGGGTAGATTATAAAAAATAAACGACTAAGAACTCTTTCATTCATAAAAACATATTAAATAAATTTGATAGATTGCTATCTTTCAAATATTTCCTGTGTTTAACTTCAGGCATTACTCAAGAAGTCTACAGAAACTGGAAAAAAGGTAATTTTTGTACAATTTTTATCTCATATGAGCAAAGCTTAGCTGACTTGGTGATGTATTCTGTGGACTAAGTGATGGTGTCTGTTCTCCACCATTTATTGCAGACTTTTTTTAACTGCTGAATATATTTTTATTATGCCCCCCAAAAAAATTTTTGAGTGGCATATAGTAATCACAGCGTCTGTCCGTCCTTCTGTCCAGTATTTCGTTTCCGGCCTGTAACTTTGTCATGCATAGATGGATTTTGTTGATACTTGCAACAAATGATTAACAGAACATGACGACGTGTCGCAAGTAATACCCACACCCGTACCTCAAAGGTCAAGGTCACAATTTGAGTTTGTTTGACAACACTGAGTTTATGTGAGATTTCGTTTCTGGCCTGTAACTTTGTCATGCATAGATGAAATTTAATGGTACTTGCTACAAATGATCAACATAACATCATGACATGTTGGGGGGCATGTGACCCTTAACCGTGACATTTCTTGTTTTAAAGGAAACTAGTTAACTTGATATTGTCCCTTGGATGGTGCCCTTTCATATAAGCCAATGCTGATAAATATGGTGTTGAAGACTAAGCAAGGCTCAAACTCGAGAGCGACTTCATTTTTTTTTTTTTTGTCCATCACTTCGCTTTTCTTTACGGTCAGGCAGAACTTTAAATTCACCTGTAAACCAATGACAAAATGTAATTGAAACCAATATTTGGTTAGTACTTGAATCCATAGATAAGTGTCGCCACAGGTAGCAGTAATCAGTCACCTCTACCAAATATCAAATAACCTCAGGCAAGTTTTGGCATATATAAGTGTTGACACTTTTAGACTCTGCTGATTTTTAGCTCTACTGGCCAAAGGCCAGAAGTGCTTATGCGATGGCGCGTTGTCTGTCGTCTGTTATCAGCACTTTCTCTGAAACCACTAGGCCAATTAAACTGAAACTTCACGTGGGTGTTTCTATTGCATAGGAGAATATACAGAAGATTTTTTTTTTCGATCTGAAATTCAAGATGGCCGCCATTACTAAAAATAGTCCAAAACTTAAAAAATCTTCTTCTCATGAACGGCCCAACAGATTTTCAAAATGTTTATGTAGTAATGATGACCAACTATAGTTTTGTTAGATTTGTTCAAATGGTGTCCCTAGGGTAAAAAATGACCCTGCCCCGAGAGTTCAATTAGGGGTCACATATCAATATAATATTTTTATTATTTTTTTTAAATGGAAATGATTTTGCCTATACTTTCACTAAAGCATTGTTAGGTGAAGGAGGTTAAAATTTGTAAAAATGACTGGGTTCCTATTTCTTAAGGGGTCAGGAGGGGCCCCAAAAGGGTACAAATTGGGAATTAGTAAAATTGTTTTCTTAAGAACCGGTACGTCAGATTTGTACATATTTGATATAAATTATCCCTAAGTGTAGGGGTTTGATTGCAGATGAGAATTTAGGGGCTAAAGAATTTTACATAGGGATACTGTGGGAAAACAGAAAATTCTCTCTTTTTTTTCCATTTATTCTGAAACCACTAGTTCAGTTAAACTGAAACTTAACATGGATGTTTCTACTGCATAGGAGACGATACAAAAGATTTATTTTTTCTATCTAAAATTCAAGATGGCCGATGTTTCTATTGCATAGTAGAATTTCAAAAAGTGCTATGGCCACTATGAGTCAGTAGAGCATCCTCAGACCCTCTTGAGCCTCTTGTTATCATGTAGAATATGTTACTAGACAACATAATCGTATGTCTGATGTCAGAAGTCGTTATTTCCATAATGACAATGGTAGGATAAAACATCAAGCAATCTTCTGACACATATTTAATAGTTATTTTCCATGAACACTAATTTTCCACGTTCGAGGTATAAAAGTGACCATGTGCTTGCGCGAATGCCTGGCTTCTGGGTAGAGTGTAATTTAATTGCAAATAATGATTTCTAACTGAATTATAAGTGTAATACACATGCTTGATGTTAAGAATTGTTGGTAGTTAATGTGTTACTATTGTATAAGTATTGGTAATAAGAACAATTTAATATGATACTCAATTCAGTGAGTAATCCCATCTGTACTCTATTAGATCTGTATGGAATTCCTACAAAATGTAACTGTTTTGGTATTCAGTTTGTTTGCTTATGGTACAAAATGGGAATACTTTCACTTTCATTAGCCTTCGTATGCTTTAGGTTTTGTTGCATTTTGGAAAAAAAACAGTAGAGAATCACTTTATCAAAATAATGATTACGCTACAAGTGATCAGGTGACCATTGATTCTCCTGAGTGTTTCCTCCCAATGATCATTTCTTTCTCTGCAAGAATTATGCCATATTTATCAGGCCTTCTAAAATTCCAAAATGCAAATCGGTCCAGGTTTTTTACTACCGTAAGAATCGCACTTATTTTAAAAAATCACTAAAATTGCCTTACGTTATGCCTTTACCATTATGCATACCCCACCCACCATGTCAGCTGCATCATGTATTTTCTCCGTTTATTTATTAATAGGGAACGATTTCAAGTTTATTTGTGTATTATTTATAACATACTTTATCACAATGTGTACATTTTAATGACTGACATTATGTTTCCGCTTTACTGAATAATTTTCATTATATTAAAAGTGTTCGATCGAACTGGAAGTGTTGCAAGTTCCGAAAGCTGCATGAAATAACCACCGTGGAAACCAATGTAACAGTTCAACCACCAAAATAAATCATTCAGAACCTGTCCCACATCAAAACGAAATCGGTCCGGGTTTTATCACTTGCATTAACTTATGTCATTAATTTTATAATTAGAGTTATTTTTTTAAAAAAAATGAAACAAACAAGTAACACTGCACGTTTTATCAAATATTTGAATGACGCAAACAATATTCGGTCCAACCATCCCAGCTTTGACTGGCGGTATATCAAAGAAATTACGGACGCAAACACAGTCTTTTGATAAACCGCCAAAAACGTTGGGTCGCTGATCACACACCGAAGGCGTGCTACATAGCGATAGACTCTTCTGATAAACTCCCCTAATACCGTCAATGGTTTAGTCGAAATTGACATCATTTCGCACAGCAGGTGACAAAACAAACAGATTATTGGGTCAGATGATATTGCCGCAAGGCGTATTTCACAGGTCAGTATGGCATTGTAAGAGTTATTTATGAGATTTTATACGACCGATAGAAAATATCTGGACCGATTTTTTATTGAACTTTGAAAATATTTGGATCGATTTTTTATTAAACTTTGAAACGAAAACCGGTTTTGAACTTCAGAAATCGGTCCAAAAACCGGCAATTTTAGAAGGCCTGATATATATATATATATATAGATATATTTAACCTGGCATTGAACTGTATCAGCCCCCATCTCCACACAAAACAACCCTTCAAAACACAAATACTTATTTTGTCTTTATGTTACAGATGGTACCACAGATGCCTGGTCGTGTTGTACCAGCAGCAGTAAACCTGGTAAATCATTTATTAACCTTATACCTTTATACTGTTCAATAGTAGATACCATTTAAAATTCTTTATCTACATGTAGCATTGATGTATTCATTGGCCAGGGGAATTTTTTTTTTCTAAAGACCAGTGACCAATTAAACATTTGCCATTAGTAAATTAAAAATTGCCCTTTTGAAAATATGATAATTTCGACAGTTTCCATTGTTGTGCTCCCTGATCAGAAGGTTTCAATAGCACACTTGTATAGTAAATTCATGTTTGTTCATCCAAATAATGTGGGTCTTCCATGGCCAAGTGATTCACGGTGCAGTCTCAAGATCACTTGCCGCTCATGGCTAAAGTTGTTGGTTTGAGTCCCGCTTGCTCCAAACATTTTATGTGAGAAAGTTTTTCAGTTACTTTCGGAAGTAGGATGGTTCTTCTCAGATTCATTTTGCGATCTTCCTCCACCAATAAAACTTGATATGTCGCCTATTACCTGAAATCTGTCGAAAAATGGCTTTAAACCCTATCTGTCTTGTGTAATTTCAATCCAATCTTTACCAAACTTGGTCAGAATGTTTATTGGAGCAAGGTCCAGGTCAGTAGCCCTGGTCTTCCAGAGTAATGGTCCTTGGATTGTTAAAAATTTGATGCCAATTGATGGAAGCAGGCAAGTTCTGATAATTCGTCATACATTGTGCAATCTTAATGTTTCATATACCTGTGTTTTCATTTGGAACCACTTTAATAACAAACTTACTACACTGTACATCTATATGATATATTTACATTACTTGCAGTAACTGTTATATATTTTGAGTCATAATTACTGAATTATGTCTCCAGACATATTGTTTTTGTGCTTTCTTCAGTATGTCATTCGCCTGTCACAATATCTTGTTCAGATAACTCCTACTGTGTTTGGATTGAGCTGAAACTTGGTAGGTCTAATGGTGCATATCCCTTATATTGTTTCTGGGTCGATGATTTTTAGCTGAGTTACATATTTGGATTTTTGGAATTAAAAGTTTTGTCTGTGCAATTCCTCATATATCTGTGGGTGGATTTAATTGAAACTTGCTGGGAAGTGTCATTGGTACAGTTAGGACTAGTTGTGCATAACCCTTTTGTGTTCTGGTTTAATGATTTTTTTACTTTTAATTAAAAATCTAGTATGAGGTGCAGTGCATATAATGTTTTAATAAGGGTGCAATTTTCAATTAAAAAAGATGGGGGTATCTTAACTTCTAGATTGGCAGATATGTGGATAAAGACACATAAATATTCAGATATATTACGATCTTATTTATTGAAGATTTAGAATTCACATTTATTTCAGCTAATTTTTTACTCGCTTATACATAATATTATTTAGATTATTATATGTAATTTACAATTTCATTTGCCATTTACAATATCTACAGGTCTACAATATATAAAGTCATATATTTTAAACAATTAAGAAAACTTAACCCCCCACCTTCACAGTTAAGGGGTGAATTTACATTTTTTTTTTACTAGGGGGTATTTAATCAAAATCACCTTATCTGGGCCACTGGAGTTTTTTTTCTCACCCAAATACATTTATAGTTTCATCTCTTCCATCCTTGTTTTGTTGGACCATTCCATTATCATTTAGGACCATTCATTATAATTTAGGACCATTCCATTATCATTAAGTATATAGGACCATTCTGTTATTATTTAGGACCCTTCCATTTTCATTAAGGACCATTTCATTATAAAGAAGCATTCCATTATCATTTAGGACCATACCATTATCAGAACAGAACATATATTTTATTAAACTTAAGCATTATAGCTCAACGTCATACATATATACAAAATCAATACATACGTGAAGATAAGGTGGTATATGAATATCGTTTCATTAAGTTGATATTTTGTGAGAGTGTTATCTTGGTATTTAGAAACAATCATACAAAATTGTTTTAAGCATAAACTCAATACAAATTTAAATTACAATAAATCCAATGTATTCTACATTAAACTGTTAAACGAGAATCCCTGAGTTGAAACCCTTAATACAATAAGTTGCAAGTTTGTTTAAAATCGATCTTTTGTCAATATTAAGACGGTTAATAAATTTAAACATACTTAGATGAGTTGAATAATATTTAAGTATATATAATTTTCTCAGATCATTATAAAATGGGCAAATAAGTATGAAATGGTATTCGTCTTCGATGTCATTTAAGTCACAACATAAACATTTTCTTTGGTCTCTTGCAATTTTTTGATGTTGTCCTGTTTCTATAGCTAGTTTATGTGATGGTAACCGTATTTTAGCTATAGTGTTTCTATATTTTACATTTTCTAAACATAAATAAGTAGAAGGCTCAAATGTCTGTATTAAATGTCTGTATATATATAAAGATGTACATGTGACCATACATTCCCTCCAATTTGCAATGTATATATCTCTAAGCCTAGTCTGTAATAATGGTATGAAACAGTTAATATTGACTGATTCGGGAAACATCCAAACGTCTGCATAACCTGCATTATGTAAAATCGATCGGACTTTAAAGGCCCAATTTTGAACATTGTGATTTTCATCAATTTCCCTTCTTTGACTATGTATTATTGACAGTAGAATACAATTATCTTGCTTATTCCCATGTAATTAAATGAAGTATTTAACAATTCTCAGATATCTTCCTATATAAAGTGGAAATCGACTCGGAATGTAGAGATAAAGAATTTGTAGATAATTTTACATTAAGGACCCATTTGCAAAACTTTCTATGAACACGTTCAATGTTGTCTGGTTTTGCGAAACCCCATACTTCACAACTATAATCTAAAACTGATAAAACATATGCATCAAACAGATTAAACATTATATGGTATGGAACTTCCATACTTTTTGTTATATTAAAAAGCGAACTCATAGCTCTAAGTGCTTTACCTGAAAGCGTATTTGTTGCATGAATAATAGACCCCCCCACTTGACATAACCATTCCTAAATAGTTAAAAGTACTAACAATTTCTATCTCCTTTCCATCATATAACCATTTATCATCAGCACTTAATACCCCACCTTTACGGAACACTACTATTTTTGTTTTATTAACATTAACCGTTAAGTTCCATTTTTTACAATAGGAATATAAATTATTTAAAGATTCCTTGAGTCCTTCTCTTGTCTCTGACATAATTACGGCATCGTCCGCAAACAACAACAGATAGATTGATAACTGTTCAACAGAAATACCAAAATTCTGTTGGAGATGCATTTCAATATCATTCAGAAAAAGAGAAAATAAAATCGGAGAAGTGATCTCCCCTTGCAATAATCCAATGTTACACTCGAATACATCTGATAGACTGTTCAGGTGTTTTACACACAATCTGACCTCGTTATACATAGAACAAATTAGTGCGAAAAGTTTACCGTCAATACCTGATTTGATCAGTTTAAACCACAAGCAATTATGATTTAGTAAATCATATGCTTTTAAATAATCCACGAAGCAACAGTACAATTTCTTCTTATTACATAAATGCTGTTCAATGAGTGAGTTCAATATAAATATTGCTTCCACGGTACTATAATTAGGTTTAAAACCAAATTGCGAGTCCATTAGAATGTCATTTTGTGAAGACCATTTTTTTAAACGCTCATTTAATATAACAGTAAAAAGCTTTGCAAAGCAGCTTATTAATATTATTCCCCTGTAATTATTTGGGTCCGATGATTCTCCTCATTTATATAGTGGTATAATAACGCCAGTAGACCATGACAATGGAAATGTTTGAGTATTTAAAATATGATTTAATAGTATTTCCAAAGAATGCGCTATGACTTGTATATTTTCCTTGAAATATTCATATAAAATATTATCAAATGAACAAGCTTTATTAGTACCTATCAGTTTGGAAGCTGCAATTATTTCTGAAATAGAAATTGGAATATCTAATTCACTAAAAGTACTATCACCATCAATATTGGCTTGGAAATTATTTAAAAAATCTGTACATTCTTCATTTTCAAACTCTGAATTTGATGCTAAATTTTTAAAATGTGAGTAAAAATCATTTTTTGAAATATTTTTGCCCTTAGGTTGTGAAGGTTTTGTTTAAAATATTTTCCAAAATTCCCGCGCGCTTTTCCTTCTCATATCGTTCATCTTTTTACTTAAATCTCTATTAAAATTATTTTTTGCCTTACGACAGCAATATTTATATTCCTGTTTGCTTCATAAATATTTAATCTATTATTTTCAGTTTTATTTAAATTAAATTCGTAAACTGCATTTTTATTAATATCTTTTTTTTGTTTACATTCATTGTTATACCATTTTTGTTTGTTTTCATCCTTGCACATAAAATAATGGTGTTTAAGTTTTGAAGTTTGTTTAAAATACTTGTTTCCTCTTACAGTAAAAAATTCAGTTAAAATATTAACCAAAACATCAGTGTTACTGCCAATGGAAATCTCGGTTGTTAACGTCTGTTCGAGAGTTTGAATATCGTCCGTGATATCGTTTAAAAAATCTAATTTATGTTTATCATCCCATCTATAAAACGTTCTTCTAGTATTTTTTGTATATTGTAAATTTGTCATTGTGTTAAAGGAAAAGGCTATTGGTGCATGATTTGAAAAACTATTGAAATCAAGTACTTCAAAGTCGGACAAATGATTAAAATTTTCATAGGAAGTCAATAGATAATCGATTGTACTCACTCCGTTATAAGTCATGCATGTTAGTTTACCTACATTCTTATCGTTGTACGGCCAACCCGTGAATTGGTGTCCCCTGTCACATAAATAGCGCCCTTATCTTTAAAAATATTAATATCATTTTCAATTTGTCTATAAATGTCAATATCATTAATATTATGGATAGGTGAACTTTCTGGAGCTATATACACAACAGCTAAGTAAATATCACTTTCAATATGGAAAAACGTTTTATCAAATTTTAACCAAACCAATCAATCGACATCATTTTTAATTAATTTTACACCTTTTCTTATGCTATCTTTAATATAAATAATAACACAGCCTCTCGAGCGCTTTGCTCTCCTATGTTGATGTTTACGGTAAGAATGAATTGGATTACTATAACCATTTAAATCAATATTAGTATGTTTGTTTGACCAAGTTTCACTTAAACAAATTACGTCATATTTAGATAAAATATTCACAAACTCTTCACAAGATCTTTTTGCTACTGAAAGATCTTCAATGTTCCAAGATAAACACGTTAAAATACTCTCACATGAGTCCTAGTTTAAATGTCCTCTGTACAAATGGTTATCAATGTACAGTTTATCACTGTTTATGAACGCTTCGTGCCCATCTTGCTTAGCCTTCTTCATGATCAGTACCAACTTCCGGCGAATGTCGACTATTTCCTTCGGAAATTGCTCTCCAATACCATACTGGGTCCCTTCAAGTTCCTTGGCTGATTTTCGAACACGCTCTCTATCTGGGTAATAGGCGAATTTGGCAAAGATGGGTCTTATCTTTTCGTTAGAGAAGGCACCGATCTTGTGCACGCGGTGGAGTTTGATTTCCGCTTCCGCATTTACAAGCTTCAATTCATGTTCAATAAATTTTAGGATTTTCGTTTCACAGTTTTCGCCTTTTTCTTCTTGAAGTTTATAAAACATCAGGTTGTCGCGCATACTGCGACATTTTATGTCTGTAATATCTGACTTATAACTTTCCTCCCTCTGTCGTTGTTCTTGTTCATATTTTTTCATGCTTTTCACCAAATCTTCTACTTGTTGTTTTTTGCTCACATTGTCAATTATGCTAGCATCAAAAGTACAACTATTTTCAATGTCCTGCATTTTTCTCTCCATGTTGTTGATCTTCTGATCCATATTGTCCAATCTCACCGTTATAGCACTCACGCTTGACTGAATAGTATCTAATGTAGACAACTTTCTATCCACGGAGTCTATCCGTTGAAATAACAGTCATGTTATCGTTGTTGGGTAGCGAATTATTTGTCGGCGCCGGTGTTGATGTATACTAGTGAAAATTTGGAGACGCTGAATTCACAGCCATATTTTGATTATAATTATAAACTTGGAGTCATAGGATGTGATATATTGAACGATTGACTTGCCTGTTGATGACCAAAGTTCGCACTATGCCCATTATTTGTAACTGGTAAAACCGGTTGTTGAGTTGAACTCGCACCATTTGTAGCCATTTTTTCCTTGTTCTTTCTCACTTTTGATTTAGGTTCAACTTTGGTTTGCCCAGGCGATTCCTTCTTTTTCCTTTTCTTTGACATAAAGATGCATTCACTGACCACATTGAATCCCTTTTAGATAAAATCAATCTTTTAAAACTCAGTTAAAATTGATAAAACTTTATTTTTTTCTTCACTGATTCAAAAGTTTACCACCATTTTTCACACATGCGCAGAGTATATCATTAAGTTATCTTTAAGGACCATTCCAATATCATTAAGGACCATTCCATTATCATTTAGGACCATTCCATTATCATTTAGGACAATGCCATTATCATTTAGGACCATTCCAATATCATTTAGGACCATGCCATTATCATTAAGGACCATTCCATTATCATTTAGGACCATGCCATTATCATTTAGGACCATGCCATTATCATTTAGGACCATTCCATTATCATTTAGGACCATTCCAATATCATTTAGGACCATGCCATTATCATTTATGACCATTCCATTATTATTTAGGACCATGCCATTATCATTTAGGACCATTCCAATATCATTTAGGACCATTTCTTTATCATTTAGGACCATTCCATTATCATTCAGAACTGATCACTTGATGTTTTATTGAATATGAATTTGCGTAATTGAACTCTCACAGACCTATTTGGCTGTACACCATTGGTAAGTTTTCTTTTGTGCAAATGAACAATGTCAGTGCAAGAGTTGTAACTTACAGGTAGACAGTCCTTTATTGATTTGGTAAAAAGGGGCATTTTATTACACAGATTTTGTCTTTAGTTACCATACATACATTTTCATCTCTATAAGTCTTGGTCTTGATACATCATTTATTGATACTGCATATACATTTTTCACAGGTGTCTCTTCAACACCAGGTGGTCATACAACTTTAATGTCTGCCAGTGTTGTTTCACCGCCAGTCATATCTTCATCAGCTGTGATTTATGCCAGTGTTTCTTCACCACCCATGAGTAATCGTTCAATATCTGGGAACTCTTCAAGCCCTTGTTCACCACCTGTGATTTCTTCCAGTATATTATCATCACCAGTGATCTCTCCTAACAATAGTTCACTATCTGCAAGTTCTTCAAGCTTAAGATCACCATCTGTGAGTTTTTCCAGCGTTCAGTCACCACCTATGAATTCTTCCAGCATTTTTTCAACACCTGTGACTTCTTTCAACATTTTTTCATCATCTGTAACCTCTCCAAGCAATGGTTCACCACCTGTGACCACCACATCTAACATCTGTTCTTCACCTGTTGGTTCCACAAGTGCCGAGACTTTGTCAAACAATTTGACTGGAAGATCATCACCGCTAGTAACGTTACCTTTACTGGAAACTTCCACAACTCCACAGCCATGGGGACCTCTTTCTAGTTGCTTTATGCCGATCAGTAAGTGTGTGATGCTTGTATGGAAACCCTTCCCAACTTATGTTCAGTACAGCAATGCTACATTTGAAATAGAACAGAGGGTGGAGACCGAATCACTTTGGACTGAATCAGGTACATCTGGTAAAAGAAATACGTATGAGGCTAAAGGAATCAAGGAACATTGTAGTTATTTCTTTCGAGTTATTGCTAACCACAATGGCAGATTGTCTAAACCTCTGTACATGGAGAAGCCTATCAGAGTGGGTGCTATACCAGCAAGTGAGTAGTTTTGCCTATTAACTTGCATACTTGCATATATATATATATATATATATATATATATATATATATATACAGTGTTTTTTTTTTACTTTTAGAGGAAGGGGTTTGGTGCCTTTTGAATGGGGGGAAAATTAGCATTTGGGGAATTTTGACAGGTCTTAAAATAACAAAAGAAATCGTAAGTATGTATGTTTAAAACAATATCCCTATTGTTCATTGTTTAAAACTGTTAAACTTGTATTAACCCTTTACTTCATAAAGACACCTTTCAACACCTCTTATATTGAAAGCATTAATTCACCACGTATCAGCAATGGGTGAATTATATTTATATTAACTGACAGTGGAAAACAAGGCAGGAAGTGTTCAGATTGCTCGTTACGAGCACTGAACTCTTCTTGCACTGTTTTCAAAGGCCTTCTGTGATTGGTGCGGGTAAACGCATTTCAATGGAGTAAAGGGTTAAACCCCACTTAAAAACCCCCCAACTATTTTGAGGGGGGAATGAGGATTTCGCCGAATATTTTGGGTGAACTACACTGATATATATTTATAAGAAATGCCTAAAATTGCACATTAGACATTATAAAGGAAAACAAAATAGTCAGTGTGCCAAATATAATTTTTAAAACAAACCGAAAATGATGCAGTGGATTTCAGAAATGGAGTTCCAGACTATTTTAATAATGTGCAATGAAGCATTTCCGTTCTTTTTTATCCCCCAGTGCATTGTGGGTGGGCATATTAGTATGGACATGTCCTTCGATCATTCTGCTCTCTTAAACCCCCTTGAAGGATTTTCATGAAACTTGGATCAAATGTTCGTTTCCTCAAGACAACATGTATTACCCATATTCCAACCATGTTGGTTCACAGTCAAGGTCACAGTTCAAAGTCAAATTTACATGTAAGCTATCATTTCCACTCTGTATCTCCTAACCACTTGGAGAATTTTCATCGACTTGATTCAGATGTTTACCATGAGACAGTGAGCATAACCCACATTCTAACCATTTTGGGTCTCGGTTACTGTTCAAGGTTGTGTTTTCAGCCTTAACTGAGTCATGATTTCGTGTGCACTCTATAATTATTATATGATAAAGGGAGATAACTGAAATCACAACACCAATATTTCTGATTTTTTTTTATCTTTTCAGATGCATGTTTACAATGTTCAAAACTACTTGCACGCTATTTAAAGAACAAACATGGAAACTCATGAAGATATATATATATATAGTTATGAATCCTTAGCTGGATCCTAATCATATAAAGCTATCAGTTTATGTATGTAAATTGTCTCTCCAGTCCAGATGTGTTGCATGTGACATGTAAAACCATAGTATATAAGTCGTGGTTGACACCAATTCTTTTGGGCTAGTTGATCCAACGGTTTTGTGTCTTTAGTTTGCATTGTAGCTAAATGCACTTACCGTAGTCTGGTCTGTAGATTTATGTCTGGTTGTTCACAAATAATTGTCTCCTTATTTATATCGTATATTGTGGACATGCACCTGAAAAGATAAAAAAAAATCAGAAATAATGTTGTTGTGAATTCAATTTGTCTTGCTTTATGAAATAAAATAAAATAACTATGATTTTGTTGTATCTTTATGATCCAATGGGTTTCTTTGTCTGTCCTTTATAAAACATGTGAGTAGTTATGAATCCTTTTTGCTCACCGTAGTCTGGTCTGTAGATTTATGTCTGGTTGTTCACAAATAATTGTCTCCTTATTTATATCGTATATTGTGGACATGCACCTGAAAAGATAAAAAAAAATCAGAAATAATGTTGTTGTGAATTCAATTTGTCTTGCTTTATGAAATAAAATAAAATAACTATGATTTTGTTGTATCTTTATGATCCAATGGGTTTCTTTGTCTGTCCTTTATAAAACATGTGAGTAGTTATGAATCCTTTTTGCTCACCGTAGTCTGGTCTGCAGATTTAGCTCGATATTTATACATGATTATCTTTGTTTATTATTTTAGATACTCCAGAAATTGTTTCTGCATGTTCCGAAATTGTTACTACAACTCCAGAAATTGTGACTACAATATCAGAAGTTGTTACTACCTGTCAAGAAGTTGTTACTACACGTCCAGAGATTGTTACTTCAACTGCAGGAACTGTTACTACTCAAATTGTAACTTCAAACCCGTTCCTCAAGAACATTTCTTGTGAGGAGTCTGGAAGAGTCCAGAAGACAGCCAAGGCAGCAGGCAATGGGATGGTACAGATGAAGCCGTTAGTGTTCTATGAAACGTTACATGATATCATCACAGCTTTACCTATGAGTAAGTGTCTTAAACTGGCAGTCAAATTGGCAAGGAGTTGGTATTAAGGAAAATTCATTATCTACTATACTAGTTATCGTGTTAAAGATGATTGCTATAGTTTTTGTCACATATTTCAATCAGATAGAATTTTATGAAACTTCCCACTATTTTAGTTTAATATATGTTCATGATATATCAGAAATAAAAAAACACATGTTACTGAACAGATTTTTTGGTATTTCCTCCTTATAAACATACCGGTCCTTGAATGTTGACAAAATAATATAGATTTAACAAGCAATGCGAAAAATACAAATGTATATTTAAAATTAATTACATCTAGTATTTAATTAAAACTTTACATATATGTATGCAGGTAAAATTAATTGTCATGGAAATGGTAATTATAAGCTTGAATTTAACTGTTTAGGTTTTTTTTAAACAAAATCATTTCGGCAGAGTGCCAACTGATTTTCAGTCGTTAAATAAAAATATAGCGTTTTTTTTTTAATATTTTGATAATAGATAAATTTTGCTTAAAACCTATTCTAATGACAATCAAAATAAAAAATTGATTTGACCACAAAATGTGACATGATTTGAGATAAAAAAAAAAAAAAAAACTCCTTAAATTAATATATCATGAAATAAACTGCAGTTACAAAATTGACATGTTTATACTAATTGAGCATATTTGTATAAATATTAAGATTTCTGTTATATTTCATATTCTGGCTAAATTGTTATAAACAATTATTTTATACCAGTATGCATATTTCATATATTAAACACAATATAAGAGACCAATTTTAGGCGTATCCATAAATGATTGTGCCATCTGATATAGGGTCATTTGTAGTATAGCGGTATGTAGTGACTGGCAGGTCTTGACAAAATTGATTGTCTTCGTACGCAGAGTTGGTGTGCATGAAAAACTATAGCAATCGTCCTTAACTAAAAAAATGTAGCATATATCATAGGTTTTAATCATAATATCTTGGACACTTACTACATGGAAGAAATCCTTACTGAATATAAATGCTATCTATTTTGATTTAATGCAGAAGTCTTACCACCTGGGTAGTAGGTGCAAGATCCGCTTGGTCCAAAGTTTATGTGAGAAAATTTGCCATTTACTGGAGGAAGGTGGTTGTACTCTGGTCATGGTCACACTTTGACAACATGTATTGTACATTGACAACACTTTGAGTCTGTGTGAGATTTCATATCTTTGTCATACATGGATGGATTTCAAAAACACCTGGCTCAATTGATCAACATGACATGATGAGGTGTTGTGTGTAAGACCCAGAACTTTTCCTCAAAGGTCAAAGTCACACTTTCAATTTGTTTGATATTTTGTGTCTGGTCTGTAACTTTGTCTTTAACTTGGCTAAATTAATCAAGTTGCATGTAAGACCCACACCCATACCTCAAAGGTCAAGGTCACACTTTGAGTTTGTTTGACAACACTTTGAGCCGTTTGAGATTCAAGTCCAGTCTGTAACTTTATCATACATGGATGGATTTCAAAAACATTTGGCTCAATTGATCAACATGACATGAAGATGTGTCACGTTAAGACCCATAACCTTACCTCAGGGTCACACTTTTAGTGTGTTTGATATTTCATGTCTGGTCTTTAACTTTATCTTAATCGGAGGGTTTTTAAAATAGCTTGATACAAGGGATCATCATCTCATGATGATATGTCACCAGGATTTACCTGTAGAAATACCCAGACCTTTGCATCAGATGTCAAGTTCAAGGTTACACAAAGTTCAAGGTCATACTTTAATGTAAAAAAAAAAAAAAGTTATTTTCACAGATCATTTGGGGGGAATGTGACACTTACCAGCGACATTTCTTGTTTTAAATCATTTATCTAGAAAATAAAAGACCTGTTATATTCCATAGATCTATGTACAGTATTAACCTTGGCAGGCTGGTTATGAATTAATATTTATTATCAAATACATTAAAGCTATGATAACTCATGTTGGGCCCACAACATCATTAATGCCTGAGTTTCTCAAGTTCTTAAAGGGATTATATTGGCAAGTAACACAAAGACGTTGTTAATCCAGACTTTTCCTGTATGCAGTGTGCTCAAAATAATGCTTATGTATTGACGTATAACCTTTATTTACTTGACAGTTATCAAATTAACAGTAATTGAATATTAGCCAAAACTATAATACGTCCCGCAATAAAGTATTGCGCAATGTTTACATTGAACTCTGTAAACTTCCCGAACAAAGCCTCGAAAACAAGATCGGGAACGAGTCTTAACAATGTTATCCAATGATTGATCGGAAACCCGAAAACAGTTCATTGAAAATGGCAAATGTAAACAAAAACAAAAACGTGGCTTCAGAAACCCGATGTTTGTAATAAAGAGGTAATTAAACACTTTAGACGCGTATATCTCTAAGTTATAGTGTATCTTATGCTGAGTGGTAGTATTTAGGACAGGGAATTGACGGTAATATGCCAATTTAATCCCTTTAAGTATTGTATTTGTAATCCTTTGTGCTTTTTTTGAAATCCTTTGTGCTTTCTTTGTAGTCCTATGTACTTTCTTTGTAATCCTTTGTACTTTCTTTGTAATTCTATGTACTTTTTTGTAATTCTATGTTCTTTCTTAGTTATCCTAGGTACTTTCTTTTGTAATCCTTTGTACTTTCTTTGTAATCCTATGTACTTCTTTGTAATCCTATGTACTTTCTTTATAATTCTTTGTACTTTCTTTATAATCCTATGTACTTCTTTGTAATCCTATGCACTTTTTTTATAATTCTTTGTACTTACTTTGTAATTCTTTGTACTTCTTTGTAATCCTATGTACTTTTTTGGTAATTTTATGTACTTTCTTTGTAATCCTATGTACTTCTTTGTAATCCTATGCACTTTCTTTATAATTCTTTGTACTTACTTTGTAATTCTTTGTACTTCTTTGTAATCCTATGTACTTTTTTTGTAATCCTATGTACTTCTTTGTAATCCTATGCACTTTCTTTATAATTCTTTGTACTTACTTTGTAATTCTTTGTACTTCTTTGTAATCCTATGTACTTTTTTTGTAATTCTTTGTACTTTCTTTGTTATCCTATGTACTTCTTTGTAATCCTATGCACTTTTTTTATAATTCTTTGTACTTACTTTGTAATTCTTTGTACTTCTTTGTAATCCTATGTACTTTTTTGGTAATTTTATGTACTTTCTTTGTAATCCTATGTACTTCTTTGTAATCCTATGCACTTTCTTTATAATTCTTTGTACTTACTTTGTAATTCTTTGTACTTCTTTGTAATCCTATGTACTTTTTTTGTAATCCTATGTACTTCTTTGTAATCCTATGCACTTTCTTTATAATTCTTTGTACTTACTTTGTAATTCTTTGTACTTCTTTGTAATCCTATGTACTTTTTTTGTAATTCTTTGTACTTTCTTTGTTATCCTATGTACTTCTTTGTAATCCTATGCACTTTTTTTATAATTCTTTGTACTTACTTTGTAATTCTTTGTACTTCTTTGTAATCCTATGTACTTTTTTTGTAATTCTATGTACTTTCTTTGTAATCCTATGTACTTCTTTGTAATCCTATGCACTTTCTTTATAATTCTTTGTACTTACTTTGTAATTCTTTGTACTTCTTTGTAATCCTAGGTACTTTCTTTATAATTCTTTGTACTTACTTTGTCATTCTTTGTACTTCTTTGTAATCCTATGTACTTTTTTTGTAATTCTATGTACATTCTTTGTAATTCTATGTACTTTCTTTGTAATTCTTTATACTTCCTTTGTAAGTCTATATACTTCCTTTATAATCCTATCTACTTTCTTTGAAATCCAAAGTACTTTCTTTGTAATCCTATGTACTTTCTTTGTAATCCTATGTACTTATTGATTGTTTTCATGTTTCTTACTGATTGTTTTTGTGTTTTGTTAGATAGAAACAGTATTATGGTGACTGGGAAAATAAAGTTTACGTTGTCCACGCAGCAGTTCGACCTCGTAAAGAAATCAAGGTACAAGCGGTTACATAGCATTAACATCACCCTTATGTTTTTCTGTAATTTTAATTTCCCATCAATGATCTATATATTAATATTCATATTTATAAATGTATGATGTTTTAATTTTTAAGGCAATCCTTAAAAAATGTTAGTTTGCTGTGTTTTAACCCAGTGTTTTTATGCGGGTAGGTAGCTAGCTAATTTTTGCTGTGTTTTAACCCAGTGTTTTTATATAGGTAGGTAGGTAGCAAATTTTTTGCTGTGTTTTAACCCAGTGTTTTTATATGGGTAGGTAGGTAGCTAATTTTTCCTGTGTTTTAACCCAGTGTTTTTATGAGGGTAGGTAGGTAGCTAATTTTTCCTTTGTTTTAAACCATTGTTTTTATGCAGGTAGTTAGGTAGCTAATTTTTCTTGTGTTTTAACCCAGTGTTTTTATGCTGGTAGGTAGGTAGCTAATTTTTTGGCTGTGTTGTAACCCAGTGTTTTTATTCAGGTAGGTAGGTAGCTAATTTTTTGTTGTGTTTTAACCCAGTGTTTTAATATGGGTAGGTAGGTAGCAAATTTTTCCTGTGTTTTAACCCAGTGTTTTTATGAGGGTAGGTAGGTAGCTTGTTTTTTGCTGTGTTTTAACCCATTGTTTTTATGCAGGTAGTTAGGTAGCTAATTTTTCCTGTGTTTTAACCCAGTGTTTTTATGTGGGTAGGTAGGTAGCTAATTTTTTGCTGTGTTTTAACCCAGTGTTTTTATGCAGGTAGGTAGGTAGCTAATTTTTTGCTGTGTTTTAACCCAGTGTTTTTATATGGGTAGGTAGGTAGCTAATTTTTTGCTGTGTTTTAACCCAGTGTTTTTATATGGGTAGGTAGGTAGCTAATTTTTCCTGTGTTTTAACACAGTGTTTTTATGAGGGTAGGTAGGTAGCTAATTTTTTGCTGTGTTTTAACCCATTGTTTTTATATGGGTAGGTAGGTAGCTAATTTTTCCTGTGTTTTAACACAGTGTTTTTATGAGGGTAGGAAGGTAGCTAATTTTTTGCTGTGTTTTAACCCATTGTTTTTATGCGAGTAGTTAGGTAGCTAATTTTTGCTGTGGTTTAACCCAGTGTTTTTGTATGGGTAGGTAGGTAGCTAATTGTTTGGCTGTGTTTAACCCATTGTTTTTATGCGGGTAGTTAGGTAGCTAATTTTTGCTGTGTTTTAACCCAGTGTTTTTATGCGGGTATGTAGGTAGCTAATTTTTTGGCTGTGTTGTAACCCAGTGTTTTTATGCAGGTAGGTAGGTAGCTAATTTTTTGCTGTGTTTTAACCCAGTGTTTTAATATGGGTAGGTAGGTAGCTAATTTTTCCTGTGTTTTAACCCAGTGTTTTTATGAGGGTAGGTAGGTAGCTAGTTTTTTGCTGTGTTTTAACCCATTGTTTTTATGCAGGTAGTTAGGTAGCTAATTTTTGCTGTGTTTTAACCCAGTGTTTTTATGTGGGTAGGTAGGTAGCTAATTTTTTGCTGTGTTTTAACCCAGTGTTTTTATGCAGGTAGGTAGGTAGCTAATTTTTTGCTGTGTTTTAACCCAGTGTTTTTATATGGGTAGGTAGGTAGCTAATTTTTCCTGTGTTTTAACACAGTGTTTTTATGAGGGTAGGTAGGTAGCTAATTTTTTGCTGTGTTTTAACCCATTGTTTTTATATGGGTAGGTAGGTAGCTAATTTTTCCTGTGTTTTAACACAGTGTTTTTATGAGGGTAGGTAGGTAGCTAATTTTTTGCTGTGTTTTAACCCATTGTTTTTATGCGAGTAGTTAGGTAGCTAATTTTTGCTGTGGTTTAACCCAGTGTTTTTGTATGGGTAGGTAGGTAGCTAATTTTTTGGCTGTGTTTTAACCCATTGTTTTTATGCGGGTAGTTAGGTAGCTAATTTTTGCTGTGTTTTAACCCAGTGTTTTTATATGGGTAGGTAGGTAGCTAATTTTTTGCTGTGTTTTAACCCATTGTTTTTATGCGGGCAGTTAGGTAGCTAACTTTTGCTGTGTTTTAACCCAGTGTTTTTGTAGGGGTAGGTAGGTGGTAGCTAATTTTTGCTGTGTTCTAACCCATTGTTTTTATGCGGGTAGTTAGGTAGCTAATTTCTCCTGTGTTTTAACCCAGTGTTTTATGTGGGAAGGTAGGTAGCTAATTTTTTGCTGTGTTTTAACCCAGTGTTTTTATGTGGGTAGGTAGGTAGCTAATTTTGCTGTTTTAACCCAGTATTTTATGTGGGTAGATAGGTATCTAATTTTTGCTGTGTTTTAACCCAGTGTTTTTATGCAGGTAAGTAGGTAGCTAATTTTTGCTGTGTTTTAACCCAGTGTTTTTATGTGTGTAGGTAGCTAATTTCTGCTGTGTTTTAACCCAGTGTTTTTATGTGTGTAGGTAGGTACAGACCCTAAACCGCTCAAGTACCCCATAATTGCACTCCGTTTGCGCTCAGTTTGCACTCCGTTCGCGCTTAGTTCGCGCTCCGTTTGCGTGCACTCGATTAAACGCGGTTAATTTAATGCACTCACAAACGCAAGTATTTGCTCACGAGCGCTGTATATCTGAGTGCTCTGTTTAATACTCCTCTTAGCGTTCGCTTCATTCAGCGTTCACTCAACGTTCAGTTCGCTCAGCTCGGTGTCCGGCCCATAACCAATCGCAACATCTCAACTCTTAAAATGATTCTATATTGACTTTTTAATTTAATCTATTCCAATGGAGCAATAAAATGTATCCATGGGATTTAGTCAAGGTAAATTAATTCATAATCCGATTGTTTGTCTACATATTATGTCACCCGCTGGGCGAAAGGTTGTAAATTTCCGATAAACTAGTATCGATAGTAGGCATGTTTAACGGAAATGTTTATGTTTTGATATGTGATCAGTGGTCTGGGTGATCAAAGAATATCGCACGTTATACCGGCTTCTGTTATCCGGACCGACATGTGTTTGCGTCAGTATCTTCTTTGATATACCGTAAGCCGTTTGTTACAGGAAAGCAATAAAGTTTGTCCACAAAATTTACACATACATCATCAACATAAACTAAATATATTGTTATTAATAATTATATTTAATTAATAATTCCATACTGTTGATACCTCGTTGGCCTTATAATAATCCATAAATCTGCTCAGTGTAAGCAGTGACTTAACAACATGTGGACATATCACTGGTTTTGTTTATGTTCAAACTAAAATAAGCTTTATAATCAATAATATGCACTGCATGGGTGATGAAAAATTTATTATAATCCGTGCAATGCAATTCGACATTATAATAAATGATTTTTTGAAAAATAATAATCTTGTAGTGTTTTTCTTGATTTGGGTCCAATTGTGGCTTCACTAGACTTAAAAAAGATATTCTGATATTTTAAGTTTTAATAATTATTTTCGTTATCATTATGTATATAAATATACTTGCAATAAGCTTTTTTCAGTGGGTTTCTCAAATTATTATTTTACTGAGGGTATGCTTTATGTTAATATATTATTTAAAATGACAAACTATATTAAACTTGTTTGAAACTACACCCACTGTGCTATACCGCTAATTATATGACACGCAGCAACACACCCGTGGTGTTAATTACGTTATGTCACATGCCAGTGAGAGCCGTGTCAATTAGGTTATATGCTAAAGCGGTGACTTATCGGTCTATTGACCACGGAAGATATGTATGATTTCATTTTGATTGTAATTCGTGCCAGATAGATGAATCTTAATTGAGCCAACATTATGTGATTGAAAAGAAAAGATAAAAAAAGGAAAACTGTCAGCCAATTTACAACAAATAAAAAAATCATTTAAGATATTTGTTATTTGAAGTTTCAGACACTTTAGTATGTAAATATCATGATGTTAATATCATTAAATTAACGAACCGAAAACCCCACGCCAGTTCTGAATGAATGGTAGAAAGTGTGACATACACGTATTAAGGGATGTGTATTCAGGACTGTCAATTTACCACAGCTGCCATAGCGACTTCGTATAAAAAACAGATACAACTAAAAATCAGAATTGTTAATTTACAAAATAAAACAATCCTACAATTTTAAAACTAATAAAAATTAAAGACATGTCTCTAAATAATTCCTTGTAAAAATGTAGTATTTTATTTGTATTATTTTTTACTTTCATTATTTGTTTTTGTTTTTTTTTAAATATTAATATCATTGGAGCTATTATTATAATATACATATTGACTTATTGATTTGTCACAGCTTTTATATTGGATACATGCATCTGGTTAGTCGTTCACAATTAATATAACAATTTAATTACTGTGATGAAGGCAGAGTTGCATGGCAATCATCAAAACAGATACCCATGGTGAGAACCACATGTGTGTCAATAAATAGTTAATTGGTGATTTATCGGTCCATTGATCACGAAGAACCCTGCCGGTGTGTAATTTTCATTTTGATTATAATTTATGCCAGATGAATGAATCTTAATTTAACCCGCGGCATGTGATTGGATAAAGATTTATAGTCAAAATTAATACTAAAATATGCAGATTTTTTTATAATATTATTATTATCATCATTTTTATTAATATCTATTATATATTTTATCATTATTTATTACTATTATTACTAATATTATTTTCATTATTATCAATATTATTGTTATTATTGGTATATTACTTTATTATTATATTATTATATTATTATTTTTCTTCTTCTTATTATTATTGTCATTTCTTACTTGTTGCCCCTTTCACAGCTTTTACTTATGGCTTAATTGTTATGTGCTTACGTGCAGGAAAGCGGGAAAACAATATATTTACTATTTTATAGGCAGTGAATACATGTTCTTTTTTGTTTATTTCAACCTTCCCTATGATCAAAAGCTGTTCTATAGTCAATATAAAATCACAATCTCAGAAAGGTCACCTAGAAATTTACGTTTACTAGTTTTTATTTCCTGTGTCTAATGTGTTATTTCGGTCTGTCGTGTTAATTTGGCATACATACTTTTATTTTACATTAATTTAATTTAGCTTGATTGTGAAGTAAGCTCAGAGCTTATGCATATCGTTCTACAGTGCATTCCCTTATTAGATCTGGTACTGAATTGTGTTTCGAGAGGTCGGGTAGAGCCTGGGTCAAACTCGCGGCCTCTACCGTCTGAAGCCAGCACCCTATCCGCTGTACTACTGACCCACTTTATATTTTATAATACAATTAATTTATTACTATTATTTTAATGCGATGTGCACGAGTATAATGTTTCCACTTTAATTGCAATATAACAGTTTTACGTACATTTTTTCACAACTAAGCGCAAACTCAGTGTTACTTTGTTTGGGGAAAATATAAAACTAAAGTCCAAATTAAATTGAAAATTGATAATTTTTATTTTGCCGAAATACGCAAACAAATAGAATCATAATTATATAATTTTCCGCATATATATGTTTTGTTTGTTTCACGCATGCTTTGATATTTTTGTATTTGGAACAGTATATGCTTAAATCGAAATAAAGTACATGGTTTGTATGTTCTATAACTAATTTATATCGAAATAACACGGCAAATAGTGAATTCATATTACATCTTTTCGAATTGTTATTTACACAATATATATATATATACATTTTATTACATTTTTAATTATTTATATTTTTTTTGCGCAAACCAAATCATGCTTAAACATGCAACTAAATTAACCGTAGATAACCGTTGATGTGTCGTCTATTGTATAATAGATATTTTTAACATTATTGTATTGATCAGCTAAATATTGATATTTATGCTATAATTGATAAATTGTTGACCAAAATAAGTTTTATCATGCGTTTTACAATGAAACATTTATATAAAATACATGGTTTATATTTATGTGAAAGAAAATTTCTTTTTTATCTCGATTTTAAGTATCGACTTCACGATCAAATAATGAAAAAAGAGTGTATCCGAATGAACGAGTGCACTCAGTAGCGCACGAATAGTTCTGTAAGCAGTTATCTTACTTTGTCTAGCGTATACTGCGCATCTGAGTGCACTCAGCGTATCTAAGTGAACTATTTTCTTTCAACTATTGCGAAATTGTTTCTAAAGTTACTGCATATTGTACATTTCAGGAGCAGAGATGGAAAATATGGAATAAAGATTTTTATTAGGTAAGTTTTGTATAGAATTATTTACAAGAATCAAGGCTCAAAGAATAGGATAGCATGATGCCAGGGTCTTGTCAGATTGGATCCGGATCGGTCACTCTTAAAAACTTTAATTTGGGTCAGTCTAAAAATATGCAGCACCCCACCCCCCTGACTGAGGGCCAATCTTGAATCAGGGCACTTGTGTTATGAATACCAATAAACCGCTTTTGATTTGATGAGACCTATTCTCTTCATTTCACCAGCCAATAGAATGCTTTCTTTCATACAGGTCACTTGATCCATAATACTTTTTGTATAAAAGATATTAGCAATTAAAATAAAACACTTGTATTTAAGATTTAAATTATCTTGAACCAATGAATTGAAATTTTGAAACAAAAAGTGTAACTTTCCTTTCAAAATTGATATGTCAAATTCATTAATCTTTAATTGCACAAAATGACCTCTTTATGTGTCAATGTGTTGTAAAACACCATTCATTCATTCTTTAAAAATTGTGGCTGATAAGCACATAATCATAATTTTTTTTGCAGCAAAATCAATTTTGTTTATTGTCATAGTCGGTGTTTTCTTTGAAGTTTTAGATGAATCTAAGTATAATCCAGTATGTCATCAATTGTCAATACAATGTATTCTTAAACTGAAACTGTCATTTTCAAAACTTGTCCCTGATATAGTTTGTACATAGCTCAGTTCACTCATACTAAATGTCATGCAAGTTTTTTTAAACATTATAAAATTCTCACCTATAATTGTTTTTACAAAAATATAACAACCAGGAAGCTATTACATGAATAAAAAAGCAGCATGTTTTAGAATTTCATTTTGGCAAACTTTTGGAGAGCTTCATATTATCAAATTTTATGAGACAATTATCCAAGCACTTATTAATACTTCAGTTATTTGAGTAGAGAAAAAGACCATAATTCTCATAAATAAATGATATAAAAATTCCAATACCTTTTGGGTCAAATTATTTGAAAACAGTATGGAGACATGAGTAATATGGAAATTCAAAAGTATAGATGTATGAAGAAAGGAGATGCATGACCAAATACAGTCAAACCTGTGTTAGTGGTCACTTCTATTAAAGACCCAACCTGGGTATAAAAGGGAGGTAATGGCGGTGGGAGTGTTTTCCCTTATTTTTCAAAACACATTCATGTCTGGGAGAGTAATTTTCAAATCTAAAATAAATTCATGGATTGAAAAATTTGAAATTTGTCATGCAACAGTCTTAATATTACTCACAGTTCCTGAAAATTTCAGAATAAAATCTGCAATAATTTATTACTTATTGCTTTCAACAGACAATCAGTTACAGAGAAATTTGAATTTTGTGGGAGGAGCAAACGGGTCAATATTTGTCATGTGACCGATGTTTGTAAACAAACTGGCATGCTGTAGCTCACATGGCTGTATTAAAGATATAATAGTTAGATACAAACTACAAATCATGCAAGACTTACCAAACTTATAAATGATTCCTTCTATTATCCTTTTTTTAATCACCAACAGTTGTATATCACCATATTTAATTGAATTATACAATTGTTCCTCTTCTTTATTAAAAAAAAAAAATATGGTGCCACATGAATGAATCATTTTACATGTGTATTATATCACATGAAACAGAAATGATAGTTTTAAATTAAAACTAAAGATAGTGTTTTCACCAGGAATATCATGAATATATATATATAAACGGTTTTTGTCAAATGAAAGCTTTTGAAAGTGACTTAAAATTACCAAATGAAAAAACATTTCTGATCTTTTTCTTAATTATTTATCAGTAAATTCCTAATTACAACTGATTTATTCATCATGATTTCTGTTTTAATGAAGTTGAAGTGTTTTATCTCCCTCCGTGTTTTACATTGTTATAACAGGAACCAATTTTTTTAATGATTTTTTTTTCACTTTTTATTTTGTTTTTGATAGGCGTGGCCTTGACATTGTTCATAATCACCACAATTTATAATTTACAATTAATACACATGCATGATAAAACACCAACATTAATTAAAGTTTATTATTAGCACAGTCTCTATCATTCAACTTTGTATCCAAGGTATGATTTGAGGTATTGTGTTGAGAAAGACACCTTTTGCAATTTTTAATCACATCAACATTAGTTCAAGTCTAATTCCTAATATATTCAACAAAGTGTTGATAATCACATTTTTATCAATAACATCCCATTATTAATATAATATCCAAGTATGAATATAATTGCAAGTTCTTATTTTCCGTCACTAAAAGTGACAAAAAAATCAGCACATAACATGTAACATATCTATGTATTTTAATTTCCCTCCAAATCGTACTAAATGATTCATAATGGGCTATACCAACTTGAATATAGGGATTTTGGGCATATCTGTTAGACTGATTGTAATGCTTGAATTGTGGTTTAAAATTATTAGGCACATATGTTCATATACATAATTACTTTGATATCAATCAACAACATTATCACATCACTTAATATTGTTGATAAAACAGTAATTACCTGATAATGAGTAATTAAAGACCCTGTAGTCCCTAATGCTAAAGTGGGATGTGATATTGACCCCAGAGTCAACATTCCTGTTTCAGTTACAATGTAAACCTTCAGCATTGTTTTACAAACATTTTGCTGTCTGCTTTTATCACTGTTTTATTGTTAGACCATATTATACACTCCCAGTTGATAAAACACGCCCTGCAGAGTAACTAATTTACATCCGATAGTCTGATCAGATGTTGGGTCTTTAAGCAACCACTTGTCTTAAAAAGTCACAATTTCTTTTTGCCACTTTTATAATTTCTATTTTAATCAACCTGTTTTAAGCAGCCACCTGCCTTAAAGGGTCATTTTTGCTCTTGCGGTTGGACAGATCCCATCCCATTATCATTTTATGGTTGATGCCTCATTGAAACACCCCAGGTGTTATGCTTCACATTACCACTGAATAACAGGCTGTAAGCATACAGGTAAAACCCGGCCCGGCTGTTACCTAATTGGATAGTTATGGTGAGATCACTGCAGAGCTACCATGATTCTTCCTGTAACTCTGAGACGAGATATAAAAGTACATGTTACGCAGTTAGAAGGAGGAGAATTAGTAGTTGGTAGTTAGTTTTGGAGTTTATATGTGAAGGTGGGGTTCTGGGGAAGTTAGGACTTGAAGAACTATGTAGGCTAAAGGGCTGTGTTTAAATAACCACTATACGATTACGCATCAGTTGTAGAACAATATTAAACTGTAGAAACTGGATTTGTCTTGTGATTAGTTAATCCCTACATCAGTACATGGTGCTACAAAGGATTCCAAGTGTTGCATCTATATTTCACAGGTTTTGTGTAAATGACAAGACAACGCAGCAGGAAGATTATTACAGTACAGTTGGAAGTTTGTACGTCAACCACAGGTTTCTACCATTACAGGTCTGTTGGTCTCCTCACAATTGTGGAGTTGTAGTTTATTTTCCAAACTCAAACACTCATTCATTCACTCACTCATTTACTTAGTCACTCATTCAGTCACTTATTCATTCAATCACTTACTCATTCACTCACTTATTCATTCACTCACTCAACCACCCTCCCACCTGTTCACTCACTCATTTATTTATTGATGATTTTCATTCACCCTTTCCTTCTTTTACAAGTCTGCTAATTTTCATTTGTTAAGCATTCAATTTGTTTTTTATTTACACTTTATATGAAAAATAATTTTATATTAACTGTGTCATTTTCAAGAAATACATAATTGTAATTTTGTAAAACATCAATTACATAACACTCTTCATTTGAAATCCTTGTTACTCGTTCAGATAATACTTCATCCAGCAGAATTGGTTTCATCCATTCTGTCTAAAAATTGACCTGACGTGGACTGTCAATCAAATATAATTCAATCAGCAATCAATATAGGTTGCTAAATTGCCATTTTTCTTAGACAAACAAGTTATGTCTTAAGTAAACACTATATTGTATTTACTTGGAAAAACAGTGCCATGTGGCCAGTAGTTGGAGCGATGGTCGTTGTCGCATCAGGTCAGTTAATGTTAATAAAAAAATCTGTAGATCACAATTTAGTTCTGCAGCGTATAGTATTTATTGTCCTTATGCTACACTTGTATATATATGATCAAGAATTCACTGTCCAGGAATTTCTGTGACATCTCAAATAAAAGTTATTTGTAATACTGGTAAAATTTGCAAACACTTTTGGTAATTACTACAATTAGGCTGCAGTTCAGTGCCTTTAATGACTACAAATTTAATATAAAACAAAAAAAAATATGCCCAACTATTCCAAGCAGACAGGTGGCAAAAAAAGGGCTTAGTGCTGTTCAATTTAAACATATATCCCACCCATGGACGGCAAAATAATAAACTTCTAAGGTGAGAGGGTTTTTCAAAATTGGGGGCCTGATAAAATGAATTAAAAATATAAAGGGGGAGGGTCCAATTTCAAAGTGCCTTCCATGGGTGGGTTGTATGTTTAAATGGAATAGCCCTTAGAAAAAAGCACCACTTTAATCAATAATAAATCAATAACGTTTGAATACTTTAATCTCATTTGAAATATAATAATACTACAATATCTAAGTTTTGTAAGGTGCACTGAGGGATGGCCCACCCTGTCTTTCTTATAACATCACAAGTTGGTGATCGAAATTAAGATAAAATGTTATTGTTCAGTGTTGTTGTTTTTTCAGCCATTTTTATAGCCGTTATTGGGTCATATCATATAGTTCCCAATGGCAAATAGTATCTTTTTTTTCCAATTGAGTGGTAAAAATTTCCAATTGATAGCTTCAATAATTGTATTAAAATTGAAGCTTGCCATGGTTCCTTGATAAAATAAACAAACTTTTTCCCATTTTGAATTGAGTATGACATTGATTCTTTAATTAAGTGGCCAGAGAAGCAACTGCACACATTTTTATGAAGTTTAACAAATATATTTAATGCAAAAGTTTTCTCAATGTTAATGAAAACTCTGTGCTAAAATCCCCAATTCCAAGGATATGGGTCATCTTCCCAAAATGTTGACAAAAAAACACTGTTGTTGCCTATTTTCAGACTACAATAGACTTTGACAAGAAGAAGAAGAAAAAGCCATGTGAGCCAATAGACATAACTGATCAGTGTAATCTGATTGTAAACAGGCAGAATGAGGTGGAAGTGAGCTGGAAGGAGATTGGTGGCAAGGTGAACTGATAATTGTTCTTCCTTACATAAATTACTGATTTTGTTTGTGCCGAACTTATCATTTTGGTTAATTTTAGTATTTTTGCATTAAAATATACTTACGTTCCTACTGCATATGCATGTAAACCGACGCAGTTGATATTCAATTAGAACAGGTCATTTTGGCCATGTCAACATGTGCAATATGTAAAAATGACAAAACTGGAATATTGAAGTGCAGAGCCGAAATAATATCAAAATTGGGGACATTTTTCATAAAAAAGCGCCTAAAATTGCCAAACCAATAGTTTCTTCTCCAAATTAATACTCTGCTGTAAAATGTATATGATGAAACATTGGAATACCTTTTTTTTCTTCCTTAAAATTTTGTATTTGTTTGTTCGCCATATTGAATGGAGACGATTTGTCTGTCTGTACACTGTACTTATCTTAATAATACTGTCCCCTGTTTCACCACCATACTTAAGCATATACTTGAATACATGAAAAGAATTCAGGTGATTTGATTTTAGACGGGGTCTAGAAAACCTTCAGTTGGTTTCACTGTTACACAACCAGTCAAATTTAAGTTAAGTATTTTATTAAAACTCAATATATGATAAAATGTTGGAACAGAAGTCTGGAACAATTAAAGTGGCATAACCGGTAACTGAAGACATTTTCTTTATAAAGAAATAAATGACTTGTTTATGCATGCCAAACGTCTTTGTTGAGCTCACTTGTGGTGAGTACCTAATTCTCTAAATTCCATTTATTCCAAAGAAACTATCATGATTTTTATAAATAACTCCATCAAATTTGATAATATTTGCAAATACTCTAAAACCAATGTTTTTTTGTTGTTGTATGACAAACTGACCTCTAACTTTGAATAAACATTTGTATTTGAACAGGTCTGTGGGTACTGTGCCTCAGTTATTGTTGCCAGGAAAATACCTACAGAAACTTTGTTGGAGAAACTAAAGTATGAGAAATTAGTGGCCCCCAAACACACAGAGGATTTTGGTGAGTTTGTGGTCTGTGATATGTACACATGGTTAACTCCTCTTTAACTTAAGTTGATGACTCTGATATTTGTTACTGTCATTAACCATGACATGTGGTATGGATGTTGTTTTATCTTGACCTTTGGAAAAACATGAGCTGTTGTAACCCCTTCAGATTGGTGCTGTTTTTAGTTTTAGGTAGGTCATATCTCAGCAACAGGGCTTTTGCTTGCTCTAATATGGATGGTAGATGGGCCACGACTTTGGGGAAAATATTGTTAAATAAATTAGATTGATTGATTGATTGATTGATTGAATATTTAGCGTCATTTTTAGCTCTACTGGCCAAAGGCCAGAAGTGCTTATGCGATGGCGCGTTGTCTGTCGACCGTCGTCTATTAGCAGCACTTTCTCTGAAACCACTAGGCCAATTAAACTGAAACTTCACATGGGTGTTTCTATTGCATAAGAGACTATATAGAAGATTTTATTTTTTCGATCTGAAATTCAAGATGGCCGCTGTTACTAAAAATAGTCCAAAACTTAAAAAATCTTCTTCTCATGAACGGCCCAACAGATTTTCAAAATGTTTATGTAGTAATGATGACCAACTATAGTTTTGTTAAATTTGTTCAAATGGTGTCCCTAGGGTTAAATATGACCCCGCCCGAAGGGTTCAATTAAGGGACACATGTCATAATATTTTTTTTTTTTTTTTTTTAAAATGGAAATGATTTTGCGTATATGTTCACAGAAGCATTGTTTGGTGAAGGAGGTTCAGATTTATAAAAATGACTGGGTTCCACTGTCTTAAGGGGTCAGAAGGGGCCCCAAAAGGGTAAAAATTGGGAATAACTAAATTCGTTTTCTTAAGAATCAGTATGTCAGATTTGTTCATATTTTGCAAAAATTATCCCTATGTGTAGGGGTTTGATTGCAGATAAGAATTTAGGGGCTAAAATTTATAGGGGCCCTATAAGGGGACTTAGAATTTTACATAGGGATACTATGGGAAAACAGAAAATTCTCTTTTTTCTTTCATCTGTTCTTAAACCACTAGGCCAATTAAACTGAAACTTCACATGGGTGTTTCTATTGCATAGAAGACTATACAAAGATTGTTTTTTTTTATCTGAAATTCAAGATGGCCGCTGTTACTAAAAATAGTCCAAAACTTAAAAAATCTTCTTCTCATGAACGGCCCAAGAGATTTTCAAAATGTTTATGTAGTAATGATGACCAACTATAGTTCTATTAGATTTTTTTTAAATGGTGTCCCTAGGGTTAAAAATGACCTTGCCCCGAGAGTTCAACTAGGGGACACATGTCAATATAATATTTTCTTTCTTTTTTTAAATGGAAATAATTTTGCCTACATCTTCACTAAAGCATTGTTAGGTAAAGGAGGTTAATATTTGTAAAAATGACTGTGTTCCTATGTCTTAAGGGGTCAGGAGTTAAAAATAACCTCGCCCAGATGTTTCTATTGCATAGTAGAATTTCAAAAAGTGCTATGGCCACTATGAGTCAGTTGAGCGTTCTCAGGACCTCTTGGGCCTCTTGTTATGCTATGGAGGGCTAACAGACGATCACCTAACCACTGTATCCTGGGATCCTGAAAGGTTAACTAGTACTCGAGCACACATCTCTGTAAGTAACTGATAACTTTCCCACTTGAATCAGCGGTGAGAGACAAATGATTATGAGTCACACTGTCATATATCAATCATCACAGAGACTTTTGCTGGGCAGGGATTCAAGCTAATGACCCCTGGATTGATAGTCATATGTGTTAACGACTGAGCTAATCAGGCCCGGCAAATAAATTAGAAAAATAACATTTTATTTTGAATAAGTCCTTTAATATACTTAGTGATACACGTGATATCAATGTATATTTTATAATCCTGACTGACATTAAACATTTAGCTCATTGATTGGTTAAATTCTGTCTGTCTGTCCGCACACACGATTGGGTAGTTAAGTGTCTAGGGTTTAAGGTTAGTAATTTTTGGACAGTTGAAAAACAGTTGAAAAAATATGTGGCTGTTTCTAGACACTTTAAAACAACTTTGTGTGGCTAACATTTAGCCAAACAAATAATGAACTGGGTGCAAAGAAGTCACTTAAATACCCCTGCATGAGAGCGTCCGTCTGTCACATTTTGGTTTCTGTGCAATAACTTAAGAATGCCTGAATCAAATCTTTTGAAAATTTAATACAATGTTTATAATGACAAAACACAGACTAAGTTTGATTTTAAGGGTTGTGGCATTTGGCACTTGAAAGGCTTAGCCACATAGTGGAAACTGTATACTGATGTGTAGATGGAATATTGGGGACATACTTATCAGTCGCCATGACATTGTGTAGTGGCATTGATGTGTTTAATGCTAACAATAAATAAGTTATATTTATATAATAAATATGATAAATTTTATTTCAGTGAAAGATAAATTGAAGGAGGATTTAGACAGTGACATTGCCACCACCAGTCTGAGAGCTAGCCTTTTGTGTCCGGTAAGTTTACAAACCCAATTATGTGTACAGACAAAATTATCTTAAAAAGTGTTAGTCAGATATTTGTACACAACTTTAGGGTTGTTACTTATAAATCGCCTCAAGAGGTAGGAAAACGCACCACAGAAACAGACGTCTAAGAAAATGTAATACATTTAGCATGAGTGTATATATCCATATCCTACTTATCGCAGCATGGTCTAGTGGTAGAGCGTCCCGCAGCATGGTCTAGTGGTAGAGCGTCCCGCAGCATGGTCTAGTGGTAGAGCATCCCGCAGCATGGTCTAGTGGTAGAGCATCCCGCAGCATGGTCTAGTGTAGAGCATCCCACAGCATGGTCTAGTGGTAGAGCATCCCGCAGCATGGTCTAGTGTAGAGCATCCCACAGCATGGTCTAGTGTAGAGCATCCCGCAGCATGGTCTAGTGTAGAGCATCCCGCAGCATGGTCTAGTGGTAGAGCATCCCGCAGCATGGTCTAGTGGTAGAGCATCCCGCAGCATGGTCTAGTGGTAGAGCATCCCGCAGCATGGTCTAGTGGTAGAGCGTCCCGCAGCATGGTCTAGTGGTAGAGCGTCCCGCAGCATGGTCTAGTGGTAGAGCGTCCCGCAGCATGGTCTAGTGGTAGAGCGTCCCGCAGCATGGTCTAGTGTAGAGCGTCCCGCAGCATGGTCTAGTGGTAGAGCGTCCCGCAGCATGGTCTAGTGGTAGAGCGTCCCGCAGCATGGTCTATAGGTAGAGCATCCCGCAGCATGGTCTAGTGTAGAGCGTCCCGCAGCATGGTCTAGTGGTAGAGCATCCCGCAGCATGGTCTAGTGGTAGAGCATCCCGCAGCATGGTCTAGTGTAGAGCATCCCACAGCATGGTCTAGTGGTAGAGCATCCCGCAGCATGGTCTAGTGTAGAGCATCCCACAGCATGGTCTAGTGTAGAGCATCCCGCAGCATGGTCTAGTGTAGAGCATCCCGCAGCATGGTCTAGTGTAGAGCATCCCACAGCATGGTCTAGTGGTAGAGCATCCCGCAGCATGGTCTAGTGGTAGAGCATCCCGCAGCATGGTCTAGTGGTAGAGCATCCCGCAGCATGGTCTAGTGTAGAGCATCCCGCAGCATGGTCTAGTGTAGAGCGTCCCACAGCATGGTCTAGTGGTAGAGCGTCCCGCAGCATGGTCTAGTGGTAGAGCGTCCCGCAGCATGGTCTAGTGGTAGAGCATCCCGCAGCATGGTCTAGTGTAGATCATCCCACAGCATGGTCTAGTGGTAGAGCATCCCGCAGCATGGTCTAGTGTAGAGCATCCCGCAGCATGGTCTAGTGTAGAGCATCCCGCAGCATGGTCTAGTGTAGAGCATCCCACAGCATGGTCTAGTGGTAGAGCATCCCGCAGCATGGTCTAGTGGTAGAGCATCCCGCAGCATGGTCTAGTGGTAGAGCATCCCGCAGCATGGTCTAGTGTAGAGCATCCCGCAGCATGGTCTAGTGGTAGAGCATCCCGCAGCATGGTCTAGTGTAGAGCATCCCACAGCATGGTCTAGTGGTAGAGCATCCCGCAGCATGGTCTAGTGGTAGAGCATCCCGCAGCATGGTCTAGTGTAGAGCGTCCCGCAGCATGGTCTAGTGGTAGAGCATCCCGCAGCATGGTCTAGTGGTAGAGCATCCCGCAGCATGGTCTAGTGGTAGGGCGTCCTGCAGCATGGTGTAGTGGTAGAGCGTCCGCCTCACAGTAGATCATGGGTTCCATCTCGGCCAGGTTATACCAAAGACTTGAAAAATGGCACTAGAAGCTTCCTCGCTTGGCACTCTGTGAGTGGGTGGGGTATTGTACCATGTGTCCGTGGCATGATACTCCATTGTGGCAGTGCTTAGAATACTGTCTCAAGTAGACGTAATTATTGTCTATTGATGTTATTGGTTATTTACTTGAGATGCTGTCAAATAATTTGGTACTATCTACTTTGCTGTCATATTTTTCATTCAGTGATTTAAATAAAATATTAATCAGCAAATCCCCTCTAAACCCTATGTTGCGTTTTCATTTCTCTTACTGTGTTGCATTTTTCATATTTCTTCCTGTGTTGCGTTGTCATATCTCATCTTGAGTTGCGTTTTCATATCTCTTCACGAGTTGTGTTTTCATATCTCTTCCTGAGTTGTGTTTTTATATTTCTTCCTGTGTTGTGTTTTCATATCTCTTCCTGAGTTGTGTTTTCATATTTCTTCCTGTGTTGTGTTTCATATCATTTCCTGTGCTGTGTTTTCATATCTCTTCGTGTGTTGTGTTTTCCTATCTCTTCCTAAGTTGTGTTTTCATATCTCTTTATGTGTTGTGATTTCATGTCTTTTTCTGGGTGTGTTTTCATATCTCTTCCTGAATTGGATGAGTCAGTTTCTTAAAGTTTTTGATAAGTTATAAACCAGCCAATGTCGTTTTTAAAATGGCGTCGCAAGTGCTAATCCTACATTTTGCAAGGAATAACAAATTGATTATTCCGAAACAAGGTCAATGTGGAAAAGTATGTTATGATGCCAGTAGTTAATGAGCTCATTGGTAAATTTGTATATAATATTCTGACAAGAAATTAAAGAAAGATGATGGGCAAAACTGCGAATGAGCGAGTCTTCCCTCAGGTCTTTGATTTTTGTTTTTAGACAGGGCTTTTGCTTGCTCTTATTTGAATGGTGTATGGGCGATGACTTTGGGAAAATTATTGTTAAATAAATGACAAAATTACATTTTGTTTTAAATAAGTCCTTCGGGTCCTCCGTGGCCGAGTGGTCTAAGTGCCATCTCAAGATCACTAACCTCTCACCGCTAAGGTCGTAGGTTCAAGTTCCGCTCGCTCCATAAACTTTATGTGAGTAAGTTTGCCAGTTACTTGCGTGGTTCTAGTCAGTCTGAGGTCTTACTCCACCAGTAAAACTGGACATGACATATATAACCAGAAATGTGTTGAAATGCGTTTTCACATCTCTTCCTGAGTTTTGTTTTCATGTCTCTTGAGTGTTTATAGGCACATAAGTCAGTGACTTATTTAGAACATTATTCCTTGACTTATTTTGTATAAAACCTCAGTCAGTGGTTTATATAAAATATAGGTCAGTGACATACATGTACATAAAACATCAGTCAGTGACATATATAAAACATTAGTCAGTGACTTTTATAAAACATTAGTCAGTGACATATATAAAAACATCAGTCAGTGACATATATAAAAACATTAGTCAGTGACTTCTATAAAACATTAGTCAGTGACCTATATAAAACATTAGTGACTTGTAAAAAATGATAATTTTTCAAAAATTCATATATAAAATATTAGTCAGTGATTTATATAAAACATTATTGAGTTATATTGAATATTATTTCAATAATGACAATGTCAGTTATTTTATATTTGTAATTAAATGATAATATAATGCAACAAACATTTACCTTGTCTGATAAATATGTTTTGTCTTAAAACTTGTTTTTTGCATTAATATAAGAAAAGAGTGCCTGCATTGCAAGTGGAAGGTTGTAGGTTTGATCATTGACTGGGTCATACCAAAGACTTAAAAAATGGTAAAAGAAGCGTCCGCGCTTGACACTCAGCATTTACAGGATAGTTATAGGTTTGGTCAGACTGGTCACGATATGACTGAAATATTGTTTGAAAGCAATGCTAAACACCAGAAAATAACAATTTTGCATCAGTATTATTTTTGGCACGTTACAGAATTGAGTGCTACACTGACATTCAAATATATATCGTCATCAAAACCATACAGACATTCCTGTTTTAAACTATTATGATAATGCCCACATTACAGATTGGAAAGATGCGCCTAGTGACCCCATGTCGGGGGACTGGATGTGGACATATCCAGTGTGTTGATGCACTAACAGTTCTTAAGATGAACGAGACGAAACCAAGATGGTTGTGTCCAATATGTGAAGAACCTGCACCATATGACGAGCTTCACATTGATGGGTATGTTGGCAATTGAATTTGATTCAAACAGGCGACCATGTTGACAAGTGCTATATTAAAGGGATTATATTGACAAGTAACATAAAGACGCTGTTAATCCAGACTTTTCCTGTATGCAGTGTGCACAAAATAATGCTTATGTATTGATGTATAACCTTTATTTACTTGAAAGTTATCAAATTAACAGTAATTGAATATTGGCCAAAACTTTAATACGTCCTGCAATAAAGTATTGCGCAATGTTTACATTGAACTCCGTAAACTTCCCGAACAAAGCCTCGAAAACGAGTCTTCACGATGTTATTCGATAATTGATCGGAAACCCGAAAGCGGTTCGTTGAAAATGGCAAATGTAAACAAAAACGTGACTTCAGAAACCCGATGTTTGTAATAACGAGGTTATGCAATTAGACATTTTAGACGTGTATATCTCTAGGTTATAAGTGTATCTTCATGCTGGGCGTGTGTATTTAGGACAGGGAATTGACGGTAATATGCCAATATAATCCCTTTAAAGGGAGTACACTCGGGTCCCGTTATAACGCGGATCTTGGGGTCCACAAAACGAAACCGCGTTATAAGCGGACCGCGTTATAGCGATAATTACCTCGAAAAAAATCGATGTCGGTTTTTCACACCTATCGTGCTGTCCTACTGTGAATGGTATTGTTTGCATTGTAATATGATACAACGCGTATTTAGTTACAACAGATACACTTAGATATGTATGAAATTAATACAAAAAAAGAAAAGAAAGAAAAACGTTTTCGTGTTTTGATTATACTAAAATTGGCAGCCATTTCCGTTTAACCCGGAAGGAGAAAAAACGGTGTCTATATAAAAAAACGCGCTTCAATTTAAACTCAATGCTATTAGTATAAAAATATTAAAAATATAAATCTGAAGTATTAACAACAATTAAATAATAAAAATAAGTTTGTGTTTACGATCCGATAAGATACCCGCGATATATTAATACCTGTCAACCGCTTCGTTGCTTGATCACGTGATCACTCGATAATAACAAAGTTTGCATATGGTTTCCGTGTTTGGCGCGTGTCAGCATTTATTGAAGCACTCGGGATTATTACAAACTGTTAATTGTCAATGCTGGCATGAATCAATCCCTTAAACAATCCTTTAAACCACCATGAGGTAATGGTTATAACAGTTTGTTATAATCAAGGCTAATTTGTGAGTAGAAGATGAGCGATTATCAAATCAAAACATGGCGACGATCTATTGTTTGGTTGTCATTTCGTCATTCGCGCATATTTTCAAGTTTTGTATCACGACCTTAACTCCCCGCCGAAAAATTGGGAGCCAAGCAAAAACCGCGTTATAACGGAATTCGCGTTATATCGGACCGCGTTATAACGGGACCGCAGTGTATATCAGGAATAAAACGCTATAAATGTCTTAAAAAATAAATTAAATATTTAAATGGATAATAAGCATCTTATTATCATTAATATATATAAGATCCAAATGGTTTGGTATGTAAAATCCACCAAAACATGACAAAATAGTTACTTAAATTGGAGTGGTTAACTTATTACGAAACCGCATTCTAAAAATAGATAGCACTTAAATACTGCTTGATGACCTCAGTCAGACTCTGTATAAGGTGAAACAATTTCTATTTTGTGTAAACCTGTATAACAGATCAAATTGAAATCAAAATGAAATCACAAATAAAAATCAATTTAACATGTCACAAAATTAAAATATTGTTTGTCGCTTCCAGCCTACGCATAATATTATTGTTTTTGTTTGTATTTGAAAACATATTTGGTGTTCATTCAAAATATATTCAGTCATTAAGGTTTCTTAAAAATATCTGATTATATATATTTATTAAAAAAAAACTTGCCTACCTACTCTGACACCCCTAAGTGGTACGAGTCAGAAGTGGCAAACAAATAATATTTAAAGTGTTGCCCAACTTTAGAGTAATAAAACAGTTTTAGAAATTCAATACATAAAATAAATATGAGTTAGTTTAAACATTGTTTAGTATAGTAGTTAATTACACTGACAATTTGTTACACTCCTTAAGGTTATTCCTCAAAATCCTGGAATCCGTGTCAGATAAAGTAAATGAGATTGAGTTCTTACAAGATGGGTCATGGCGTCAGAAGGGGCTAGAAGAGAGCTGTATAGACTTGGGTATGTATGTATTTATCATTTCATCTTTATGAGATGAAGCTGGAAATATATAGAAGCTGCATTGTTTTGTACATATTTGAAGTGGTCATTTAATTTGTATTTATGAGGTAAAACTAAAACGATAATGCATCAGTCTTGTGTTTTGTATTAATGAGATAAAGCTGAAATCTAAAGTAGCATCCATAACCTTTGTATTTATGAGATAAAGCTAGAAAGATAATGTATCAGTCATGTGTTTTGTATTAATGAGATAAAGCTAGAAAGATAATGCATCAGTCATGTGTTTTGTATTAATGAGATAAAGCTGAAATCTAAAGTAGCATCCATAACCTTTGTATTTATGAGATAAAGCTAGAAAGATAATGTATCAGTCATGTGTTTTGTATTAATGAGATAAATCTGAAATCTAAAGTAGCATCCATAACATTTGTATTTGAGATAAAGCTATAAAGACTAATGCATCAGTCATGTGTTTTGTATTAATGAGATAAAGCTGAAATCTAAAGTAGCATCCATAACATTTGTATTTATGAGATAAAGCTAGAGAGACTAATGTATCAGTCATGTGTTTTGTATTAATGAGATAAAGCTGAAATCTTAAGTAGCATCTGTAAGCTTTGTATTTATGAGATAAAGCTAAGCTAGAAAGATAATGTATCAGTTATGTGTTTTGTATTAATGAGATAAAGCTGAAATCTAAAGTAGCATCCATAAGCTTTGTATTTCTGAGATAAAGCTAGAAAGATAATGTATCAGTCATGTGTTTTGTATGAATGAGATAAAGCTGAAATCTAAAGTAGCATCCATAACATTTGTATTTGAGATAAAGCTATAAAGACCATGTGGGACTATTTCAGACATCCCACTGGCTTATCGAGAGAAGTTACCCCCCTTGATATCGGCGGTTTTTACTACTTACCTGGCTAAACTGTCATATTTGGTTTACATAGAAACATATAGGAGAAATTTAATTTTATCGTTATAACATTTTCATTATTAAATTCCCAACCTTTTACAACGTCTAGCCATTAAGTTAAAAATATAACCTTTATCGTGATAAAATAAAAATTAAAATAAGTTTACGCCTTCTTGCTTCCATTTTTGATTTTATAACAGCATAATATGCTCCCTATATGTTCTATATAAAAAATACTCAAAACACGTTTTCGGCCACTTTTAATGTCTTATAAACCTTAGTTGTGATTTTTTGCCAACCTATTACAACGTATACGTTCATTGCAAATAAAATTCCCTTTACGATGATATATTGATATAGAAAATATGATAATTGCATCTTGCTTCCATTTTGATTTGAAAATGAGACAAAATGTAATTCTGATTTATTTTCTGTATGTTCAATAGAGCATACTATTGAACCCAATACAGCATATTACAGTACCCAATTAAATACAGCATGTATATCGCTATATCAGCCGGCAGATGTTGGTCAGTATCGACATGTTTATATACACATGGTGATATTGCAAGTTCTGTGTAGTTTAAAGTGTATTTATGTATTTTACTTATATTCTAAAGAATAGATTTATATTAATTTCATATTTTAACTAAAGACCCTTCAAAAAACTTCCAATTCAAGTACATGTACATTTCTTTTGTAAACCAAAACATTATTTAATGGTTTATTTCTTTCGCACAAATATATGTTTTAATGTCTTTGTTATGTAATGTTTCAGTGATGTAATAATTCAGTGGACATAGAAAGAAAATCAATAAAGATCAAAACCAGTGACTAAATAACAACAATACTTTACGCGAGGCATATTAATTGAACAAAGAGATTTGATAATGTAATTGGTTGATAAGTATGTTAATACAGCATAATTAGCATATCATTGTTTTGAATTACTCAATTTAATGATCTTTTTAAGATAATTTTAAAAATGTGCAATAGCGCTCTTTTTCTTCTTCAGCTTTTAATTCAAAACTTGGTTGATTGCAGCTTTTAGTATAAAGATTAGCAATATTTTACAAAGAACTTTATCGTGTAAAATAATTGTGCTTTACATTGATATGCATAAAGAATGAATGAATGAATCAATCAATCAATCTTATAATTCTTTAAGAAAGGCTTTGTACAAGTTTAAACGTTCATGTAGATGTTTTGTTATATGACGTGTATATAGCTTAGACAAAAATAAAGATATTAACTATGCAATGAATGGTGTTTTGCGGAACGAAAATAAAATTATTTAAAGAAATATAAAGGAACTGAGATTACTTCATTAAGTTTAGTAATCTGAAATAGATATTCTAACTGCAAACATGTTTTATTTTGTGTATTATTATGTTTGTTTTATAGACATCGCATTGATATGTGTAATTAACTAAATACAAGTTCATTATGATAAACCAATATAAAATGTTTATAAATATTACAGCATATTGAATTTGAATGTTTATCTAAGCTCAGTAAAGTAATATGTAAATCTAATAATCCTTGTACAAAAAAAAACAGAGACACCCCCACCCCGCGCCTGTCTGTTTTTCAAATCTCAAACAATGGAATAAGCCAGCGTTTTTTTTATGACCTTAATTACCGACTATCCCTGCCCGGAGGTGAAACTTGTAGTTTTATTGGGGGGTAATAATATAATTTGTTATGATGCAGTTGAGTAATTATATTTCAACACAAGTTTGGCATCACACATTTTTTTTAAAATTAACTATTTGATTTAACATAGATATTCAGATAAATTGATAACAAATTCAAATTTTATAAACAGATAATAGAACGGGAGGAAAAATGTTAGCGGTTTTCAAATGTATGTATTTCTCAATTATGCGATGGCTTTATTAATTAAATGTATTGGTAATATTTCTTTAAACAGCTTAATATTTTTCTTAATTTACCTACAGTTTTAAGTTTGTTTGTTTTTAAAAAAGATCCTCTCGTATATTGAAGTGGTATGCAAAACATTTTAATCTGTTGTAACATTATAATCAATAAGATATTATAACACGAGGTTCTTAAAAGAAGTTGTTAAAAAAGAATTATGGTCAAATACTGTTTTAGGCTTTATTAAAAACGCTAATATACAGATGTCCGTTTCAACAAAATTTTATATAATTACTTAACCGTAATAATTCTCTTTTAGAAACAACAACATCAAGTTTAAAATATCATTTGAATATCAGTGCACTTGTCCCGTTAACTCAGAAAGAAATGAGTCTGACTATCAACCCTCGGGTCGTGAATTCGAATCCCCACCCGGCACTATTCTCTGTGAATAGTGGAGCGCTTAGTCCAGTGATAAAGCACCGAACCCATGATCGGAGGGTCGTGGATTCGATCCTCTGCTATGGCTATGTGTGGTGTCCTTGAGCAAGACACCTTTTCCGCATATACTTAGTACTGGTCATACCCATGAAGACTTCAAGTGTGATTTGCTGTAAGTTGTAAGAACTTGTTTCACAATCAAAGAAAAATAAATAAGTTAAAAAATAAAGACATTATGTCTCATTTATAAGTTTATATAATCAATGAACCGTAATAATTTTATTTATTTATAGTAACACAAAATAATCAATCTTTATCTATAGTAAAATAAACTATACAAAGTATATCATAATTTGTAAAAAAAATCATTAAAATCATTAATCTATGTTATATTTATACACATTTAACTTTTTCAAATGATTTTAGCGTTTAAGTCAAATTCAATAATTTCTTTTTTATAGTACACATCAAAATCACCAAAACGCCCTTATCAAAACAAGGACATATATAAGACCATGTCAAATTGTACCCGAGGGCATATATAACACGTCACGCATACTTAGTTTTAGTGTCAGAGCGGAATGTACCTGTATGTTTTATCGCGGTCTAAGGGAAGTAATTCGATTCATCTACACTATCATCAAACTGCACAGGGGCAGTTATCGGATAACTCTTGAGAAATGTCTGAAATAGTCCAGTATGCTAATGCATCAGTCATGTGTTTTGTATTAATGAGATAAAGCTGAAATCTAAAGTAGCATCCATAAGCTTTGTATTTATGAGAAAGATAGAAAGATAATGTATCAGTCATGTGTTTTGTATTAATGAGATAAAGCTGAAATCTAAAGTAGCATCCATAACATTTGTATTTATGAGATAAAGCTAGAAAGACTAATGCATCAGTCATATGTTTTGTATTAATGAGATAAAGCTGAAATCTAAAGAAGCATCCATAAGCTTTGTATTTATGAGATAAAGCTAGAAAGATAATGTATCAGTCATGTGTTTTGTATTAATGAGATAAAGCTAAAATGAGATAAAGCTGAAATCTAAAGTAGCATCCATAACATTTGTATTTATGAAATAAAGCTAGAAAGACTTATGTATCAGTCATGTGTTTTGTATTAATGAGATAAAGCTGAAATCTAAAGTAGCATCCATAAGCTTTGTATTTATGAGATAAAGCTAGAAAGATAATGTATCAGTCATGTGTTTCGTATTAATGAGATAAAGCTAGTATCTAAAATAGTAGCCATGTATTTTGTATTTACAGTCAAACCTGTCTTAAGAGACCACTAAAGGGAAATCTGAAAAGTGGTCTCTTAAGGCAGGTGGTCTCTTATTGGGGTCAAATGTTTTTTTGTTGGTATTTTTTTTTGTCTTATATAATGCATGTACGTTTCCATCATTTTTAGGGCTTTCACCCGCTGTTCTAATGTTAGACATTTTCTCTTTGATAGAATATCGCAGTATGAAACCACAATATTGAAACCCAGTCAAATAAACCTTGATATTCATTGTCTTACAATAACTCATTTTTGTCGTAAAAAACTTTCAAACCATCCATGAAAACAATGACAAACTGTCTTGTCTTTAGTTTCCAATATAATCTTATCAAAAAGCCGATCAAATAATCAAACGTAATTATAATTTTTAATAATAATAAAAAAATATAAAAACAAACGGCACACAGTCCAATCTCAATTTTCCAATTTAACCTGATCAAAAAGTCCGATCAAACCTATTTAATATTTTTTGTCGTAATAAAAACAAACAACAAACAAACCTCAAACTGTCCAACCTTTAATTCCAATTTTATTTAAGTAATTGACAATCCTTTAAGCGTAATAAAACAAATAGCAAACATGTCAATTTATTCCACCCAAACAGTGATCAAACGTTGATATATAATTGGGGTTAAAGTGTTTTATCTCTATAACTTGCTATCAAACAATTATCGTCTTTTACCACGAGACACTGCAGTATTTGGCCTCGGGTTATTTTAAGCACGTTACCTCGGAGATCGACAATTTTACACTAACACATTTGTCACGTACACAAAACATGATGCTGAAATTTCACACCTCTTGTATTCGTGGTCGTATGCTAAAAGATATTTGTTGAAATTTGATGGATTTAAGCGGTCGCTGGCTGCAGAGAGCAATTGGTTGCTTATTGCATGTGTAATTATAAATGAAATTCGTTGGGGGGGATTTAATGTGGTCGCTAACATCAGGGGGTGGCTTATAACAAGTGGTTGCTACTGCAAGTTTGACTGTATTAGATAAAGCTGGTATCTAAAGTAGCAGCCATGTGTTTTGTATTTATGAGATAAAGCTAGAAAGATAATGTACCAGTCATGTGTTTTGTATTAATAAGATAAAGCTCGAATGATAATGTATCAGTCATGTGTTTTATTTATGAGATAAAGCTAGAAAGATAATGTATCAGTCATGTGTTTTGTATTTATGAGATAAAGCTGGAATCTAAAGTAGCAGCCATGTGTTTTGTATTTTGAGATAAAGCTAGAAAGATTATGTATCAGTCATGTGTTTTGTATTTATGAAATAAAGCTGGTATCTAAAATAGTAGCCATGTGTTTTGTATTGATGAGAAAAGGCTAGAAAGATATTGTATCAGTCATGTGTGTTGTATTATTGAGATAAAGCTGGAATCTAAAGTAGCAGCCATGTGTTTTGTATTTATGAGATAAAGCTAGAAAGATAATGTATCATTCATGTGTTTTGTATTTATGAGATAAAGCTAGAAAGATAATGTATCATTCATGTGTTTTGTATTTATGAGATAAAGCTTGAAAGATAATGTATCAGTCATTTGTTTTGTATTAACAAGATAAAACGTAAAAGCTAAAGTATCTGTCATGTGTTTTTGTATTTTTGAGATAAAACTTAAAATCTAAAGTATCAGTTATATGTTATGTATTTATGAGATAAGGCTTGAAAGATATTGTAGCAACCATTTGTAATTGATATTTATGGGTTAAAACTGGAAACATAAGAGTACTGACAGTGGTCAAAGATTTTATATTCCAAAAATATAGCTTGATCTAGAGTAGCAGCCATGTGTTTAGTATTTGTTTATTGAAAAATCCCAAACCATTAGGAGATTACAGAAAGAATGATAAATCAATGCTTAATATGACAAGGTAGTAGTAAATACAATGCAAGTGAATGTATACTATCTTCTTCCAGATGTTTCTATGCTATCCAAGTCGATGGACGTGATAGATCTGACAGAGACAGATGACGAGTCTACTCCCTTAAAGAAGCGCCCTCTGGGACTCAATCACGTCCTCATGAATAAGGCTTATGCGACTGCAAAATCTTTTCTGGGGTGAGATACTTTTGAAAAGGATTGATATTATTACTTGTCTATTCCTTGACCTATACATGTTTGTTTGTAGGTAGGTATGCAAAGTTCTAATGTGGTTTGTTTTGTTGGATTCCATTTTATGGTGTCTATGAATGTTTTGTCTTTATTAAAGATACCAGTGCCCAGAAAACAGTACTGTCTATATTTAATTTGAATGCTTTTGTGGCCAGAATGTTTATTCGGATGTACAGTAGAATTTATTCGGATGTACAGTAGAACTTTGTAAGCTGAACAACACAGATAGCTGGAACCATTTGTCTGGTCCAGGCCAAATTTCCAAATTTCTATTATTTTACCTCTGACGGCAAGAACACTGATGACCGGGACAGTCAAACTAAAAATTAGATCCCACCAACACCATGACCTGCATTTTTCTCACCTTTGGGTCGAACAGCTGTTCAAAGATAAAGATAATCAGACAAAGCATGTCATCTTGTCTATTCATACATTCAAAGGCATATAAAGTTTATGTAGTGAGCACTTGTGGCGGGAATGTGTATTATTTGGATGAAAAATACTTCAAAGTATATGTGGTGAGCACTTAAGGCCGGAACGTTTATTATTTGGATGTAAATGATAAACATGTATTGGCCAGGAAAAGAAGTTATTCAGATGTAAATACATGTACAAGTTATACAATAAGCACTCCTCATCGGGGCCTTTATTCAGATGTAAATACATGTACAAGTTATGCAATTAGCACTCCTCATCGGGGCCTTTGTTCAGATGTTAATACATGTACAAGTTATGCAATTAGCACTCCTCAGCGGGGCCTTTATTCAGATGTTAATACATGTACAAGTTATGCAATTAGCACTCCTCATCAGAGCCTTTATTCAGATGTTAATACATGTACAAGTTATGCAATTAGCACTCCTCATCGGGGTCTTTATTCAGATGTAAATACATGTACAAATTATGCAATTAGCACTCCTCATCGGGGCCTTTATTCAGATGTAAATACATGTACAAGTTATGCAATTAGCACTCCTGATCGGGGCCTTTATTCAGATGTAAATACATGTACAAGTTTTGCAATTAGCACTCCTCATCGGAGCCTTTATTCAGATGTAAATACATGTACAAGTTTTGCAATTAGCACTCCTCATCGGAGCCTTTATTCAGATGTAAATACATGTACAAGTTATGCAATAAGCACTCCTCATCGGGGCCTTTATTCAGATGTAAATACATGTACAAGTTTTGCAATTAGCACTCCTCATCGGGGCCTTTATTCAGATGTAAATACATGTACAAGTTATGCAATTAGCACTCCTCATCGGGGCCTTTATTCAGATGTAAATACATGTACAAATTATGCAATTAGCACTCCTCATCAGGGCCTTTATTCAGATGTAAATACATGTACAAGTTATACAATTAGCACTCCTCATCGGAGTCTTTATTCAGATGTAAATACATGTACAAGTTATGCAATTAGCACTCCTCATCGGAGCCTTTATTCAGATGTAAATACATGTACAAGTTTTGCAATTAGCACTCCTCATCGGAGCCTTTATTCAGATGTAAATACATGTACAAGTTTTGCAATTAGCACTCCTCATCGGAGCCTTTATTCAGATGTAAATACATGTACAAGTTTTGCAATTAGCACTCCTCATCGGAGCCTTTATTCAGATGTAAATACATGTACAAGTTTTGCAATTAGCACTCCTCATCGGAGCCTTTATTCAGATGTAAATACATGTACAAGTTATGCAATTAGCACTCCTCATCGGGGCCTTTATTCAGATGTAAATACATGTACAAGTTTTGCAATTAGCACTCCTCATCGGAGCCTTTATTCAGATGTAAATACATGTACAAGTTTTGCAATTAGCACTCCTCATCGGAGCCTTTATTCAGATGTAAATACATGTACAAGTTATGCAATTAGCACTCCTCATCGGAGCCTTTATTCAGATGTAAATACATGTAAAAGTTATGCAATTAGCACTCCTCATCGGAGCCTTTATTCAGATGTAAATACATGTACAAGTTTTGCAATTAGCACTCCTCATCGGAGCCTTTATTCAGATGTAAATACATGTACAAGTTATGCAATTAGCACTCCTCATCGGAGCCTTTATTCAGATGTAAATACATGTACAAGTTATGCAATTAGCACTCCTCATCGGAGCCTTTATTCAGATGTAAATACATGTACAAGTTTTGCAATTAGCACTCCTCATCGGAGCCTTTATTCAGATGTAAATACATGTACAAGTTTTGCAATTAGCACTCCTCATCGGAGCCTTTATTCAGATGTAAATACATGTACAAGTTATGCAATTAGCACTCCTCATCGGAGCTTTTATTCAGATGTAAATACATGTACAAGTAATGCAATTAGCACTCCTCATCGGAGCTTTTATTCAGATGTAAATGTTTTTGTTCATTGATCTGATGATTTCAGTTCTGATCATCTAGGATTGAAGTATAAGTATGTATAAAATATGTTGGGATACAACATCCGTAATTCAGTTTAATATGAAACTTTTTATTTGTAGAAGCATTAAAGAAAACTTGTCTACAAAATCCAGTAGTATGTCGTGCAACACAAACACAGAACTTTCTGACTCATGCAATAACAACAGCAGTTCTGCACACAGGAACTACCCAACTACTTCATCCATCAGTACCATCGGAACCACCTACCAACAATCCTCCTCTCGAGGCTGCGACAGAAACCGCAACAAGAGAAACTGGAGCTCCAGACCCTATGAGCGTGACCGATACAGAAATAATTATAACTCTAACAATGACAATTACCACAGCTACAATGGCTCTGGTTACAACAGCAGTCATTCAAGTTCTTTGAATAGAAACTACAGCTCCAGTTACATAAACAATCACTATGGCTACAACAACAACATAAACTATGTGCAGCAAACACTGCCCAACTCATATTGGCAAATCAATTCACAATACTGAAAACTTTGTCTGGTAGTAAGTAATGGATACATTAAAATCACTACAGAATAACAAGAAACTATGTGCAGCAAACACTGTGGAATATCAATACACAAATTTCTTAGTATAACTTGCTGTGTTTGGTAGTTTGGTAATAAGTTCTGTTTGAAAAAGTAGGAACAGTTATTGTAAAATTCATTGACAAATGCTGCATGCAATGAACATTGTGGACTATCAATACACAACTTTCGTGGTTTTAAATGCTACATGTATGTTTGGTAAAAAGAGAGTGAACAATTGTCATTCAGTACATAGACAGAAACGACTGCAATGAACACTTTGGAATATCAATGCACAACTTTTGTGGTTTTAAATGCTATATGTTTGGTTATAAGAGAATGAAATTGTCATCCAATGCATAGACAGAAACTACTGCAATGAACATTGTGGACTATCAATACACAACCCTCGTGGTTTTAATTGCTATGTTCGTTAAAAGGAGAGTGAACAATTATCATTCAGCACATAGACAGAAACTACTGCAATGGACATTGTGAAATATCTATACCCAACTTTCATGGTTTTAAATGCTATGGTTGGTTATAAGAGAGTGAAATTGTCATCCAATACATAGACAGAAACTACTGCAATGGACATTGTGAAATATCAATACCCAATAGAACTTTTAACACCATTAAGATTAGGATGATTTTTGGATTAGATGAGCAAGCATATAACTTCTCAACTACCCATACTACAGCACAAGTGATGACAAATGTTTCTGATAATTGCTTAATTACATCAATAATCACCACCAAACACATAACAGATGAGGTTACCCATGTCCAGTATAATTTGGAAGCAATTGCGGTGAATGTTATACATGTTAAGCAGGTGACAGCTCTGAGGGGGGTTACTGATTTGGGTGGGGGATATCATTAGACTCACATATTCCTTCTGACTAAAGGGTGTAAGGACACTAATATTCTTGTCAGCATGTTAAAAATGGCAATCAGGAGTTAGAGTTAAAGGTCACAGCCCTTGTATTTTCTTTCAATACGTGTCGATCTAGCATTTTAACATATTCTAACAAGATTTCCAATATAAATCTGTGTGATGGGCAGAAATTGAGATCAAATGTCACAGCATTTGTGTTTTTCTAAGATTTTATTCATTTAGATTAAAGATTTTGGATAAATACAGGGTTTATTTTAAAATGAGGGATCAGCAGATAAATGATACCAACTATTTCCTGCTTTTTGTAGAAGCCTTTATTAATATACAGTGAATTTTGTTGGTTGGCAAGGTTAATTGTTCGAGCTAAAGATTGTTAAAGGGTCCGACATCCATTTAGTTTAATATCTCTAGAATTCACCTCACTGACACCTGCCCTGTTTTCTGAACATATTTAAGGGGTTTTATACACTTATAAACAAGTCATTGAAAAAAAATATCCATATTCATTATAATATTTTAATCATCTTTTGTCATGTTCACTATTGCAGTTAAATTACCGCCTGTGTGTTTCCAGGGAGCCATATGAGTGATGACACGAATAGGATCACCGTGGCTCATGCATGTCGTAGGAAGTGACAATTTGAGTGATATGTTAGAACTTGCTGAAACTCTGCAGGTATCAACGTTCTAGGTTCATTCTGCATATTCATTAGTTGATGTATTTTATGTTAATTTGTTGTTTTTGTACATGTTATTGTAGAGTGAACCTTGAATATTCCTTCCTGTTGGTGTCGAATAACCTATAATGTGTTGGTATGCTGAAAAACCGTATTCACTCATTCATTCATTCAAGTCAATACATAATATATTTTTAGTACAAGTAAAGTCCAGGTCCTATGTTTGTTTTAGTTTGTCACTTTTTCACGTACATGTTTCTGACCTTGTAACTCAGGATTGGAAGATTATGATAGAAAATGAATAATTAATAACAGGAAAAAGGATAAAGGTAAATTTTTACTTGCTAAAAAGGTTTCGAGGCAATGAAGTAGATATAGATAGATAATATCATGTATGACAAAATCGTATTGATGGAAACGAATGTTATATCTAGTCAATATTTTTAAAATTACTATTGTATCATATTGTTGTTTGCTTTTAAAGGGAATTTATCAGGAACTTAAAATTGGCTTAAAACATATTTTTTCTAAATATATCATGCCTATACATAATAGTAATGTATTAAAAGGATTTCCTAACTTGGGCTGTGCGCCTACGTTAGACTAAAATAGAATTCCCACTTAAAAGTTCAAAATATTTTATGGTATAAAACGAGTCGCGTGATTTCATTTTGATTTCAATTTGATCTGTTATGCACAGGGGCGGATCCAGAATTTCAGTATATTTCAGATGGGTGCAACAAAAAAATCAGGCAATCAGTTTTTCAGTAGAAATATTGTGGATTTTAATAAAATAAGAGCACATGGGGGAGGGCGATTGCCGTTTTTTTTTTAAAAACAGTAGATCCGCCATTGATACAGGTTTACACCTAGTAAAAATTGTATCTTAGAAAGAGCTTGAATGATGTATTAAGTGCTGTCTATCTTTAGAATGGGGATTTTGTTAATCACTCCAATTCAGATATAAATTTTCACACGTTTCGGCGGAAATGACATACCAAACCATTTGGATTTTATTTATAAATGATAAATTTTTTATCAATTTTGATAATTATTTATATTTTGAAACATACATGTATATTGCATTTTTCCCCTGATATATTCCCTTTAATTTCTAAATAATTTGACAATATTTAGAAATAGATAAAGCTATTTCTGTATATTGTCACATTATATCATTAAAATTTTCATGATGAAAAGCTTGTTTATTCATCACCCGTGTGGTTCCGGGTAAAAGTACTGTATCTCACTGTACTGAGGGGCAGGAGTCCCCCGACTAGGTGTCTTATTTATCATCATTTTATTTTTTGTCATGTTCATTATTGTGGCTAAATTGACCCAACGTGAGAACGACTATTGCTCCACCCAATGGTCACATGGCATTTGTCCAAGTATAGAAAATGTAGCATTTACTTGACATTTTTTGTTTGTCTAAAGAAAGTGGTGGCCTAGCAACCAATATTGATTGCTGATTGGATTATCGTCTTGTTTGATTGACAGTCTACATCAGGTCAATTACCAACCAGCCTAATGAATGATGGCTAGAATAGGACCAACGAGTCTTTAAGAGGTAACAGTTTAAGTACTTGGATATAATTTGCTGATTCTATGCTGTTCTGCAGGTATTACGGTTCTAGGTTCCTTTGGGATATTCATTTGATATTGTTTTGTTTTTTAAACTGTGTTAATTTGTTGTTTTTGTACATGAAGAGTGAACTTGAATTTTTCTTCCTATTGGCGCTGTATAACCTATTATTTGTTGGGTAAAACCCCAATTCATTAAAATAAATAAAACAAAATGTTTAATGTGAAGTAAAAGAAAAGTTTCACTTTGTATAAAATATAATTTTCTATATGTTGGATGCTACCACCTTTTAAGGACAGAGAAATAACTAAAAGACTTAAAATCATTGTTCATAGTGACAAAATCAATTGTTTAATGTAAGCATACAACTTCTGTTAAATATCAGTGTAAAAGTTAAACATATTGAAATTAAACAGGTATAACCCATGGCATGTTTTACAGTATAAGCACACCTGTTGTTCTGGGGGTAAATAGTTACCTCTGCTTATCTCAACTGTTTGGGTTTTTTTTGTCCCCTTTTAATTTGTGAAAATCGTCACATTTAGGTTTCCGTGCAATAACTTAAAAACGCTTGAATCAAATCTTTTGAAATTCTAATACAAAGTTTTTAATGACAAAACAGGCTTAGTTTGATTTTCGGGGTTTTGACTTTTGGAGTTGTAGAGTTATGACCCTTAGATTTGTGAAAAAACATAATTTCCGTCCATCTGTCACACTTCTGGAGGTTTCCGTTTAATAACTTAAGTATGCCTGAATCAAATCTTTTGAAATTTTAATACATTGTTTATAATGGCAAAACACAGGCTAAGTTCGATTTTAGGTGTTTTGGCATTTGTCGTTATCTTATTTTTGAGGGTTTCCATGCAATCAGAATCATTTTTTTTTTTTCAAAAAGTGAGAGACATAAATTCCCTGAATTTGCTTGTTTCAAATTGAGATCCTGTGTTCATTTTATTATTTTTATCATTTTCTTGGGTGCTGTGTGATTTTAATGATGCTGCATGAAATGATGCTATAATAGATAATGAAATGAAGCAGCTGCCATCCAAATGAGCAGCTGCTGCTATCAAGGTTCTAGGTTTATTATCATTATTGATATGCTTTTTCTTCATTCTTTTGTACATGGAGAGTGAGCATGGAATGTCCCTTTCTGTTAGCGATGTATTTTTTGTAACATTTTTGTGTTTGTACATGTATGCCATATAAGCCAAATTCAAAAATTCCAAAAGGGAGTCCTGTTCGTTTAATTGTTTTATTATATTCATTAATGTTGTTAAATTGGCGATACTCAGGTGATGGCAAGAAAAGAATATAATTCTTTTTTTAATGTTGATCATTCATTTTTAAAACAGTTGACAACATTTTATTGGAATGCCTCAGTGCCACAAGTATCAAAGATTTATTTTCATTTTCATTTGTTGGTGTACAGTTTACTTTCATTATCTTAACTTCCAGGGGAAAGGGAAACTATAAACTAAGGGGACCTATAAATGTACCTTCATTAGAATAGTTTCCACATTTAAGAGAGTTATGGAATCTATCCACTTCACAATGGGAACCAGGGGGTAAAAAATAATCTGGAGTGAGATTCACAACAAAAATTACACCTAAAATTGTCATAAATGTAACTAACTTTCAATATTTTTCATGCAGAAGTTTCTAGAAATGCACTTGTATTAAAGGGAATATATTGAATATTTTAAAAATTGCATTACAGTCAAGCCGATCTTAAGCAGCCATTCAAGGGAAGGAGCAAAAGTGGCTTTTTAAGACAGGTTGCTGCTTAATACAGGTTAATTTGCCATGAGAACATATAAATGAGAAAATAGCTATTGTGGCTGCTCAAGACAAGTGACTGCTAACACAGGTTTAACTGTATATCATGCCAGTATATACTCACTGACCTCGTATTGCCTAAAGAATATAATTATATTGAAAAAGGATTTCCTAACTTGGGCTACATGCCCAGGTTAAACTAAAATATATTTCCTGCTTAAAATAACATTATATTTTGTGACGTATCAAATGAGTCCTGTGATTTCATTTTCATTTCAATTTGATAAGTAATACAGGTTTATACGTAGTAAGAATTATTTCCTCTTGAAAGAATCCCAGTGATGTTGCAAAGGTTGATAAGCAGTTTTTAAGTGCTGTCTATTTTTAGAATGGTGATTTCGTTTCAAGTTTACCACTCCAATTTAAATATCGATTTTGTCACGTTTTGTTGGATTTGACCTGCCAAACCATTCAGATTTTGCTTATTAATGAAAATTAGATGATCTTTATCTATTTCAAAAATATTTTTATTTTTTAAGACATTTATTGTGATTTTCGCCTTGATATATTCCCTTTAAGTTTGATCAAAATTCAAAATTGACTTAATGGTACGATTTTTATTAAGTTATTTTGTGAAATGCTGCCGAGACCAAGGCAAAGTAAGCATCCTAGTTGAGACTTCCGCATCTCACTTCATAGTCCCTTTACTTATTGGGTTTTCAGAAAATAGTAATTTAGTGCATTATCATTCATGCTTGATTACATCACTGATTATGTTTTCTGATTAAACATTTGTGCAGATGTTCTTGTTATTTTATTCCATAAGCCCTTTATTACGTTTGTTTCGAGACCATAATGTTGGTATATACGGAGTTCAGTTCTCCATTCTCTGCATTTGACATATTGCACTTTCTCAATTACAAATGATTTTTCAGAAAAGGTGATTTAAATAAAAATTAATGATGTGCACAGGTCATGATGATCACAAAAACTCAACAACAGTTGTTGGCTGAAAAAGAGGCTCGTTACACTTGAGATATATGAAATGCAACACAGGGTTTGAGCAACTTTCTTGGAAATGGAAAAATGACACTAATGCAGAGTTTCAAACTATTTTACATAGAAACATCGCAACCAATAATATTAACAGACAACAATTATAGTAGGATATGTATATATAAACTTGTATCAGTATATTGCATTTTTGTCCCCCGCTTTGCGAAAAACAGGAGACACTTATTTGGGTCTGCTTGTCCGTCACTCATTTGTTTCTGTGCAATAACTTAGGAATGCTTGAATTACATCTATTGAAATTTTAGTACAATGTTTATAATGACAAAACATGGGCTATGTTCGATTTTAGGGGTTGTGGCATTTGTTGAGTTATGCCCCATTAATTTGTAATACATCTTTACTTCAGGGTTATGTCGCTCTTCTCTAGCTTTAGTCGGATCACCCTGTATCTATTTTATGTCATTAATTTTTGTTTTACAATATCACCCACACTTTTATTGGATCAACATCCAACTTAAACAGTTATTTTTCAACCATGTCTGGGACAAAATTTTAAAACTGGTCATTAAATAAATTTGTCCGAGTTGTGCTGCTTGAAATGTTGGGGGGAAAAAGGGTGAACATTTTAAAATATTAGATGGATGAAAACCTGGGTTACTAAAATAATGGAAAAAGGAAACATTGTAGTTTTTTCAAGAAAGAAATGATAGTAACTCCAGATTAATTATTCAGATACAAACTAATTTTCACTAGATATCCATGTCAAACATGGGAAATTATCATTTAAAAAAAATGGGTCTCAATATGAGCATGTGTGGAATTTCAAAACATTTTTACATATATAATTAGTTATATTGCAAGTTAACTGAAATCCCAAGTCCAACAAAAGCTGTAACTGAACATAAAGTTCAGGGAGAGAAATAAAATATTGTGCATTTTATATCATAAGATTAAATTTATTTTTAGGACTTTTTTCGATTTGTGTGCAATTCGACATTCTTTACACAAAAAAATGCATTAAAAATGTAATTTTATTGCTGATGATAAAATATTAAATCTTTAGTTTGGCCTATCATACATATATAAATGAAAATTTAACTTTCCACTGCCAAGTAAGCATGTAGGAATACACAACTGCTGGTAATAAATGCAATGCATTAATATCAGATATTACTGTACAAATTCAAGACTGACAAAAAATAAATAAGAGTGAAACAAATTTAAATGTTGATAGATTTGTTTTCACGTTTCCTCATCAACAGTCGCCCATCTTTGTTTATGCAAGAAATATAAATGAAAGTAGTCCAGCAACATGGGTATATCGCAAAATTTAATCTAAAAGATTTGTCCTAGTCCAACAGAAATGCTTTAAAGACATATATGAAAAATAAATTGGGAGTTATCAGGATGACTAAAGTGAATGGTGGTGTACACGCGGAGACATCAAATGAAAAAAATTGTATTTGGAACTCGAAAACTGTTAAATAATTGAAAAAAATATATTGGGCATTGTATATTGTAAATAACAAAGGTAATAAATAAAAGTAACATACATTACTATAAATATATATTTATTGACGTTTTATTTCATAACAAAAGTATTAACAACATTGATCCTAAAACTAGTGGACACAGTTACATGTAACATGCCTAGTCATTAACTGTAACTGCGGGACTGTTTCACTAACATTCTCATTCTTAACTTCTCAGTGTAAACTTTAAGTGACAAAAAATATTGGGAAATTCATTTTAATTGTGTTTTGCTTATATCATTTCGCAAACTTTCGTAAGCCTTGTAAATTGTATTCTTTTTAAAATTTGAAAAAATACTGTGCAAATGTTCCTTAGTGTACAATTTACTTGTACAAAAATCTTCACACTTGCGAAGGTTAGTAAACGGGTCCCTTGAAAGTTGACTTTCTGAAAATGACAACTCTTGTTACACCTGTAGTATCAGAGAATTGTGAATTTACAGTTGCATATTTCTTGAAACTTCAGTAGTTAGATTCACTCCAACGATCAGTATTTTCGGCTTCTTTAACAAGCAGACACACATATCCCTGTCATTTCTTTTCATTCAAGTTGCCTTCAATATTATCATAGTATTGTTTTCAGTCACATCACATTGGTGTCTGCACTAGACAGTAGCTGGAACACTGTCACACTGAAGTAGCGCACTGGAGGCACACTGAATTATATACCCCACAGTCAAATTATACTGACACTAAGCTGACCTGTCCTGAAACTATCTTCTACATTAAATGCCAAGTCAGAAAGCTTCTAGGAACATTATTCAAATATTTGCTATGAACCCGCTATGACCCTGCTCACATGTGGATCTTATCTATAGTTTCACTGTTTTACTGCCATTAAGGCACTGCCAAAATTTCAAAACAGTGATACTGAGCGTTTAATTAAAGTATTAAATAAAAAGGTCCAAATATGATGTACAGATCCAAGATCATTTGTAAGCTTAAAAACATCCCTACGACCTGTTGAATGTAACTAGTCTTTACAAACAAGCATACTCCAGTGATAAGATTAAGAGATTAAAAAACTGAATTGTATTTATCATAATTTTTTAACACTTCAGGTTATATATGGCATATCAAATTTTTTAACACTTCAGGTTATATATGGCATATCAAATTTAATTGGTGGAGGAAGACCTCCGAATGAATAGACTCAAACCTATGACCTCAGTTGTGAGATGTACATGTAAGAAATGTTGTTACACTTGGAAGAAAAAAAATAATATTGCACATAACAAAAACTGTCAGAAGGACAGTGGGTTCAACCATTATATTTGACAATTGATTTATGAGATCTTGTCTTGTCATTTGTCTCTCACCACCAATTCATGTTGGAAAATGATCAGTTCTTGTGGAGATGAGTGCTTGAGTACTGGTAAACCTTCCAGGGTCCCAGGAAAGAGTGGTTGAGTTAAATGACCATCTTTTAGCATCGATGGCATTATATGATACTAGATCTTCAAGCATTATGCCAAAAATAAAAGGAAATTAATAGTTTAATTCATATACCAGAGTTACGTAACCTTGTTACATCATGTGATGCTTAACACTGAATAAGTGTGTTGAGTAAGAATACAACATGTAGTTACTTAGACAGAAGCTTGTGGGAGGCCGATGAATGGGTGACTGCAAAAACTTCTCCTATTCACAGAATAGTTGAGCTGAATATTGTTAAAATGATGTGGAAATTCACAAAAACTAAGCTATCTTCTTCCACTGGCCAGCTGCTGTTTATATGAACGGATCTGATCCTCTAGGTGTCTGTCTGATGTTGAAAGGTTTCGTAACACGCGATTTAAGTCTTCTTCGCTTCGGTTTTCAAATGCAGAATCGGCAGCCATTTGTAATTGCCTGTAAGGTATATTAAACAAGATGTCAATTTCAGATGGTGAATAATTATTTGCTATCTGCCACCATCAATCAGGGGAGATCACCTGCCACCATCAATCAGGGGAGATCACCTGCCACCATGAATCAGGGGAGATCACCTGCCACCATGAAACAGGGGAGATCACCTGCCACCATGAAACAGGGGAGATCACCTGCCACCATGAATCAGGGGAGATCACCTGCCACCATGAAACAGGGGAGATCACCTGCCACCATGAATCAGGGGAGATCATGACTGCAAATGCCACGTTTGATTTTTGACATCATTTGTGTTACAAATGTATGATTTTTGGAATCACTTTCAACAATTCTTCTGAATTGTTGTGCTGTATAGACAATACTTGATACACCATCTACTTATTATACTGACACTGGGCTTACCAGTCCTAGAAACATCTTTCATTTACTGAGCATCAAGCATGTTGAAATTACCTATCGTGTACACCAAATTTATCTTAAATATCAGAATATAATGTCAGAAGCAATATTCATTGAAGCAGAGACAAATTGACAAACAACAACTTCACCCCGAGCCCAAGCAGAAATATATTCCCAGCTCATCATTAATCAGAGCTCAAACATCAGGAGTTATCTTCCCAAGCACAAATAGAGATATATTCCCAGCCCATAATTAATCAGAGCCCAAACATTATCAGTAGTTACCTTCCCAAGCCAAAGTAGAGATATATTCCCAGCCCATAATTAATCGGAGCCCAAACATTATCTTGAGTTATCTTCCCAAGCCCAAGAAGAGATATTTTCCAAGCCCATAACTAAACAAGAGTCCAAACATTATTAGTAGTTACCTTCCCAAGCCCAAGTAGAGATATCTTTCCGGCCCATAACTAATCAGAGCCCAAACATTATCAGGAGTTACCTTCCCCAGCCCAAGTAGAAATATCTTCCCAGCCCATAACTAAATAGAGGCCAAACATTTTCAGCAGTTACCTTCCCAAATCTTAGTAGAGATATCTTCCCAGCCCATCATAATCAGAGCCCAAACATTATCAGTAGTTACATTCCCCAGTCCAAGTAGAGATATCTTCCCAGCCAATTATTAATCAGAGCCAAAACATTGACAGGAGTTGCCTTCCCGAGCCCAAGTAGAGATATCTTCTCAGCCCATAATTAATCAGAGCCCAAACATTGACAGGAGTTGCCTTCCCAAGTTTTATGAGAAATATATTCCCAGCCCAAACATTATCAGGAGAAACATCTTGAGCCCAAGCAGATATATTCCCAGCCCATAACTAATCAGAGCTCAAACATTGGGATTTATCTTCCCGAGCACAAGTAGAGATACATGTATATTCCCAGCCCATAATTAATTGGAGCCCAAATATAATCAGTAGTTTCCTTCCCAAACCCAAGTAGAGATATCTTCCCAGCCAATAATTAATCAGAGCCCAAACATTATCTTGAGTTACCTACCCAAGCCCAAGTAGAGATATCTTCCCAGCCCATCATAATCTGAGCCCAAACATTATCAGTAGTTACATTCCCCAGCCCAAGCAGAGATATATTCCCAGCCCATAATTAATTGGAACCCAAACATTATCAGTAGTTACCTTCCCAAGCCTAAGTAGAGATATCTTCTCAGCCCATAATTAATCAGAGCCCAAACATTATCAGGAGTTGCCTTCCCAAGTTTTAGTAGAAATATATTCCCAGCCCATAATTAATCGGAGCCCAAACATTGGGAGTTATCTTCCCAAGCACAAGAATAGATATCTTCCCAGCCCATAACTAATCAGAGCCCAAACATTATCAGGAGTTGCCTTCCCAAGTTTTAGTAGAAATATATTCCCAGCCCATAATTAATCGGAGGCCAAACATTATCAGTAGTTACATTCCCCAGCCCAAGCAGAGATATATTCCCAGCCCATAATTAATTGGAACCCAAACATTATCAGTAGTTACCTTCCCAAGCCTAAGTAGAGATATCTTCTCAGCCCATAACTAATCAGAGCCCAAACATTATCAGGAGTTGCCTTCCCAAGTTTTAGTAGAAATATATTCCCAGCCCATAATTAATCGGAGGCCAAACATTATCAGTAGTTACATTCCCCAGCCCAAGCAGAGATATATTCACAGCCCATAATTAATTGGAACCCAAACAATATCAGTAGTTACCTTCCCAAGCCTAAGTAGAGATATCTTCTCAGCCCATAATTAATCAGAGCCCAAACATTATCAGGAGTTGCCTTCCCAAGTTTTAGTAGAAATATATTCCCAGCCCATAATTAATCGGAGCCCAAACATCGGGAGTTATCTTCCCAAGCACAAGAAGAGATATCTTCCCAGCCCATAACTAATCAGAGCCCAAACATTATCAGGAGTTGCCTTCCCAAGTCTTAGTAGAGATATCTTCCCAGCCCATTATTAATCAGAGGCCAAACATTATCTTGAGTTACCTTCCCAAGCCCAAGTAGAGAGATCTTCCCAGCCCATAACTAATCAGAGCCCAAACATTATCTGTTATCTGGAGTTACCTTCCCAAGCCCAAGTAGAGAGATCTTCCCAGCCCATAACTAATCAGAGCCTAAACATTATCTGTTATCTGGAGTTACCTTCCCAAGCCCAAGTAGAGAGATCTTCCCAGCCCATAATTAATCGGAGTAATATTTTTAATTTGCCAATTACTTATTTCCACAATTGCCTGTGGTAACTTTTTCAGACAAAAGGACAGATATAGAGATACTGGAGTAACCATCTTTGACTAAATAAGAGTTACCTTCCCTGCCAATGATTTATTGTAATTAGCTTACTATTTTGTCAATTATTATTTATTTCCACAATTGCAAGGGACAACTCTTTTGGATATCTGTCCATTTTATGAAATTCCTTCCCACTTATATACTCAAATATCAAATTCATTTAATTTCCTACACCTGATCGTCCCAGTTTACTGAAATGTCCAGTCATTTTTATACCCCCGACAAACGAAGTTTTGAGGGGGTATATTGGAGTCACCCTGAGGTCGGTCTGTCGGTCCGTCGGTCGGTCTGTCCGTTGCAATTTTCCTTGTCCGGAGCATCACTTGAAAAGTACTGGATGGAATTTCATCAAACGTCATACAATGGTAGAATATAATGAGAGGAAATGCAGTGTATAAGAAACATAACTCTATTCTAGCTAATTACAGAGTTATTGCCCTTTGATATTTTTTCTTGTCCGGAGCATAACTTGAAAAGTACCGGATGGAATTTCATCAAGCTTCATACAATGGTAGAATATAATGAGAGGAAGTGCAGTGGACAGGAAACATAACTCTACTCTTGCTAATTACAGAGTTATTGCCCTTTGATATATTTCCCTTTGATATTTTTTCTTGTCCGGAGCATAACTTGAAAAGTACCGGATGGAATTTCATCAAGCTTCATACAATGGTAGAATATAATGAGAGGAAGTGCAGTGTACAGGAAACATAACTCTATTCTTGTTAATTACAGAGTTATTGCCCTTTGATATATTTCCCTTGTCTGGAGCATTACTTTTAAAGTACTGGATGGAATTTCATCAAACTTCATACAATGGTAGAATATAATGAGAGGAAGTGCAGTGTACAAGAAACATAACTCTATTCTTGCTAATTACAGAGTTATTGCCCTTTGATATTTTTTATTGTCCGGAGCATAACTTGAAAAGTACCTGATGGAATTTCATCAAGCTTCATACAATGGTAGAATATAATGAGAGGAAGTGCAGTGTACAAGAAACATAACTCTATTCTTGCTAATTACAGAGTTATTGCCCTTTGATATATTTCCCTTGTCCGGAGCATCACTTTTAAAGTACTGGATGGAATTTTATCAAACTTCATACAATGGTAGAATATAATGACAGGAAGTGCAGTGTACAGGAAACATAACTCTATTCTTGCTAATTACAGAGTTATTGCCCTTTGATATATTTCCCTTGTCCGGAGCATTACTTTTAAAGTACTGGATGGAATTTCATCAAACTTCATACAATGGTAAAATATAATGACAGGAAGTGCAGTGTACAAGAAACATAACTCTATTCTTGCTAATTACAGAGTTATTGCCCTTTGATATATTTCCCTTGTCTGTTGCAGTACTTTTAAAGTACTTTTAAAGCCATCAGTGATAACAGTTTAATAAAGTTCATGAAAGAACCAAGTTGATGAATACATGGAGTTCGAGCAAAGCAGGTTCGATATTGTATTCCTAGTGCTCTTGTTTGTTTCTTATCCATAAAATTGTTGTCCCTCAACATAACTCGAAAAAGTATAACATTTATTGATTGCCATGAAAGCTTGTACACTGCACAATAATTAAAAAGACCGTTTTTAATTTTAACAAAACCATAAAAAAATTAACAATACAAAAAACTCAATCCATAACATTCTCTTTTATTAAGATTTTTTTTTGTCTGGAGCATAACTTTAAAACTATTGGATATAATTTAATAAAACTTCATACAATGGTTAACCATTTTCTGTCATGGCGGCGTTCGGGGGTATTCATCACCTTCAGTGATAGGTCTAGTTAAATATAAAACCTCCCAAAAGACAACTTACTTCATGCTGATCAGACATTGCACCTTCTTGTCAGCAGCTACCCGTGGTATGTACTTCAGGGCTTCTGGTCTATTGTTGAATTTCAAGCAAGCGCTAACAAAAGCCTTAAATATAAAAAGTAAAGTCCATAAAAAGAATTTTACAAAATCTTTCATCTATCACAGGTCTCTGGTTTGCTTTTACAATTTTATACAACTTGGACAAATCACGCTCAAAGTCTTCCTGACTAGAACCAGTACTAAGCATATGTGGATAAAGTGTTTTGCTCATGGAGACTACACTTAGCCCTGGTGGAGGACTGAACCCACGACTTCCTGATGCCCTACAACTGGACCACGTACTCCACAGGTCTTTCATATTATACCTAAAAACATCCATAAACACTTAAACAAGGTTTACATTTGTAAGTAATCTGTTAAAAGCAGGCGAATACAAATAAGGGACCAGAGGTCCCATACAGCTTTGGCAACATAAAAGTTCCCCATTTTCACAAGTGAAGTTTTGAATCGAACATAGCTGTCTAAAAAATAAATGTTTTAAGAAGAAAAATTCAATTTGTGTGGACATGAATTTTGCTGAGGATGCTGAATATAATTTCTATGTTAAATTTAATCTGTAATTAGAAAGTCAAGCCCAATAATAACATTTTGAAATGGTACATATAAAAATGAACTTTTCACTTGTGACCATTTCACTGCAGTGTTCATTTGATGAAATACATGTATAATATTTCGCTAAAACCAACTATTATTTCCTGTACAATACATGGACCAGAGATAGTAAATACTGTTATATATAAACTATACACATCATCGAGACTACAAACTGTACACTACCTCCATGCCTAGCAATGGTTTCTTCGCTTTTGAAAATTTTTCCAGCTCCTGCCAGTCTCCTGCTTCAGCTAGAGCATCTACCCTTAACCACCAGTATCTGTGGGAGATTATAACAATATTTTATGGGTATTAGGTGGATAATGATTGATTGAATATTAAGCATTGTTTTTTTGCAATCAAGGGCTTATTTATGATCCATTTATCTAACCATTCTTCCCTGGGATCCTGGAACTTTAACCAGTACTTGAGCACATCCATCTCAGCAAGTAACTGATAACTCTCCTACTTGAAACAGCAGTGAGAGATGAATGACAATGAGCCATTATGGAGCCTGTGGCCAGGGGAGGGTTCAAACTTGCAACCTCTGGATTGATAGTCAGATGTGCTACTGACTGAGCTAACTGGGCCCGGCCTAAGTTGAGATTAGGATATTCCAACCTGGACATTATCTCAATTGTACACCATCTTCTAATTGATTTTTCTTACTGGTACTTACCACTAAGATTTGCCATAACAATTACAATCGGAGTCCAAACATCAATGAGTCAATTACACAGAATAGTGTGATATCTTGCACATGCTAGTATGTGTATTTTATGAGCAGGTGAATTTTATATCAGCCCTTGTATGAGATAGAAATATGTCACAATAGTAAAATTATAGATATCTTTTTCTTGCATACCGGATAAGGATATCTGCATTTTTACCGACGTTAGATATTTCTATCTCACCCTAGGGCCGAGATAAAATTCTCACGCTGTGATATTAAAACCATCCAGATGACATAAGGTAAAAATATATGACATAAGTTATTTAATGAAATGTCTTAAAAGCGACCATTGTAAAATCTATAATGATAAATTAAGTTAAAATAATTATTCAATATGTTTGGTATGCAAGAAAAAGAATCATTCATGGCTTTTTCGGTTCAGATAGAAAATTCCGTTCCTTGAGATAACTGTTTTCGCTGGAACTCAGCACAGCCTAGTCCCCGCCAAAACAGTTATCCCTCTGAACGGAATTTTCTATCCGAACCTCAAACCCATGTAAGATTCATATAATCTGTTATATAAAAAAAATATATATGTTGAAGTTTGATGTGCTCTGGAATATACTACTGACTTACATTGTTTTAATTTGGTTTAACATTATTTTCTATACATTACAGGCTATTTCCAGCAACCAGTTATATTGGTAAAAAAAAGATCTATGCATATCTAGAAATCTAAGTAAAACTACCACATTTCCCGAGTATAACTGACAAACTCTCTAACTCAAAGTATTTGAGTCAAGTGGATTTGAACCCATACCTTCAGTAGTGAGAGGTCACAACTGTGTATGCCATTTAACTATGTATGCCATATGACTGTGTATATGATATAACTGTATATCATATAACTTTGTATACCATACAACTATTGCCAAACCCAATGAGTTAACAAAATAATCACCTTTTCTCTGGAATTTTGAACTCCTTCCTCAACTGTTCTGCCATCTTGCTACTATTGTCAACCATAAGTTTATGAATGGTCTGGTGGACGGACAGGTCCATATATGGTCGGTGAAGCTCCTCCTCCAGGCGGTGCTGATATTTAAGTAACTTCATCTCGTCATCAGTTTGCTGCCAATTGTAAGTCAAAGTATGCAGTTTTGTTTGCTTGAATATTTAGCATAATGTTTATGCCATAGAAAGCTAACACATGATCCGTTAACCTAACCACTTTTTCCTACAATCCTGGATGGTTAACCAGTACTCAACACATTCATCTTCACAAATAACATCACTTTCCCACTTAAATCAGCAATGAGAGAAAAATGATGAGACATTATGTTAAATATCAATCATCACGGGAGTCTGTGGTTGGACAGGGACTTAAACTTACGACCCCTGTATAGACAGTCATTTGCATTACCGACTGAGTTAACCGGGCCATCCACAATGTGTGAATTTTGTATAGACATGTATAATAATGGTTTACTGCATCAGGCTGCAGTTTTTGAAATGATTCAAATGAATATATAATACTACAAGAGACTGGCTTGTAGTGCCTTTATAGCATTATACATTCAGTTGGTGAGCTCTGTATTTTGTTCCAGCCCATAATTAAAGAAATTTTGTCAACAGTTTCAGCAACCATGATAGTCAACATGAGGTAAGCTTAGAAAAATTCTATGCATAGATTTCACTTGTACTTTTGGTAAAAATCAGCCCAGAGAAACAAACCAACATTCCAGTGTTCTATTTTTAGCAATAGATGATACGGTGTTTGTAAGAAAGTTAACAGATGATGGAAGGACAACAAATAAATTACTATTACACAAGTCCTTAGAACTAAAATGAATACAAACTCAATTAAACTGCCTTTCTAGAATCACAAGATTAATAATTATAAATAATATATAAATGACATCACACTTAATATTAACTGCATTGTTCACAGATAGAAGATTTATAATTTCAACATAATGCCATCAAAAAATATCAACCAATCAATGATCAGTATTTTGTCGCATCAACACATTCTCGAAGGTGAACATCTCTGTGTCAATCATATCCTTAATGTTCTCCAAAGTCTAATTAAGATTTAATTATTTCTGTTCTAAAAACTTTCCATTTTCATGTCTTTAATTTCAAAATTATAAAACTGGATATTTAAATCATACATTTCCACTTTATCCAAACACACTAACAATTGCAACTTTAATCAAATTTACATGCATTTTACCTACTGAATATTTCAATAAATAAAACATTTTGCAAATACTGAAATTATGAATACAAAGTTAATAGTTGGTTTACCTTGGCTGCAAATTCATTTCTTGCTTTGGTATAACTTTCTTTGGCTTCATTTAAAACCCTCAATCTGTCCTCATGTCTCTGTAAACATATATATATATTATTCATAAAGCTCATATACAAGTCCATTGTGCCTTATATCCTTCAAAACAACAATTATTAACATGGAGAGAGTTTCTATCAAGGGTTGTACTGGATGAAAAAGTTTTAGATGTACAATGTAAACTAATCAAAATGAAAACAAGACTGTAGAACCAGTCCTTACTCTCGCATCACTATGAATGATGGGACAGACATTGAATTTCCTGCTTTTACATTGGGGTATAACAGACATGAATTGGGAGATATCAGGGACTCGGATAGACTCAAATGAAAACTGTGGAATAAATTTGAAATAAAATAAAAAACAAGAAATGTCACTGGTAAGTGTTGCATGCCCCCCAAATGGTCTGTAAAAAATAACAATATATGTCATAATAGGTAGCGATGTATCCATGAATATCAAGAGTAATGGACTGATGTTTCAGACTAAACATGCAATTTCATGGGATTTTTTTACATTAAAGCATGACCTTGACCTTTGTGTAACCTTGACCTTGACATCTGATGTAATGGTCTGGGTATTTCAACAGTTAAATGCAGGTGAAACATCATCATGACATGCTGACCACTCGTGTCAAGCTATTTTAAAATCTCTAAATGTAAGACAGTTACAGATCAATTATTGATCAATTGATAAATTGAGTCAAGTGTTTTTGAAATCCATCCATGTATGATAAAGTTAAAGGACAGACTTGAAATCTCAAACAGATTCAAAGTGTTGTCATACATACTAAAAGTGTGACCTTGACCTTTGAGGTATGGGTCTAAGTCTTACTTATGACACGTTGTCATGTCGTCTTGATAAATTGAGCCAAGTTAAAGACAAATTCACAGACCAGACACTCAATAACAAACAAATTGAAAGTGTGACCTTGACCTCTAAGGAAAGGTTCTGGGTCATAATTATGTCATGTTGATCAACTGAGCCAAGTGTTTTTTAAAATTTATCCATAGATGACAAAGTTACAGACCAGACAAGAAATCTCAAAATGACTGAAAGTATGGTCAAACAAAGTTAAATTGTGACCTTGACCTTTGAAGTGGGAGTCTGGGTATTAAGTGCAACACGTCATTATGTTATGTTGATCACTTGTAGCAAGTATATATAAAATCCATCTATGCATGACAAAGTTACTGGCTGGACATGAAATCTCACTGACTCAAAGTGTTGTCAAATAAACTCAAAGTGTAACCTTGACCTTTGACGTACACATGTGGGTCTTACGTGTGAGACGTCATGTCATGCTGATGAATTGAGCTAAGTGCTTTTAAAATTTATCCATAGGTGACAAAGTTACAGACCGGACAAGAAATCTCAATCAGACTGAAAGTGTCATCAAACAAAGTTAAATTGTGATCTTGACCTTTGAAGTGGGAGTCTGGGTATTAAGTGCAACATGTCGTTATGTTATGTTGATTAATTGCAGCACGTATTTATAAAATCCATCTTTGCACGACAAAGTTACAGACTGGACACGAAATCTCAATCAGACTGAAAGTGTACTCGAACAAAGTTAAGTTGTGACCTTGACCTTTGAAGTGGGAATCTGGGTGTAATGGGCTACAAATCCTCATGTTATGTTGCTCATTTGTAGCTAGTATTAACAAAATCCATCTATGCATGTTAAAGTTACAGGTCAGACAGGAAATCTCACACAGACTGAAAGTGTTGTCAAACAAACTCAAAGTGTGACCTTGACTGTTGAGGTATGCATGTGGGTCTAATACGTGACACATTGTAATGTCATGCTGATGAATTGAGCCAAGTGTTTTTGAAATTCATCCATAGGTGACAAAGTTTCAGACTGGACACAAAATCTCAATCAGACTGAAAGTGTCATAAAACAAAGTTAAATTGTGACCTTGACCTTCGAAGTGGGATTCTGGGTGTAACAGGCGACACATTGTCATGTTATGTTGATCATTTGAAGCTAGTATTAACAAAATCCATCTATGCACGACAAAAATACAAGCCAGACATGAAATCTCAAACAGAATGAGAGTGTTGTCAAACAAACTCAAAGTGTGACCTTGACCTTTGAGGTACGGGTGTGGGTCTTACTAGCGACACGTCGTCATGTTATGTTGATCGTTTGTAGCAAGTACTTATAAAATCCATCTATGCATGACAAAGTTACAAGTCGACCACGAAATCTCACACAGACTCAAAGTGTTGTCAAACAAACTCAAATTGCGACCTTGACCTTTGAGGTACAGGTGTGGGTCTTACTCGCGACACGTCGTCATGTTATGTTGATCATTTGTAGCAAGTATCATTAAAATCCATCCATGCATGACAAAGTTACAGACAGGACACAAAATCTCACACAGACTCCATGTTGTCAAACAAACTCAAACTGTCACCTTGACCTTTGAGGTACGGGTGTGGGTCTTACTCGTGACAAGTCGTCATGCTATGTTGATCATTTGTAGCAAGTATCAACAAAGTCCATCTATGCATGACAAAGTTACAGGCCGGACATGAAATACCGTACGAAAAGACGTACGGACGGACACTGCGATTACTATATGCCACCCCAAAAATTTGGGGGGGGGGGGGCATAAAAATCTAAGTACAAGGGCAATAACTCCATGTGGAATTAAGTCAAAGTCACACACCTTTACACTTAAATTGATAATATATGCAAAGTTTCAAGTCAACTTTCTAAAAACTGTTAAATTGTTTTCTCCACAAAAATTGCAATATACATGTAGGAAATACAACAATTTTACTAAGTGCAAAGGCTCTTTATGCAATTAAGTCAGGATCAGTAATTTTGTGTCACATATATCAACATTAGATGTGGATCAAGTCAACCAACTGAGAACTTTGAAAGTACTTTGCTCACAAGTTGCTGAAACAGTGACTCCAATATACTCCTTTGTAAATCTCATTTGCAGACGTATAATAAAAATGATTTTATTTAAATGCCCTGCAATCAACATTATCAATTCTTCACTCAGTAAGAGAGAGTTGAAAGAAAACACAATCGAACCTCCTGTGTAAAACTGTTAATGATTTTACAGCCAGCCTCCTCCTGGAAATTATCCTCCTGGTAGAACAGCTGTTCCATCAGCTGTGGATTCTGCTGGCGACAGAACTGCACACAGAAAATATTACAAGATATATATTAATTATAACTGACACATTCAATTACAGACTCTGGTTTTAACTAAACAAAATACATGTAAGGACATAGATAGCACTCTGAGACAAAGACAAACTTGAACTAGAGTGGGACAAGCAAACATATAGTAGATTCTGAGACAAAGACAAACTTGAACTAGAGTCGGACAAGCAAATAGATAGCAGATTCTTGGACTACAGCGACAAAAGCAAATAGGTAGCAGATTCTGAGACAAACTTGTACTGGAAGTGGACAAAGCAAATAGGTAGCAGATTCTGAGACAAAGACAAACTTGGACTAAAGCAGAACAAGCAAATAGATAGCAGATTCTTGGATTAGAGTGGGAAAAGCAAATAGATAGCAGATTCTGAGACAAAGACAAACTTGGACTAGAGTAGGACAAGCAAATAGATAGCAGGTTCTGAAACAAAGACAAACTTGGACTAAAGCAGAACAAGCAAAAAGATAGCAGATTCTGAGACAAAGACAAACTTGGACTAGAGGTGAACAAAGCAAATTGATAGCAGATTCTGAGACAAAGACAAACTTGGACTAAAGTAGGACAAGCAAATAGATAGCAGATTCTGAGACAAAGACAAACTTGGACTAAAGCAGAACAAGCAAATAGATAGCAGATTCTGAGACAAAGACAAACTTGGACTAAAGCAGAACAAGCAAATAGATAGCAGATTCTGAGACAAAGACAAACTTGGACTAAAGCAGAACAAGCAAATAGATAGCAGATTCTGACACAAAGACAAACTTGGACTAGAGTAGGACAAGCAAATAGATAGCAGATTCTGAAACAAAGACAAACTTGGACTAGAGTAGGACAAGCAAATAGATAGCAGATTCTGAGACAAAGACAAACTTGGACTAAAGCAGAACAAGCAAATAGATAGCAGATTCTGACACAAAGACAAACTTGGACTAGAGTAGGACAAGCAAATAGATAGCAGATTCTGAGACAAAGACAAACTTGGACTAAAGCAGAACAAGCAAATAGATAGCAGATTCTTGGATTAGAGTGGGAAAAGCAAATAGATACCAGATTCTGAGACAAAGACAAACTTGGACTAGAGTAGGACAAGCAAATAGATAGCAGATTCCAAGACAAACTTGGAACAGCTGCTATCAGATTCAATAGAGAAAAAATTCTAGAATTCTTCTATTGAGGAAGATTAGGAAGATAAATGCATGTCTTTAGTGATGTTACCTGGATAAACAGAGAGTAGGCTACGGGCATGTTTCTTATGGCCATGAAGAATTCCCCTTGAGACATTGTGTCCTTCAGTCGCAGCAGTACAAAATACACTGCAATAATAAAGACAAGACATATAAACCAAATTAGTAAAACCTTTTTCAAACAAGTTTATTTCAGCGTGGTGAACCCATCGGTGCAAGAAGGTACCAAGTGACATTTTCATAATTTTGAGATAATCACATTTAAAGGTTAAGGCATGTCTCCTAAATCATTAATTTAGTATTTTTAAATCATTTTAACATTAGTTGATACATTATGATTTGTTTTATAAGTCTTACAAGTTTCAAATTAATATTTAAATATTTTAATCAAATTATGATGATTTTGTTCATTTTAGCACTTGGTACTTTTTGCACAATACAAATGTAAAATAATTTCAGTGCTCAAACAAGCCATACGGCATATGGTACCTTTTTGCATGGTAATATTTTCATAATTAATGGTTAAAACTGAACCAAAAGGTACCATGTGTCAAATAGCACCTTGCTCTGACAAAAAGAGAACTTTTTTAACATCTTAAAACTGAAATGTGAAAAAAAAAGTGCTCAGTGAAATTATTTGCAATATAATTGTAGTCATAGTGACATTAATATAATATTTTCGTTTATTTTATTTAAAACATAATCATTTAATGTTTTATTGCAATAGAAATAAAGTTTACTATACTAACAAACTACAATATGGAGCCATGCCAAGCATAAAACTGTTCTTCTCAGTATTGCAAAGTCATTTGAAACTAACACTTCAGTAAAGGCTCTGAAGCCAGAAGACTGTATGAAGTGCTTCATTTCATTTGCCCTTTAAGCTGCTTTCGAACCAGTGGTCTAGTTGGCTGCAAAGTTTCCATGGAAATCTTCCGGAATGATTCTCTTCATGCAGAGTAATCAAATCCCTTTTCTTCTGAACTGATATTGCCAATTTGCAATAGCAACGACTTATATCAGACACAAGTTTTGGCCATTTGTGAAGTTTGCCCTTTTGACAATTGGCTTTACGTGGAAATCTTTCCTCACTTGTATCCACTTATTTATCTCTTTTGGTATACTATTGATACAGTGAAATCCTGCTTATCTGACCTCCTGAAGGGACTCGAACTGGCGGTGGCTTCACATGCACTGTTTGACGACAGAATTGAGCCAGAAGTCAAAAATGGGTGGGCCTTGGTGTTGTGATTATTAACCACAGGAAGGACTTTTTGTGCACAAAACCTTCTAGTAACAGAAGTGTGTTCAGGTGCTGGCACCAGTGCCACCATTCCATCTGCATCCTAATATAAGGCATTCTTTACACATTTCAGTCTTGGTTTTCCTTGCTATTTGAGGCCTTTCCCCATTTTACCAATCCAATCTTTATTATTTTCTTTTCCTTCCAGTTCAAAAAATGATACCCATGTTTCATCACCAGTATACGACTCGTGCAGCCGCCTAAGGTCACAACCATCGTACCTATCTAAATATTTTTGAGCCATTATTACCCGCACCATCTTTTACTCAGAAGTCAAGCGATGTGGTATCCATCTGGCATACGCCTTCCTAAGATTCCGTTGATATAAAAAACGGCCTACAAATTTAAGTCACATTAATTTTATTAACTAGGAAATATCCTCCACAGTGTATCATGCATCTATTGATATCTTCCTTCACAGCAACACCATCTTTCTCACTAAACGCTGACTACGGCCATCCAGCCCTGGGGTCATCTTTAACACTGTCTCTACCATTTTTAAAACATAGTGACCAGTTTGCAACTGTACAATACCTAAGAGCACTTTCCCCATAAACTTTGTCCAAATTCACTTTAATATCTGTAGGCGAACCAATTAACATGTCTGTATATTGATAAACGCCCGTTTCTCTTCTATGACCATTTTGACCTGATTCACTAAAATTCCGAATGATAATGAAAACTTAGGTAAAACAAACCAATGAAATATCTTAATTGTCATTGTTTGCATGTGCAGATTCCTGATCACTGACAATTGATGACATTTCTATATATATGCAAATTACAATTATTGAGAAAAAAATGGAAAAACAGACCAAGTGCACAGACTTTTCAAATGCCCCTCATAAAGATACATGTATATGCTGCAGTAACGTATTGGTTTCTATTTTGTTCTTCACAAGAGTCTGAATAGTAAATGATTTCTGTAATGGATCTCTGGATGCTGCAGACAGACATTGTGCTCCTTTATATACGGTATATTTTACTATTTCACAGGAAGCCCTTTTCCTTAGTGTCTCATCCCATAAATGACATTGAACATGTTTGTCAATCAAGGAATACAGTGTCATACTTAATTGCACGCCTCTGTTTATTTGTTCTAACCAGAATTTGCTGAAACAAGATGCTATCTTATCTAAATACAAATGTAATTACTAACTGCATGCTGGTTAACATCTTAATCTGTGCTGAAAGGTACCACATCATCAGAAATAGTAATACAATATACTCTATAGCATTATTTTGTTGAATGCAAAAAGGGACCATTTGGTAATTGGATCTTTATTACATTGAACAACATATTTCTAAAAACACTTAATGCAAGAAGGTACCATTTGTCACATGGAACCTTTTTGCATTAAACTTTTATCAAAAATATGAAAAAGTTATTTATGGTACATTTTTACACAGCTCACTTTGAACCTTTTTGCACCAAACATTTTTGGGATACCCATTTGGTACCATATAACATTATGCAATATAACCCTCAGTTTTAGAAATATAGTTTAGATCTTTTACACAATGTAGATTATAATATATTGTCGTCAAAAATATGAAAAGTCAAATTCTCCCGAAATGTTGTTTGGTACCTTTTTGCACCAATGGGACGCCATGCTACAATTTTTTTTTTTGCACACCAGGTAAGGATGTCTGTATTTTTACCAGGGTTAGTTATTTCTATCTCACCCTAGGGCCGAGATAAAATTCTCGAGGTATGACGTTATACTCATTTATGACGTAACATATAAACTATATGAAGTAAATCATATAATTTAACTTCTTATAAGTGACCATTGTAAAAAATGATAAATTAAGTTAAATTAATTATTCAGAATGCACGAAAAAGAATCGATCATGGCCTTTTATATTTGAGAGCCTCGTTCCCACCAAAACAATTATCCCTCAGAATGGAACTTTCTATCTGAAACTCAAACCCATGTAAGATTCTTATATTCTTATACACGGGATAAGGATATCTGCATTTTAACGGCTCATTTATGATGTAATGCAAAAATGTATGACGTAAATCACATGATTTAACATCTTAAATGCTATTGTTGTAAAAAATATAATGATAAAATAAGTTTGAATAATTATTTAATATGTTTGGTGTGCAAAAAAATTAATCATTCATGCCCTTTTCCATTCGGATAGCAAATTCCATCCTTTGGGATAAGTGTTTTTGCGGGAACTCGGCTCATTATCTATAGACTTGGTGAGACAATATGACAGGACAGCTTACCTAGATCTGTGTCACCACTATCTATGGCCTTGGTGAGAACAATATGACAGGACAGCTTACCTAGATCTGCGTCCCCACTATCTATGGCCTTGGTGAGAACAATATGACAGGACAGCTTACCTAGATCTGCGTCACCACTATCTATGGCCTTGGTAAGAACAATATGACAGGACAGCTTACCTAGATCTGCGTCCCCACTATCTATAGCCTTGGTGAGAATAATATGACAGGACAGCTTACCTAGATCTGCGTCACCACTATCTATGGCCTTGGTGAGAACAATATGACAGGACAGCTTACCTAGATCTGCGTCACCACCATCTATGGCCTTGGTGAGAACAATATGACAGGACAGCTTACCTAGATCTGCGTCACCACTATCTATGGTCTTGGTGAGAACAATATGACAGGACAGCTTACCTAGATCTGCGTCACCACTATCTAAGGCCTTGGTGAGAACAATATGACAGGACAGCTTACCAAGATCTGCGTCACCACTATCGATGGCCTTGGTGAGAACAATATGACAGGACAGCTTACCTAGATCTGCGTCACCACTATCTATGGCCTTGGTGAGAACAATATGACAGGACAGCTTACCTATATCTGCGTCACCACTATCTATGGCCTTGGTGAGAACAATATGACAGGACAGCTTACCTAGATCTGCGTCACCACTATCTATGGCCTTGGTGAGAACAATATGACAGGACAGCTTACCTAGATCTGCGTCACCACTATCTATGGCCTTGGTGAGAACAATATGACAAGACAGCTTACCTAGATCTACGTCACCACTATCTATGGCCTTGGTGAGAACAATATGACAGGACAGCTTACCTAGATCTGCGTCACCACTATCTATGACCTTGGTGAGAACAATATGACAGGACAGCTTACCTAGATCTGCGTCACCACTATCTATGGTCTTGGTGAGAACAATATGACAGGACAGCTTACCTAGATCTGCATTACCACTATCTATGGTCTTGGTGAGAATAATATGACAGGACAGCTTACCTAGATCTGCATCACCACTATCTATGGCCTTGGAGAGAACAATACGACAGGACAGCTTACCTAGATCTGCGTCACCACTATCTATGGCTTTGTTGAGAACAATACGACAGGACAGCTTACCTAGATCTGCGTCACCACTATCTTAGGCCTTGGTGAGAACAATACGACAGGACAGCTTACCTAGATCTGCGTCACCACTATATATGTCCTTGGTGAGAACAATATGACAGGACAGCTTACCTAGATCTGTGTCACCACTATCTATGGCCTTGGTGAGAACAATATGACAGGACAGCTTACCTAGATCTGTGTCACCACTATCTATGGCCTTGGTGAGAACAATATGACAGGACAGCTTACCTAGATCTGCGTCACCACTATCTATGGCCTTGGTGAGAACAATATGACAGGACAGCTTACCTAGATCTGTGTCACCACTATCTATGGCCTTGATGAGAACAATATGACAGGACAGCTTACCTAAATCTGTGTCACAACTATCTATGGCCTTGATGAGAACAATATGACAGGACAGCTTACCTAGATCTGTGTCACCACTACCTATGGCATTGGTGAGAACAATATGACAGGACAGCTTACCTAGATCTGTGTCACCACTACCTATGGCCTTGGTGAGAACAATATGACAGGACAGCTTACCTAGATCTGCGTCACCACTATCTATGGCCTTGGTGAGAACAATATGACAGGACAGCTTACCTAGATCTGTGTCACCACTATCTATGGCCTTGGTGAGAGCAATCTGTTCTTTCTTCATTTGTAACAACAGGGGAACTTGTCTCGCAGCTTTTGGCTCATAATCCAGCAACTGTTAAAGATATAAATCCAACATGACACTCCTTATAAAACTGCATCTGACTTAATCATTCACTTATACAAATATATAACCCACAGCAGTATCCATATACATGTAATTCAAATGTCCAAAAATGTATGTCATATATTACAAGTTCAATATGATATTTTTGGATACACTGATACAGTCAAACCGGCGTACGCGGTCATCTGTATTAAGCAGTCACTTGTCTTAAACAGCCATATTTGATATTTCCAATTCTATGCTTTCAGAGCAAAAATACCTGTATTAAGCAACAATCTGTCTTAAGGGCCACTTATGCTCATTCCCTCAACTGGCTGCTTAAGACAGGTTTGACTGTATATTGTTATAAAATTACAGAATTTGATCACATGTAGAGCACTACTTTTTTTAAACTATCTTTATGTGGTATAGTTTTTAATATCTTTTTTTAGGAGATTATACACAGATATAGAAAATTTCACTAACAGTTCAAGGCTTCAGTATATACTTAAATACTTAAAAACTTAAATCAAAGAAAAGCATTCAAGTGACCATGATTCTAGACTGGCATTAGAACAAATTTGTTTGCTTTCATTGATCTTGATCAAAGATAAAGAAAGTAACCAGTCAAAATAAAGATTTATAGTAAAAACAATAAAATTAGGAATTATCAAATTGTTTACATTGATTTGTATCCAAAACAATGATTGAATCTTGCTATTTCTAAAACTTTATAGAATATTTAGAGTCATTTTATGCCATCGAGGGCTAACATACGATCAGTTGACCTAACCACTCTTTCCTGTGATCCTAGGAGGTTCGCCAGAACTCAAGCACACACATTTCCACATGTAACTGATAACTTTCCCATTTAAATCAGCGCTGAGAGACAAATGACAATGAGATACAATATCGCATGTCAATCATCATGGAGACTGGCCAGATAGGGAGTCAAACTCATGACCCCTGGATTGATAGTCAAACGCCTGGCTTACAGACTGAACTAACCAGGCCAAGTTGTCTAAATATAATGCAGATTTGAATTTTAGATAAACTACTAAAAGCAATACAGTTCCTCTGAAGTAGATTGAATGAAGGTGCTATATTAGCCGATTCAGCCAATATTTTATCCACAAGCAGTAAATATCAACACATCACAGGTTAAACATGGCATTCCGTTTTACTGAGGTCTGAGGCAGAGTAAGGAATCATCTCTCCTCCAATAACTGGTAAACTTCTCACATTAAGTCTTTGAATCAAGCAGGAATCGAACCCCTGACTTCAGCAGCGAGAGGCAAGTGATCTTGACTCATCTCAATGAAAGACAAAGTGAAACTTACATGCCCATCCCAAATATCTTTCAAAGGGGTATAATGAACCATCATTAGTAACTAATAGGCAGTTTGATTAGTCTTTTTTATTGACAAGTTACCCGTATTGCTAGCTCCAACCGTCCACACTCTAGTGCCTTACTAGCGATATCTGAGTATGACACACCCGGGGTGTCTCCCAGTTTGTCTGCTATGGCACGGGCGACTTGTTCATCATCTTCATTCTTTTGCTGAACCTTCAAAAATATGAAAAATAAATATTTTACATAATGTAAAAAAAAACAGTTGGAGTATAAATTACTGAAAATCTAATACTGTGAAATCATTAATTTTCATTGGGATCATTGGGATCAATTTTCATTGTTTTTGGTTCAAGGACATATTCATGGGGAGTTAATTTCGTTGATCATTTTGAGTGTGGACTTTCGGCTCATTTGATTTTGAGTATTTCTATCACATAACATATTTTAATTACTGACCTGTACCAGCATTTTAGTCACTGCCTATACCTGCACATGCAAAAATAAATGCACTCTTCGCAACATGGGGTAATCCTGTGAGAGATGTCAATTAGTATGCGCTCTAGTGTTAAATTGTTATTGAAAACAATATGTAATAAGTGTGCTTATTGCCAAAAGGTGTAAAAAGGTCAGGACCAGAGCAAACTAATCATTAGAAATAGATATACATGTATTTATTCCTCATAGACAGAAAAGAAATAAAAACACAATAATAGTCTACTTTTTAATTAAATACTAGAAATTTGTATCATATTTAATCGCATTAATATTTTTTTTAAAATCACCTTCTTGAAAGAATACTGATGTCACACTGGTGTAAAATGTGTCATCTACTATGGTTACTGACATAGGAATCAATCAATTTTCAGTGCTTTCCATATGGATGAAAAATGAAATACATGCGAGTTAGCACACAACCTCTGATATTCACATGCATATATTCTGTGTATTGATACAGTTGCAGTATTTTAACTTAATCTGTTATTTTAACTAAAATTTTTTTATTTTTTTCAATAATAGTAAAACAAAATAAACACACTAAATAGAAAATATTGGATAACATACAAGTCTAGCCAAGAAAGGTAGGCACGTAATGCCTTGCTGTACAGATGTAATACAATTTTGCCTACAATCATGTTGTTGGGATTTAATTTTGTTGTCAAAGCTCATCATGAAATAATCAAAAATTAGTCCTCTATAAAAATTAATGATTTCACAGTAATATAAAAAATTGTTATCCAATAAATGGTCCCCAATATATGAAACATTTTAAAGTAATTTTATTTTTAATTCATATGTTATTTGTATGTCACATCACAGATGATCCCAATGTCATGGCATGAGAATCTTATCTGGAATACAAATTTCTTGTCAGATAAGCTCCATGTTTACAAAGGTTGGATATTTCTATCTCACACTAGCCTCAAGATAAAATTCTTGCGCTTTGACATTGGAACCATAAATCATATCATTGAACGTCTTAAAATGATCATTGTAAAACATATTCCGTTGAATTAAGTTAAAATAACTACCCAATGTATATAGTATGCAAGAAAAAGAATCATTCATGGCTTTTAGGTCTAGAAAGATAATTCTATTTGAATCTCAAACCCATGTTAAAATGCAGATATCCTTATCCGGTATGCGAGAAAAAAAACATCTGCCATTTAACTGGTGTGAAATATTTCTATCTCATGCTAGGGTCGTGATAAAATTCTTAAGCTCATATAATAAATGAGATCGTATGGTTCCTCAGTACATGCACAAAACACCTTTATCTCAATTTACTGGGCCCGACTACTTCAATTGGTAACACATTTGACTGCCCATCCACAGGTGTCCCGAGTTGGAATGCCAACTCGGCTAAAGTCTCTGATTGGTTATGAACTTTGTTCTTTGACCATGAGTTTTCCGCCACTGAATATTTGAGAAATAACTCGATGACGTCTTGCAGATACAAGGCGTGTCTGCTGCTGGTTAATCACCTAGCAGATAGCTGGAACACTTACAAGGTGTGCTGACCACCATTATATAACTGAAAAACTGTTAAAAAAGAGGAAAAAACAAATCAAAACATCTCTATCTAATTCCCATGAAACATTTCTTTTATTTTACCTTATAACACGCCCAATGGGCAAGGATCCTGCTGGCACCTTCTGCTTCTGGTAACTTCAGGTACTGACATATACGTATGGCGAGATAGTAAAATTTTCTATGTACCAGTCTGTCAATGAGTACAGACATTGTCAGATGTTCCAGTCTGAATATGAGTTAAGGTCATTCTAAAATGATGAATACAGGATTTATGAATGGTAATTCATGTTGTGGTGCAGTTGTTGATTATGGCATTTACTGCTATTTATAGCAGAGTTTCAGTAAAAATATTTATGAATTTCAGGTTCTCTGAGGCCAAGTGGTGATCTTTACACCACTTACTTCCCACCGCTGAGGTTGTGGTTTCAGCCCCGCTCTGTTCAACACTCCATGTGAGAAAGTTTGCCAGTTACTTGCAGAAGGACGATGGTTCAACAATAAAGACCTTTTTTCACAAAAAATAAACATTTTGTAGGCTAGTTTATCTATCCACATACATGTGTATCAAGGTCATCTGGAAGTTTTGAATATTGTACTACATATTATTCAACAATATATCAAATTTTGTGAATTTGTATCAGGCCTGTTTAAAGATAATCTGGGTATTTAAATTGAATTATGAACATGATTTTTTAATCCTACGAATACTGAAAATCTTATTTTAAATTGCTTCTTATATAAAACATGACAAATAAGTAAACCATTATAAACTGTTTGTGAAAACTTCACAAAACAAAAAGGATACTGTGTATATGTTAGAGGTATTCCAACTGAAGTTTGACGTACTTGATTCAGTACCCGCAACATCTGGCACATGTTCACAAAGGGCTCTGGGTTATAATCTGTCAGGAAACACTTGCCAAAGGATGCAGCCTGAAATAGACAAGGGTAAAATTGAGGAATGTTCCCTGAACGAGTGCTTGATTGAGCAGTTTACCTCCATTCCAACCTGTTGAAGATATAATTCGGACAAGGGCTAGCAGACAATAACCTAACCACTCTTTCCTTGTTAACCAGTATTAGAGCACACCAATCTCCAACACAAGTAACTGATAATTTTCTCACTTGAATCAGTTGTGAGAGACGGACAAATGACAATGAGACATAATATCAATCAACACGGAGACTGTGGCCAGGAAAGAAATTCTATTTCACATCCACTGGATTGATAGTCAGACATGCTACCAATTGAACTTGGGCCAGTCAAAATAAGGTACAAATGGAAGATAATTCTGTCATTATTCAAAATAGAGTTATGGTTCTTTTGCTCTTCACTTCCACACATTGCCCTCAACTCATGTTTCAAGTCATGTTAGATTCCCTTTCATATTTTTGTAACTATGCTCTGGACAAGCATAATATCCTCAAAAAAGTACAAATGGGAAGACAATTCTGTCATTATTCTCTGTATTTACACACACTGCCCGCTATTGTATTTACACACACTGCCTGCTACTGTATTTACACACACTGCCCGCTACTGTATTTACACACACTGCCCGCTACTGTATTTACACACACTGCCCCGCTTTTGTATTTACACACACTGCCCGCTATTGTATTTACACACACTGCCCCGCTATTGTATTTACACACACTGCCCCGCTATTTTATTTACACACACTGCCCGCTATCAATGTTCCTAGTGTTGTTGGATTTCCTTTAGTACTTTTTGAGTAACGATTCAGACAAAGGTTCGGGCAGAAACACGGACAAAGCGGCAACAACATGCTTGCCCTTGGGGCGATAAAAATGTTCAGTTTTAAAACTAACCTAGGTCATTTGCGAAATAAACAATGTCAAAAAAGTAACTATGACTTTGTACAGTTTCACACATTGAACTGAATTTTTATTTTACAAATATGGTTGGTATTTCAAGTCTTCCAGTAATACTATGTCAGGGTCTATTAAATATTATTTTTATGAGTAGAACAAAGTCAGGCACACTATATATATAGTTGTACAGTATATATATAGAAAGGGGACACAACTCCTTGGAAAACAATCCCATCAGCTTGCTGTGAAATTATGCGCATGTCCACCTCATGTTAAAAATTATCACCTAGTTTCAGTTAACCTGTAAAAGCTGTTGTAAAAGACAAACAAACATCATGCAGCGGCCATTATCATGTACTTCTGCTTTTCCTCGAAAAACTGCAGCCGGGAGTGGGACAATTAATATTGCCACACTGATGTAACATACCAGAGCCACATGGTATGCTACCCAATCCAGTATATTGACATGAGGTCAACCAGTCCTGGAGTTATCCTCCATATGATGACCATCAAGTAAGGAATATTGTCTTTGGTATCACCCTGATCTAACTCACAACCTTTCATACATAAGTGTTGCGGTCATGACACCGTTCAGTAAGTTTACCGTCAGTAAGGCCCTCTGTTTTTTTGGCTCCATCTCATGGCCAGCTGCCTGTATACATTGTGACACTGCCAAGTCCAGCTGGTCCTTTATAGTTCGGATATACTCGTCTGCTCGCTGACTCTCTTTCTGTAAAAAATTAATTGGAATGATAAATATTTCATGTCGCTTTAGTTAACACTAACAGATACATTCAATACGTTTTAGTTAACACTAACAGATACATTCAATACGTTTTATAGCATATGTTTAATTTTTCATTGAGCTACAATACAACACATTTTCTCTCCTAATTTTCCAATTTGTCTTATTCAATAAGATCAATTCTTGTACTGATTTAACCTATTTTTTCAGTGTACATAAGAGTATACAATTCCCTTATTTACAAGTCAATAAAATACAATGTCACTGCTGTATGGTGTTTAGTGTCACTTTCAACAGTTTTTCAGTTATATTGTGATGGTGTCTACTTGGGACAGTATTCTGAGCACTGTCACACTTGAGTATTATGCCACAGATATATTGTACGATACCCCATCCTGTCACATTATACTGACACCTGACTGACCAGACCTAGAACTATCCTCTAAATGCTAAGCGCCAAGTGAGGAAGTTTCTAGTACCATTTTTCAAGCCTTTGGTATCACCCCTAGACCACCACTGGGGTGTAAAATTTAAACAAACCAAAAATTGTAATGGACAGAATGATATTGTCATGTAGTTTTCCATGTATGATGTCAGGAGTGATGAATAGTGACATCCTTCCTTCACTTTGGGAGAATGAGGTTAGAGCCCTCAGAGAGAGAAATTTTCCTCAGAGAGGGGATTTCTGTGTCATTTTCGTGTCATATCATATCTGTGGTTATGCAGAAAAACTCATAATACATGTAAACAAGTTCTAAAGAAGTGACATTAGCCTGACAAGTCGCAGGGTTTCTTTAATTTCTGTGACCAGATAATCAACCAACCTAAGAGTATTTACCAAAAAAAAAATAAACATGTACATGCATGTAAATTATTTTTAGGAGGTTATTTTCAGTAAAATTAGGGTAAAGAAGTATATTCCAGAGCAGGGGGAATGGGGGCCAAATTTTGCCTCCAAAACAGCCAAATATGTCAACTCACTCAAGTCCTCATTATACAACCCTTCATATAGCAATACAAACTTACCTCAAACTCTCTGGAGGCTTCATACAACATGGCCCCTGGTTCCATGGACGCTATCTTAAATATCTGTTCAGTGACCACTGTAACAAGAACACCATATAACAGTTCAAACCATCAATGAAATATCACTTAATTTACAGGGCAGGATTGTTATAAATCCGTGACATATATTTTTTATATTAATCTAGTGTAATATCACAATTGATTTATCACTCATCATAGTGTTTTAAGCTAATGCACATGTATAATACCTCGACTGTGAAACAACTTTTTACAACAAATCATGCTCAATGTCTTCCTGGGTAGAACCAGTACTAAGTATATGCAGATAAAGTGTCTTGCTCAAGGCCACCTCATACAGCTGTGACAGAGGATTGAACCCATGACCCTCTGATCTTGGGGCCTTTGCTCTTCCACTGAACCATGTTCTCAGTGATTTCCATATACATGTTACTTAGCTCTTGTATGTAAAATACCAAACTATTTTCTGGAAAATATAAATGTTATCGGTTTGTCATGGTAAAATTATGTTTTTTGAAATATTACGTCACATGATGACATTTATAGAAATTAATATGCCCCATTTTTCTCGTTCCTTATGAAGTGATCTGCAATATAATTGTACCAGAATTTGTGTTCTTGATAAAAAGAACCTTACATTTGTACTCATTTATTTATTAATTTATTAAACTCACCAGTAAAATTGATATGATGTGCATAATATATTTTTGTCAACTTGTTTAATAAATTCAATGATAAATGAGCACTCAGGTAACAGTGTGCTTTATTGCATTACACTACTGCAAATTACATAGTAACAGTAGAGTTAAAACTACTGCATTTAGGCAAGTAATGAAAATGTTACCAGACATGACATGGGCATAGACACAGGTGCAACATGGTGCAACATACCTCACCAATAATTTCGAATCGTTTGTTCATTTTTTTTCACTGATTTTCCTTTTTTTTACATTTATTTTGTATGCAGCACAAATAATTTCCCATTTTTTTCTTGTTTTATGATTATCTTATATGTTTTGTAAAATATTAAGTGGCACCAATAACAAATTCGTGTGTACGCCCCTGCATGGTGAAACTTACATGGAACTTTTCTGAAAAAGTCCACTGAATCTCTGCCAATTATTCTGACGCCGTCTTCTTCCTCAACAATGTGAACTGTAGAGTCATTTTTAAATCTTAAACAGTCAAGGAAACAACCAGCAGACAAGTACATACAGTAAAAATATGAATACAATAGAATCATTGAAATCAGTGGACAGAAGATATTTCATTAGAGTTTTATCTTTTACAAACATTTAAAACTACTTTTAGGTAGCTCGCGACGTTCCTATTTGATTTTTTTTTAAATAATAAATTATAACTACTCTGTACACTTGTTATATAAAGATCAAACTTTCGTTTTAACACAGATTTTTTAATAAAGTACTGCAGTTTCTTGTAAACAACGCCCCCTAGCCATAAGTATTTCCACTGTTTATTCCCTTATAAAATTATCAATATTAATTCAAAATTGTTTTTAATAACATTTCTAAATTATTTATTTTATTTCTTATGATAATATGAGAAGGCAAACACAAATTGTGTTGCCTTTAGATCTAATCGTTATGACGATGTTCATTTAAATGCAGGTTTAAAAGCAAAGAATTTTGAACATTCAATATAAAACTGAAAAACGCTCTGGTACAAGTTCTTGAATTTCACATATGTTAAACTTTAATCATTTTACTATAATATTACCAGAAAAAAAGATGGTGTGTTTACACTAGCTTTTTCATAATATAGATAAAAAATGAAATACATGTACTTAAAAACACACAACAATTGCTTGCAATTTTTATATGATTCTTTTACCAACTCCTCTTCCAATCTCATTTACTGGAAGACAACATGTCCTTGTGAAAATTTGAATAATTCACTGACTGTAACCTGCTAAACTTTGAAGTCACCAAGTGACCATAAATATACCAATTGAAGAAAAAAGCCTTTTGTATACACTCGGATCACGTTATAACATGGATCTTGGGATCCACAAAATGAAACTGTGCTATACACGGACCGCGTTATAGAGATAATATTACCTTGTATTTTGTAATGTAACATTAATTACCAGTACAAGCTGTTGATAATATATAATGATATAACTTCACTGGCTATACATGCTCACTCAGCCATGTTGCTTCACGATTCACACAAGTCACGATATGCATGTACACTTTGCCTTTAAGTAAGGCAGTATGCAAGTATGACCTTGCCGGGACCTCCTGCACACATGACAGACATTGACCCCTGCTATTCCAAGTTGCTGCATGAAACTGGTGAAGAATTAATGAGACTGTGACACCCAGTGTGACACGATGACAGATGAACAAAGGTAGTGCTTGTGGTATATCACCATAAAGGATACGAGATATAGTCTTTATCTGGACCTATGACCAACATTAAGGAGTCCCACAGTGCCACGACAGCTCCAGGACCACTCCTGTACCACAAACAACAATAACAATAGTACATACATGTTATATAAACAGGCACTGAGTGATATTGATATGCTTAAATAATTAAAATTGACATTACAGGTTATAATTTCATGTATACGACATCTGACATATTTTAGTGGAGGAAGTCCTCAAATACATATTACCGTAATCCTTCGATTATAGCCTGCAGTTTTTTTTATGAGTTTATACACTCAAATATTAATATTTATCAAATGTAGTTTTACAAAATTATAGAGTACACCAGTCTAGATTCAATAACTAGCCAATCAAAATTCGTCTTTTGATTTCAAAATGGCAGCCATAGAATACATTACTGTATACACTATCTGACGCTACTATCCTTCCACAAATAACTGGCTTAGTATCTTTTATAAGCTGGTTTTGTTCGATCTGGACTGGAACCCACAAACTCACTGGAAAGAAAGTTTTTATTAAATTAAATATTTAGTGACATGTAACCAAACCATTCTTTCTCGGGATCATGGAAGGTTAACCAGTACTGGAGCACATGCATCTCCGCAAGTCACTGATAACCTTCTCAATTCTTGAAAATAAGGTAGGAAATCTTGAGACGATGCCTCAGACCACCTCTCATAACTGATAAATTTATCATATTACTAGATAACATTTCTTTAGTAACTTAGAGACTTTATATTGGTTTGTTAAAGATTTCCCCCTAAATGGATGTTTGCAGGTACGTAAAGTAATATCACTTACCAGATCAGCTGACTCGGCCGCTGATTGGACTTGGTATTGAACTCACAGTACTTTTTCTGAAAAAGAAACCAACAACAAAGACATCAAAGCAATATAAATAATGTACGAGATGCATGTACCTGGGCACTTTTGTGAATATAGTAATCTCCCAGATCAGGGGTGGTAGTCACCAACCATTCTTAACAGTATTCTTATACTCAAACTCAAGAATGAATTTTGAAAAACAAAACATTTTTTTTAGACCAAAGTGTGCAAGTATGAAGGGACACCTAATTTATAGTTTAATACTATCTGTCATGGTAAACTAGATATTTAATGTTGAAATTTAGATTTTCAAGCTTACGTCAAAGAATATTATCAAGAATGACTGGTTAATACAAACCCTGATCTGCTCCAGTCAACCCATCCTTCTGTGTTCAACTCCAACCCCATTGTTTGACATGCCATGTTTTTGTATTTCATAGCCGGTGATAAAATGATAAATTTGTTTGTTCAAATATTTAGCATCATTTTTATGACATTGAGGGCTAACAGATGATCAATTAACCTAACCATTCTTCCATAGGAGCCTGGATGGTTAAGCAGTACTCGAGCATCTTCAATAAATTGATAACTTTCTTACTTGAATCAGTGGTGAGAGATGAATGACAATAAGACACAATGTCATCATGGAAGCTGTGACCAGGCAGGGATTTGAACTCATGACCCCTGGATTGATAATCAGACGTGCTACTAACTGAGCTAACCCAGCCCAGTGATAAAATAATAAAGGTAACGAAGATAGGATATCAAGAAAACTGAAATTACAATCTTACAAAAATAAACAGTAATTCTGTTTTGAAATAATAATGTAACATTCTGCATAAAAGGTATACATTTAAAAAAAAAGGTCAAAAATATAATTATTTACAAAAGTGAAAACATACTGTCTGGAATTTAGCAATAACGACTTTTTAAAGTCAACATTTTGACAACCACTGTAGATGGTAACAATTTTATTCTAACTTTGAAATATTACACATTGATCAATAAATCGGGTTTTCATATACAGAAAATGACAAAGTAATGCAACATAAATAATTATATTGTCCAATAAAATAAACACGATTATAGACATTTCTCAGGGAATTATTTTTGATAATTTTACTGTTTAAATCTGACAGTGAAAAATGTAATTTCCCTATTTTCAATATTCAAACTTAGAAAATCATGCTTGAAATCTTCCCAGGTGGAACCATTACTACGTAAGTGCGGATAAAGTGTATTGCTCAAGGACACCATACATACATGTAGCCATGGCAGGAATTGAACCCACATACCACCAATCTTGCCTAATTCTCTACCACTGCTCCACACAAAAATTAGATGTTATTTTAGGGTGGCAGTATTATTTCAGAAAACATTACCAAACTTTTCGAAAAATATTATAAAACGAGTGATTGTGACAGAAGACTATAAGAATCTTACATTGGCTTGAGGTTCCGATATATAATTCCTTCCCGAACGCTTTAGGGACGGAAATTATCCAAAAATGAACCGAAGAAGCTATGAATGGTTCTTTTTCTCGCAATCACTTCATATATTTTATACCTTATGTCATAGCTGTGTTCAAATGTCACAAAGCGTGGATTTTATCTTGACCCAAGGGTGAGATAAAAATTTCTTGCATACCGGACAAAGATTTCCATGTATTTTACAAATACAAATTTTTTTTTTCCACATATTTCACAAACACAAATTTTTTATCCTATACCGCCTGCTTGCACTTATCCTTTCTCCTTGCGCTCTGAAGTAACATCATACATAAAATGCGCCCACTATGACAAATCCCTCACGCTATGACATATACATTCATAAATACTATGGTATCTTTGCGCTGCTATAAAAAACAAGAGTCTTGTTACCACCAGAACAGTTATCCCTCGGACAGAATTTTCCATCCGCACCTCAAACCCATGAAAAATACTTATAATCTAACCCTGATAAAAATGCAGATATCTTTATCCCGTATGCAAGTCTGTCTATCCCAATCTCTCACATAAAGTTACTTCCAAACAAACAAAAGTGCACATACCTTCAAGTCTGCTGAACCTATCCACACTATGCCACTCTCGGTAAACAAGGCTATATATTTGTTATTGAATGATACGGCCATGTCCATGAAGGCTTCTGTGGGAATTGACACATCTATATTCTAGGTAAAAAAAAAAGGGAGATTTACTTTAAAGGGAGTATATCAGAAAAAATCGCTATAAAATCTTAGAAAATAAAATAATTATCAAAATAGATAAAAAGCATCTCATTAACATTTATTAATAAAATTTGAATGGTTCGGTATGTCAAACCCACCAAAACATGACAAAATCGATATCTAAATTGGAGTGGTATACTTGAAACGAAATCCCCAATCTAGACAGCACTTAATACTGCTTGTCATTCAGACTCTTTCTAAGATGAAACAAGTTTTACTACGTGTAAGCCTGTATCAATCCATCTACTCTTTAAAAGAAATAGGGTACGGGCTCAGTATGGGGTCAGAAAGTTTATATAGGCATGATATATTGGAAAAACATGTTTTCAGCCAATTATAAAATTTTGAAAAATCTTGATAAATTCCCTTTAAAGGCTCATTACACTTCCAAAACAACTGATTTTGATTTATAACTGAAGTCCAGTTTACTATTCCAGTTCATAGATTACATGTTTATTTGACCTCTAAGAAAGTATGCAAACAAAAATATAAATAAAAGATGCTTTATTTTCAATAACTGCGAACGGGTGTTTACAAATCAATAATTGATTCTTTCCAATAAACACATTCGACACAAAACGGGTAACCACGAGTCCGTTCAGAATGGCAACGGATGGCAATTCATGTGCATATCGATTTGTGTACTTCAAAACATTGGTGGAGGAACAATCGGAAAACAACCAAGTCATTATGGAATGTCAAAAATGTAAACAATAGTTAAACGCTCAATCTTTTAAGAAATACACATTTCGATCAAAGTTATTAATTTTCTCACTTTTTATAAAAATGGTCACTAAGGGGTCTAAAGGAATGGTTTTAGAAATACTATAAACACATTTAATTGCAATCATTTTTGTTACTATCAAAAGTTGTGCATTTCTGAAGTTTAATGAGGCTTTAAAGTAGTCGAGACACCTTGTTTTATCTAAACTTATATATTTTACATAGACTGTAAAGTTCAAAATCATGCTTAAAGTTGTCCTGGCAATAATGCCCACCACTATCCATGATCTACTAAACATTTTTTTTAAAATTTATACAAGTTACATTCAAAGTATATCTGGACAGTGGACAGAACATGTTCTAAGTATATAATGTGCTCAAGGACACAACACATGGTCCTGGCTAGGTGTTGTAAATAAAGCTTTATATTTGTATTAAATATTTACTCTTCGCTTTTATCTTTGAACACATTCAATATATTGTAAATACTATAGAACGATACATGTTTATCAATACTGACTTGGTATCCATAATATTGTTTCATGTTTTTTTTCAATAGTACTTCAGTCATATAATGATGGTTAGTCTGCCTAATCATCATTATAGATATCCACCGGACATTAAACCAGTATAAGACATATCTATGCAAGTAACTAACTACTTTCCCACATATTCAGAAGCAGAAGATTTATGGCTGTATAAAACAAAGTTCAAGGCAAATCATCAGATCACAGAGACTATGGCAAGGCGGAGATTCAAACTCACACCCGCTAGATCGACACTCATGATGCATAACCGACTGAGCCAGCAGAGACCAGCTTAATATTGCTTAGACAGACTCTCACCTGTTGCTGGTATTGGCCGCCGTGATCTACTAAATACAGTTCATTCTGCTTAGCCACTAGGGCCTGTGACTGACCATCCATGGTAATGATGTCCCATGCTGTTGGAGGACAGTCTAGTCCAGGGACTTCAGCCAACTTCCTTATACGAAGGTCATCGATACTGTTTACTATAAATATTCTGTAGGAGCAAGTGAGCACAGCGATACCAGTACCTTTGTAACTGTTAAAGATGCGTACATCTAACACTTTCACGTCTTTGGCTTCCTGTAATGGTTAAAAGTGAAATAAAGAGCAAGCCATTGGAAATGAATGAAATGTTTGCAGCAGGTTTACTTTAGCTTGTACTTATTCATTTTAGCTTGAGTGCAAAGGTAGCTCAGTTTGAATCACTCTGGAATCAGCTTCCTGGGTAGAACCAGTAATGAGTGTTGTTTATTGAGAGGTTTTGGGTCAAGCAGGTGATTGAACCAGCAACTTCCAATGTGAGTTGCCAACATCCTATCTACTGCACTACCGCCCTGCTTTTTAATGATGTAAAACCTAGTACCTATTTTCTTCTTTTCCTTTTTATATATAAGGTTCAACATTATTTTCAACACATTATCGGTGTCATATTATATTTTCATCCGCCTAAAAATTCACCCATAGGTGAAAAAATAATATCATATTTTCACCGCCTATATTTTCACCTCCCTCCCCACAAATTTTATTTTTCAAAATTGACCACAACTTCTTATTATAATAAAGAAAGCATCAAACTTGAATGCTAAAATGTCATTATAAGCACCCATTTTATTGGTTGAGGCAGATTCCACATCTATTTTTAAAAATGGTAGAACACCATTCTTTTAATCTTTTGTAGTCCAGATAAGCAGTTTACCCTTGATGGGGATGTTTGTTTCTACCAAAAGTTTTTGGCTTTTCTATACAGGATTTTTGGAGTAAAAACATACTTCAGTCAAAAGTGCTTATTTAGCTATAAATAAAACAATTTACGTATCAAAATTGTTTCATTATCATCTGAAAAATCGTAAAAGACGTAAAAGAAAGAATGGTGAGCTATTAATTTTAATGCCAAATTTAAACATATAAACATTTTTTTTTTTAAAATAACTTTTCAGAATGTTTATTATATGAAATCTTTAAGTTTTATTGCAACTTATTTTATTAATCTGAAGTTACTGCAAAATATCATTACTTTTAATATAATTTGCACATGTTTACTTTTTTCAAATTCAGAATTTGTTCTAAAATACAATTTAACTATCATATTTTGTTCCCATAACTTTAGTTAAACAAAATAAACATAAATTTATCATTTACCACTAAAAAGCACTTATATCCAAACATAAAACACATACATATATATGTGTGTGTGTGTGTGTGTGCACATAACAATATCAAAACTACTTATGGTTGAAACATATACCCTGAAAAGTTATTCTATTTAATTTTTTAATAGCTGCTTCAAGTTATTATATGAGAAAACAAATATATAATGGTTACGAGTTGTAAATAAGAAAATCAAGCTCTCGCGCTTCTGTTTCACTAGCATGTTCAAGTAGATACCTAAATACTTAAAAACATAAATCTTAGATAAAGCAGCTAGATGATCATGATTTTAGACTGGTTCCAGTAAAAATGCATATGTTTTTTTGATAGTGATTATACAATATATAAAGCACCAGTCAAAATAGAATTAAATTTTCAAGTATATAAGTAAAATGTTGGTGAAACAGAAGTCAGACAAGATACGGACAAAGAGCGTTGTTCTTTGCATATATATTTCACCATCAGATATGCTTCCTTATCCACAACAGAGCATTGTTATGGAGTCACTTTTTATTCCATCATTTTCAAATATATTCAGTATTAAAAACCTTACATTTCCCATTCCAAACTGCCGTATAAAGTGTAGAAATATATCGTAGACCAACACAGTGCCATCATCCTGTACAAACAGCAAATCTTCTTTGTGTGACCAGCCCATCTTCTTGATTCTTCCACTGTTCCACTGTGGAATAAATTAATATAATGTAATTGGTTATGAAAAGTCTTACAAAATGAACTAATGAATCTTGATATATTACAGCCTCCCAACAGAGTTTTTTCCCATGATAAAATGATTCTTGCACTTAATAATTTGGTTTGAAATATTTCAAAATGGCTCACAGGGGCTATGATTCCTTGCTGCAGATGAGTAAAGCAAAAGGCCTTGGGTGTCACTGTCTTTAGAAATGACAAGCTGGTCAACCTTCGCACATTTTTACGTGCAGATTCTATGAGGAATGTTTCTTTAGCGTCGAAATCCTTGAGGTATACACAAAACAAACAAAATGCAACTGTGTAGTGAGACCTATATTACGCTACCAAAATTTCCTAATGTTAATCCAAGTCATGAAGTTCATGTTAAGGCATGATGGTAGTATACATTATAATTGTGAATAGTATTTTACAAAGACAACATAAAATCACTTTCAATCACTTTACCTTTATATATTTATATGTTAACATGTTGTTAAATATCATTATTGAAGGGTCCTGTGTGGCCAAGTGATCTGTCTCAAGATCACTTTCCTCTCACCGCTAAGTTCATAGGTTCGAGTCTCGCTCACTCAAAAACCTTTATGTGAGGAGTTTCCAGTTACTTGCAGAAGGACGGTTGTTCTACTCAGTCTGACTCAGTCAGAGGTCTTCATCCACCAGTAAAACTGGATATACCATATATGACCTGAAATGTGCTGAAAATGGGGTTAAACCCCATTCCAAAAAAAATATATATCATCATCGACACATAAAAGGTTATATTCAGCAGCCTGTTTTATTGGTGGGTTAGACCTCAGATACATGTACATGTATACATTTATACAAACTTTAGTAGATCCAGTTCTTCCCTTGAACCCAAAGACTTAGGCCATTTTATTTTATTTGTTGGTTTACAAAAGCTGCTCCTGTCATTTTTTCTAACCATAAAAAAACACACATAAATACATGTCACCCGTTGTTGCTAGTTCAATTTCTATAGTTTCAGCATTTCATGGTTCAAGGAGACAACATGGTCTTAACCCTTTGCTCCATAGATACGCGTTTTTCCGCACCAATCACAGAAGGCCTTTGAAAACAGTGCAGGAAGAGTTCAGATTGCTTGTAACGAGCAATCTGAACACTTCTTGCACTGTTTTCCACTCTGTCAGTTAATATAAGCATAATTCACCCATTGCTGATACGTGGTGAATTAATGCTTTCAATTTGAAAGAGTCCAAGAAAATGCATATGGAGCAAAGGGTTAACCTATAATTATCTCATCATTGTATACATGAAATTCATACTGGTAAATTCTAACTGTAAAGTATTGAAAAACACTTATTTACTTGTATAGTACAGAACATAGTACCGGTAAATCCAAACTGGTTTATTGTACATGTTTGTTTTGCTTTGTAGATATGTGAGCTGAATTGGCTTTGGAATGACAGATTGACAATTGAGCGATGTGAGCTAGTAATTAGTTTGGGAGTGACAATGATTGACAAGTGAGTGATGCAAGTTAAGCTTTGCATACCCTTCTATGTGTAACCTTGATCTATGAGCTATGTACCTGGGTCTTGCATGTGACACATCATCTAATTATTGTGAATATTTGTGCAATGTTATTTCAACATCTTGTCAGGTGGTTTACAAGATATGGAACAAACATAAAATATATTTTGTACCTATTTCTAAACTTGAACCTCTAAGTGTGACCCTGATCTTTGAGCTACGAACCTGGGTCTTGCACACAAAACACTTGTGCCAAGTTACTTCACAATCAGTTTATCAATGAATAAGTTATAGCCTGGACAAGATCGGATGGACGGACACATGGACATACACTGGACCGCCATTATGATGATTATATCGAGCTCACTACAAGCTGGTTCGATAAAATATATTTGTATTTTGGGTACATTGCATCTAATAGAATTTTCTTATATTTTTATCAACCACACATGTATTCAAATAATTTTGGAAAAACTAATAAACAGACAAATCAAAATGATTGGCCTTAGCAGTGTAAAAAAAATGAACTTGAGATGGCACCTCATGCCATTTGACCTCACGTGACAAAAGATAACCCCACGTTAATGCAGAATTGAACAGTGACCAATGGCTGCATGAACAATCCTGTTAATACCTGTGTTGCCTACAAGTAATGTCACTAAGTGTGATACTAACCCTCATCTGGCCGACAGGCTTCCCAGCTGATGTATATACAGACACAATAGGCCTGATTTGTGGGTTTGCATTATTGCTGTCATCACGTAATAGAGCTGAAACAAGACAAAAACATAGGACTTTTACACACTGTCATTTAAACAAGACAAAAACATAGGACTTTTACTTACTGTCTATTAATGTTGTAAACAAGACAAAAACATAGGACTTTTACTTCACTGTCTATTACTGTTGTAAACAAGACAAAAACATAGGACTTCTACTTCACTGTCTCTTAATGTTGTAAACAAGACAAAAACATAGGACTTTTACTTCACTGTCTCTTAATGTTGTAAACAAGACGATAATGTAGGACTTCATTTTATTTCAATATGGTTTTCATCATGTAAGAGTGCTGAAACATACTGAATTCACTGAATGATGTTTATGATGATGATGATTTTATAATGTACTAAATAATCATATACCACCGTCATAGGTGGCCTAGTGGATAAGGCGTCTGCCTCGGAAGCAAGACGTCAAAGGTTCGAATCCCAGTGAAAGCACTTCGATTTTTTTTCTGACGCGGCTGGTTACTCACCCAGCATCTAGTTAAATTGAGGGATACCGAATGTCTAACAGCCTGTCGCCTGGCAATGATAGCTTTTAGGAAGTAACTTTGTACAACATCAAGGTGTCTCATAAGCCTGTTGTGGCTGGCCCTTTCAATAGGGGTGACACTATAATAAGCAAACACTTTACTTTTTTTAATCATCTGGCATTTTCAACCATCTAGCTTGATGATCCATCTAAAGTGAGCTCTGTTTAGTTTTTAGTTAATACTAATTTATTGTAGCTTGACTGTTAAGAAAGCTCTGGGCTTATATGAACTGCTCTTGAGTTAGCTTCTTGGGTAGTGAGTGTTATTTTTGACAGGCATCGGGTTGACCTGGAAAGCAAACCCAGCAACTGTTGGTGTGAACGGCCAACTCTCTATCCACAACATCACCACTCCGATGTGCCCTATGTTTGTTTTCTTACCTACAGGTCCACCATAAGGAGCCGCAGCAACAGTGTATTTGGCTAGGTCGATTTGGTCCCCCCATTCCAATGCATACAGTTCAGATTTTCTGGAAGAAAAATATATCCTTATTAAATGAGCTGAACGCAATTTAACATTGAAAAATAAAAGCTTTAAAGGTATTCAAGACTACTACAGTGTATTAAATGTTTTATTAATATGTCATTCTACAGATAACTATTGACCCGCCTAAGTTACTTTTTACATTGCTTTTAAACTATTTTGAAACATGTGTCAAAAAGGCATTACACTCTGAGAAGGAAGATTAAGCTTCTGTCAAGATGATGATGATGAAGATCTAGTGCTCCAAATTTATTCCCAGTTGTGTTTCGTCTGTTTGTTTTAGACACATTTTCACAGTGCCTTATTCAGGCGTTGTGAAAGCATGCAAACCTTCAGAGGGTATTTAGGCAGTTGGCCTGTGTACAGGGAGAGTCATACCCAGTACCACTGTTGTTCCCATTTGTACATGAAAACCTGTAACACCAGGATAATAATTTTCTGGACCCAGTGACATATTATACATTTATGTCTACTGAAACAAAAGAATGATTACAGTAGCAGGCATTTATCGGTTAATTTGTTGCTTGTTCAAAGTATAAATTTAGAAGAAATTGCACAATGAATGTTTTTTTCTATGAATTTCATTTGCATTTCTATGCAGTATTTACATTGTTTGCGGTCTTAAAAATTACTCCACCCACAAAAATTCAATCAGGAAATGGCAAATTTTTTTTTTTTATCGTAATATTTATCACGTAAATATTTTAAATGACAGTCCACTGCGAATTAAATATGAGCACTAAACTTACTCATAGTAATCATGTCCTAAAGGTAGCCAGTTTGCAGAGGCCATAATTGTGCCGTTCTGATTTTTTTGTTATTGCTTCTCCGCCTTTCCTTTTATAATTGTTGTAAGCGGCTGTTAGTTGAAACTAAAACCCGGCCGTACTGCGATGCACCGCAAACCGGCTCATCGGGCCAAAATGCAAAAATATCATAATACTTGAAATATGGGCAAAACTATGGTGGCATAGTTCTGCCAGCCTGATAGGCCTAGTCAGATAGCCACTTCATGATGCTGACATCAGGGACGTATGTTGTCGACATCTCTCACATTATGGCAACATAAACTTCTAGAATAAGTCAGTTATTCAAATAGTTATGGTAACATCGGTAAGTGATTAACTGGCTGAACAAGACAGTGAGTGCCCTGTCCTGTCATCAACTTCTTCGTTACTGATGTCGACATCAGGGTTACTGAGTTAATTATATATAAAAAAAATACTTCCCTCGTTGATACAAGTACATCTATACCATAGGCATAGGAGTCGGGGGCAGGGGCACCCCCAATATTCAGAGGTGGGTGGGGCGCAGCATATATCCTTATAATTCGGCATTTGGTATTTAATATACCGAAATGTTCCAGGGGACCACCACCACCCAACCACCCACACATAACTGGCGGGAGGGGATACACCTTCATACACTCTCTCCCCCAACCCTATTTATTGAAACGCTCCTACGCCCATGTATGCTGAACAATATGTTGATTTTAACAGTTGATTATCTGTGCTGTCGACATCATGATGTACTGATTTAGTTTTTCAGAGGCCAGTACAGCTGATGCCACGTCTTGGTGTGTGATGTATGTCCATCCTATGTCGTCTGGTGTCAGCCGTACGTTCGTCTGTCTGTAACATTTTACTTTAAATGAATTCTCTGAAAGCGCTTGGTAGATTTTGACCAAATTAGGTGATAAACATCCAGACATGAAGGTCAAGATTGTTCAACTGGTGATCCTAGTAGATTGATAAATTCCCCTACCAGAGAGTTTGTAAGTAATTTTAGAGAACACTTTAAAATTTTTCTTCAAGTCTACAAGGCTGGGAGCTTAAATATTTCAAGTGTGGCATGTCTCGTGCCCTTCTACCACGTGTGTTAAAGAAGGAACCCTGGTGTCAAAATTGGGGTCAGCAAACGGATCACAGTTTTACATAGAGTTATTTGGGGGAAACTCCTCCAAAACTGTAAGGCTTAGAGCTTAAATATTTTACATGCAGCATTGACACTGGGTGACTACCAAGTTTATTAAAGTCGGGTTATTTGGATCAAATCTGGAGTCCACACAAAGGCCACAATTTTGCATAGTGTTATATATGGAAACCCGGTTTAAAACATTGCCACAAGGCCTTAAAACTGTGTCACTGGGATCAAGTTCAGGGTCAACAAAGAGACCACCAATAATGTGTCTGTTGACGCTGGCTCTCCGCTGTCAAATACAAAAAAAAATCTTTCACGCTGCAAGGTCTACAGTTAAAATACTTTATAAATATCAGTGACATGTGGACCATTGCTATACCTGTATGTAAAATTTGGAGTCTACTTGTACTGCAGTGAGCCTCTCCGTCCATGTATGTATTTCTTATTTACACACGGGAAATACTACTGCTTAAAACAAGTTGGCACCCTATACTGACCTCCACAAAATCTACCTTCAAAATCTGCCAGAAGAAAAATCCCCGTCCGGCTGTGCAAACTCCATTGTGAGTTGATGTACAACATTAGTATCGAGTGAGAAAGTTATCAGTTGCTTTTGAACATGTTGTGCTTGATAACTGGTTAACTATATATGAATTATTTATAGATTACATTATAAATTGTAGTTGAGTGACTCTGTCTTGTGTTTCAACTTCACAGATCTGTTAAGTATTATATGACTATATTACACGCTCTGCCGTTAAATATACACACGAAGGACTTTTGGTGCTACATTGTTAATAATGTCCAACGATAATGTTATATTTCAAATGCAATGACTGCTTTCCAAACGACATATCTACACATTGACCCTACCACCAGTCTTTGTCAAATAACTTTTTTTTGTAGTGGTTACTATTAGTCCAGGAGAACTGAAGCTGGCCCTTGCAATAGGGTAGACACAAGTTTTTTTTGCAGTTTCCTATTCTTTATGGTGTACTTAATGAGAATCCACTGTATGACACTTTGTCATATTTTGGGAATTTAATTTATTTAAGGAAATTCAAAATGGCCACCATCGTCAAACTTCAATGCTATTTTCTTTGAAAATAACCAGTAAACTAAGGAAAATTCTCGTACTTTATTGGAATTGAAAGTAAAGTTCAGTCGAAGTTATTATCACTATTTCTATTTTAATTCAATAATTGATTTTATCCCCAAAAACATATGCTTATTTAAACGGGTTTAAGAAAATAATTAACAAAGCAAATTGGAAATACGACTAGCAGAGCATAATGCAATGTATGGTTTTCTTTTTTCTAAAGAATAAATAAAATATCTTGTTCCAGTTATGTTATAATCACTTATATTTGTAACGGGGATATTAAAATGCATGTTTAAGTCGCAGAGAACGTATAAACTGGATAAAAAATATCACACACATTTCAGCAATGACTGATTAGATAAACACAATGGTTTAACAAAAACAAATCACAATGTCATTGAACGATGACTTCTCCACACACAATAAAAAAATGCAGCAACAATAACAACATTGTATTTAAACATTTAATTGTTTTTATGTTATCTCTGATTATTAGCTTTTTTCTCATTTTACAGCACTTGATAATTTTCACATTAGCAGACCTACCCGTTAGAATTTCTTTGAAAGTGTCCAACCTATTTTCAGTTCAATTGATTTAACATCTTCCATTTATATACCACTGAAATCATTGTCACTATTACTTTTAGTGTTTTCACCACTCATAATATCATCATCTTCTTCATTTAACCTCACTGTAAGCCCATTCCTGCACATGTTGGTGCGATATTTACAAAACGATGTGCATGAAAGCTTTTCACTTTTTTTAACTACATTGATTTCTGTCACAAGGCGGGTCGGAAGCACAACTGCAAGATATCACTTCAGAAGGTTTGTTTGAGCTGCAGCCTTTCCTGTCGTGATGTGATGTGGTACACCATCCTTAAAGACCATCCTTTAAAAACGATCCAAACCTTTCAACCTTTACCGATGGTGCCCTTTTCTCCTCAGCTACTTTCCAAAGCATCTTCTGAAGATGCGCCATCATCATGTGATATTTCAAACGTCATCAGTAGGAAGAAGATATTTGAGGTTTTAACAATTGTCCTTCGTTGTAGTAAACATCATATAACGGAGTTCATTCAGGCTTAAAGTGGTATTTGACCCATATAGCAAATTAAACAATCTGCATCCAGTTTGTTGTAGTTTCACTTCGGTAGTAGTTTCATATCCTAGGGAACCCAATGACGGTTTTGCTGTTTCATCATCAAGATTATTGCAGACATCGTTCCTTTGCCAAAGGGATATGATACAGTATCACAACCAGTAACTACATTCCAAAACATGTATCACCAAGATTTGGCGCTGTCGCGTTTATATCTATGATCTTTCCATCCAGTTTCTTCATTGTTGTTTCCATGTAAAGTACACTAACAAGACGAATACATCGGTATCGTCACTTAATAATTTGATATGTTGGAGCGAATCATCTTTTACAAGAAGAAGGGTTTAGCTTATCATATTGATATCTGCTTCTTCGTGTTCAAATTCCTTATCTTCTTCGTCAGGTAATGAACTTCTTCTTGTTTTCGACATTTTTTATGAAGATATGTCTTGAAAGCAATGGGGTATTTGATGACATTTCCATATCACGGGTGACATTTCCACATATTTGTCTTTCGCGTTAATGGAACTTGGTGGTTCCTTCAAAGTACCGGCAAAACACAACATAAACACTGTGGTCTCTCGTTACTGACTTAAAAAAGTTTGTGGTTAGGAAATCAACGGTTGCTATCTTTGGCCATGATACATGATAAAACATTGCGTTTCCATCAATGATTTCCACACCAGGTTTATTTTACGAGTCCGTCTGTGGTGACTTATTCAAAACTGAAGTTTCATTTCCTTTTCTAAGATCTCTATACTTATCAAACACGTTAAATGGTAATGAAGCTAACTGAAAGCTGAGTATCAGTTTGATATCAATTTTTTTATGTGCACTTGTCACCAACATGCCAGCATACAACTTTTGAGTATCATATACACTTTTTCTCCTACTCTGACTCCCTTTTCCATTGTTTCCATTGTTTTCACATCTTTCTTGAGTGTATCATAAAAACCTACGTGAAGTTTGTTTTTGAAATGTTCAGCTAAACGTTTGCCATTTACCACTGCCTCTTGGACATTGACCTTTTTATTTGCAATTTGGCCATTAACGATGTTCATTAGTTTATTTCCTGGTGTTTTCAGTGGGTGTCTGTATTTCTCAAGTTCCTGTTGTATTTTCTTTCTATTTTCTGTACCAAGAGTTATTGTCTTAGTTCCTTCCTCTTTGTGCTGCTGTGAGGATGGCTCATGCTTTGAATTTTCTTCACAACAGAACATTGAATCCATTGACAGCAAAACACTGTTACACATATTGTACGATACCATCCATCGTGGTACTTTATCATGAGAAAGGGTGATATCTACAAGTTCCCCCTTTTGTTTTTCCATACCTGATAATTATAGGTTTGTTCTCCAAACTGGTCTGGAAAAAAATGCATTCCATGGGCCTTCAATATGTCGGCAAATTTCTTCATTCCTTACAAATACCATATTGAGTAATGGCATAATTAAAGTGTGTTACCGCGAAAAAATACGGAATCATACCATGCTCACAATATAAATGTAATAACCAGTTTGCTTCTCATTCAGCACGTAAGAACAGTACGGCAATCCAAACTGGTGTCACAAGGCAATCTATCTGTCTTAGGTCCTCCAGTTTTGACTGCAACATATCAATGTCAGTGCCTTCTATCAAAAATTTTCTTAAAATCTCTTAGTATTTCAGTGACAACCATACACAGTACTATCATTGCTTTTGGTCATGCTTTCCCATTAAGTTGGCTGTTCCCCTAAAGGCTGCTTTCAGCATATCCTCAATACAAGACCCTTTCATAAGAGTACCAATGCAACCAATGAACGACATGAGCATATACCACCTCAGATCACTCTCATCGATCAAGAAAATCATAGGCTGCCATGTATTTTGAAAAATGTTCATATTTGAAAACATCAGAAAATAATTAATGTTATGTTTTAATTTAAAATTAGTCTTATAACAACGAAAAAATATTTTCTATTAGGAAAAAAATATCTTTAAAATATCAACAAAAATATCAATGTTTGTGGCTGCGACAAAGATGACACTTTTATTTAATAGAAATATATTGATTGATAGGATATTTATCGTCCTTTTTATGACATTGAGGGCTAGCAGACGATCAGTTTATCTAACCACTGTTTTCTGGGATCTGAAAGGTTAACCAGTACTCGAGCACACCCCATTACTGATATAACTTTCCCACTTGAATGAGCAGTGAGAGACGAATGATAATGAGACAAATGTTGTATATCAACCATCACGGAGACTGTGGCCAGGCGGGGATTCGAACTTAAGACCCCTGGATTGATAGTCAGATGCGTTACCGACTGAGCTAATCATGCATGGCTAATAGAAATATAACTTTAATTCAAGATATAAAATTAGTTAATATAAAAATCTGATCCTTTAATTGATGTTGTACTTGTACTTAATATAATGTTGATTTATCAATCAAAAGAACATATCTATTATGATTCATGGATTTTTTTCTGTCTGTTTCTTATTGCTTCATTTACTTGAATTTGTTGGAATGATGCTGAATTGATGGTTTTATTTATGTTGAGGACTCGTGGAACACAAATAAAAGTGTTCGTTTCGTTATCATTATCATCATAATTATTAGTATTAGTTTTACTATTATTTCACCTATGTAGCTAGTCTTATTGAATATAAAGATGGTGACAGAACGTTGACCTAATAAAATTGATTGTTAAACACTCAAAAAGCTACCTCAGAGGTGAAAGAAATACAAGCCATACAAATGATCATATATAGATGTAACTGGGTTGTCTCATTTTAGAATATCTATATAATATACTATTAGTGCCATCGAGAGTATATAAAACCTTTTTTGATTCTTATAGTTATGTAATGTAATTGTTCACATAGTAATGTGAAGTTCCACTTCACAAAAAAATATATACAAGTGTTTCTACAATACATAATTATAAATGCCCCCATTACATAATGCATACTCATTAACATTTCATTTGAAAAGGGGCCATAACTCTAGCGATCATCTGTCACAAATAAGTACGATTTTTTTATAAGTATGAGAGAAAAATCAAAAGTAATTTAAAATGTAAATTGATTTTTGGCATGTCTAAAATAGACCAGAACTGTTGCTAAACTATTACAATGCAATGCGCCTTGTACTGAATCGTTTGATGGAGAAAATATCAATTTATGTTATTTTGATAAAACATCAACTTGCATATTATACAAAGTAGCCGTGGGGGCGGGGGCAAGGGACCGAATTCTCCAATGTTCAGGCAGAGGGTATCCCCTCCTGCACTCGACCCCAGTTGCTGCCTCGCCAATAATTGAAATGCTCCTATGCCTATATTATAACACAGTTTAATTGCAATCGCCATACCCTCCAATGTCGCCTATTTGATAAAACTTGATTTACAGATTTGTTTTCAGTTGACCATTATAAAATAAAATATTTTTTCCATGTACAGATTCAGGCTAGGGGCATTGTGAAGGATATGAAATGGGTCTATTATTTTCTGTTGTTTTTCTTTCATTTTTGTTTTGTTTCTGTCATTAGCAGCAGTTCACTTTGAAATGCTTCTTCTGTTTTTATATAAAAAAAGAAGAGAAAACTATAATTGCAATCATATCTAACTAAGTCACATCAAATCATTGTTCACTAAATGGACGAACAGTCCAGAAACGACCGTGATAAATAAAGATATAAAAAAGATAATAGAAAATAAAACGTTAAGATACGTTTATGGCAACTGTGCGTCAAGAGAAACACTGAAGGAAGGAGTCAATGAACGAATGAACAAAAGAACGCATTTAAGAACCAACAAAAACATGTTGTATGGTGACAACAGCAGAGATCACTCGAGGCCCGCATTCCGTGTACAAAACTGTTTTTAACTTACACAGTATTTATGCAGAATGGACCTAGAACTTCGATATCGACATAATTACAGAGTTTCACAAAAGTTTACCCAATACTTAAATAATGTGTCATCTCTTACGACATACGTGAGCTGCATTCCAAACCTAACGACTGTTTCCTGGGAGCCTGGCAGGTTAACCAGTACTCAAGCAAGTCCATGGTTATGATCTTGAACTGGAGTTATTAACATTGAATATAAAAATTGCCATTGATTTGACACTGGTTAAAGTAATACTATTTATTTCCAATTCAATATAGTAACAATGTCGCATGTATAGTTAGCAAAAATGGCAGTATTTTACATTTTAATTAAATACTTTCAGTTTATGAAACATTTATTAAATAAACATCGGATCATTGGCAAAATTAATAAATACAAAAATTCGTGATTGAATTAAAAGAAATTATATAAAAAAAAAGCCCATTTGGGAAACCGGTGGCGACGATAAATAAAATATCATTATCGAGAAATGGCCATCTATTTTTTTTTATGTTTTGCTGGCTTTAAGCAATTAATCTACACAAACATTAGTTTGATCTAACTGGGTTTTTTATGTTTTGCTTGGTATGAACATTTTATCTATTTCATTATTATTTCGATTTAATTGTGTTTTATGTTTTGCTTGGTTTAAACAATTTATATACACTACTACTAGTTTGATCTAATTGTTTTTTAAGTTTGCTTGGTATGAACAATTGATATTTTTCACTGTTATTTCGATCTAATTGGATTTTTTTTTATGTTTTGCTTGGTTTAAACAATTTGTCTACTCCGCTATTAGTTTGATCTGATTGATTCTATGTTTTGCTTGAAATAAACACTTTATATCCTCCGCTATTAGTTCGATCTAAGTGAGTTTATGTTTTGCTTGGTAGTTATTAGTCGAACATAAAAGCATTAGCAAAGCATAAAATCTGATCGAAATAGAGTAGATATTAAACTATTCTTGCATTCTATATTTCATTTACTCAATTAAGTGCATGATTTCATAACTAAAGAATAATTGTTTAATGGCTCATATGTCGAAGATGGCGATGTAGTGTTTTTTTTCTGAGCATAGAGGTGAACTATTTCTGACTGAAAATGACTTTAAAATGATATTCCAGGTACATTCAATCAGTTTAATGCAATCGGAATATAATTGGTATGTATGGTTTTGAAATTCTTTCAAATGCATTTACAATTTGTCTGCTTAACCATTACTTTGATTTAATTGTTCTTTAAATTGAACCTTTGTGCAAGGTTAAAAGGCGGGATAGAAGATAACCGGTGTACTGTGCATATAAATAGTATACATTAGTCTGCATCTGGATTAACTGACACGAAACAGAACTTAATATCATTTATGGCGAATATGGCCACACTCCCGGATCCAGGGAGGGAAGGAGCCACAACCAGTATATGTCCTCCTATAAAAACAAAACAATAAAAAACAACACACACAGAGAACAGAAATATAATATGCAATACACCTACGGGCCAAAGTTTGATATGTATTAAATCTTTATTTCAGTCTCATTTATGTACAACGTAATAAGCATTATAGCATTAATATCATACAATATATGTTCATAGCCATTCAAACATATGAGTTACAAGAGAATACAACACAATGCAAAAGACAATCAACTATTCATAATATAAGGCTATTTGTAATGCTGCAAATCGATTTATTAAAAGTATGTTGAGATAAAAAAAATACTAAAACTCTGTTAAGAGAAAAAGAGCACTATTGCGCAATATAAAAAATATCTTAAAGTATCGAGTATCCCCTCAGATCAGAAAAGAACTGATTTGCAGCATACACATAGTAAGTTGATAAAAAGGTTATAAAACAAAATGCATTATTTACAAAGTTAAAATGCACGTCTTTGTATTTAAACAGGTTTTGGCATATGTCAGCTCCAAAATCCTAATTTGCATTCAATCTGTCTGTCCCATTATGCTGCTCACACGAAAGTAAAGTAATACAGCCAACCCTGTCTTAAGCAGCTGTTCAAGATAAAGAGGCCTTTTAAGACCTGTAACAATGTATAATAAGTTTGGACAGTGATGTTCCTATTGATGTCTGTAACAATGTATAATATGTTTGGACTGTGTCTTTGTTCCAGTTCTGTATTGATGTCTGTAACAATGTATAATATGTTTGGACTGTGTCTTTGTTCCAGTTCTGTATTGAGGTCTGTAACAATGTATAATATGTTTGGACTGTGTCTTTGTTCCAGTTCTGTATTGATGTCTGTAACAATGTATAATATGTTTGGACTGTGTCTTTGTTCCAGTTCTGTATTGATGTCTGTAACAATGTATAATATGTTTGGACTGTGTCTTTGTTCCAGTTCTGTATTGAGGTCTGTAACAATGTAACATTAGAAGACCCGTTGTTGTTTAATGCAGCTTGATTTGCTCTGAAAGCATATAAATGGGAAATGAAAAATGTAGCTGCTTAAAACAAGCGGCTGCTTAATAGAGGTGATCGCTTATACATGTTTGACTGCTCTATATACGGGGTACCGTAAAGCTTCAGCGTATACAAAATGATTTTGGGGTTATGTTCAGTAGAAAAATATAATTGTATTTCCTGTAGTAATATTTAATTGTGTTCAATCACGTGACTAAATGATGACCATAGTAGTTTAAATTGAGTTTAGTTTGTTCAAGTTCAGTTAGCTCAGTGAGAAAACTCTATGTGTATATATTTAATCTTTATTTCAGTCCCATCCATGTACAACGCAATAATCATAATAGCATTAATATCATACAATATATGTACATAGTCATTCAAATAAATGAATTACAAGGGACTATCACGCAATGCAAAAGACAATTAACTATTCACATAATAAGACTATGTGTAATGATGCAAATCGATTTATTAAACGATGTAGAGAAAAAAAATACTAAAACTTTAACAAGAATAAAGAGCACTATTGCGAAATATAAAACATATATTAAAGTATCGAATATCCCCTCTGATCAGATCAGAAAATAATTTATTTGCAGCATACATACAGGAGTTGATAAAAAGGTAACATTATACATATAAAATAAAAAAATGCACTATTTACAAAGGTAAGATACACGTCATTGCAAGAAAGTTTGCAGGAAGAACATTGGTTTAACTCATATTCATGCTGAGTGAATTCTTACTTCACCAATAAAATTGAGGTCGTATTCACCAACCATTCTTGAGAATATTCTTAGACTTGAACTAAAGAATCCAAATTTCAACCTCAGATATTTTGTTTACCATGGCAGATAGAATAATGGTGAGAATTTATTTGACTATATATTAGGTTTTGGTCTCAAAAATGGTCTCTAAAAGTGTTTTTCAAAATTCATTCTAGAGTTTAAGTCTAAGAATATTCTTAAGAATAGTTGGTGAATACCCCCGGAGGCAATTTAGAGTACTTTAAACCCTATTTCTATCTCGAAAACATTTCTATCGTCATCTTTTGGTGGTGTAAGATTTTTCTATATCTGTATCCACCTGTGTCATATGATGTTTATATAAATACCTGCATCTAAGCTTCAAATTTAAGAATTTTATGATGCACGTACATGATTATACTGACCTAAAGCAGAACACCTGTAGATTAGTAGCTGAGTTGTGCTACACCAAACCAATAAACATAAATCTATTTGATACTAATGTCACGGCGATTAAATAGGACGTTCTATATTTATTTAATGTAAATGCTATGGTCAGAATGCATCAAACTTTTGGTTGCCAGTGACGCTTGTATTTCAAAGTTAAATATATTGATATTATCTACTATTAAATCGGGGGGTTTATGACCTGAGGGTACGCCTAACTGGTGTGTACTGTGAAGTTTGTTTCTTAGCGCAGTATATGGATGAACTTTATCTGTTGACAGAGGATTGGGTACCAAAACCAGTATTATGTAGTTAAGTAATGGGAAGTTTTATCTTGTAATTGACAATTTGATGACCTGTTTGCACCAAACCAGTATTGTGTAGTTGCGCGTGTGGATTTTTATCTAGGGATTGAGGATTTTATGGTCAGACTGGCCCTGATTAGAATGGAATTCATAGGTAAGTACTCTATATTGATATTTATTCTACTGAATGAGGATTTTATGGCCAGACTGTCCCTATTTAAAAAGGTTTCATAGGTAAGTACCCTATATTGATATTTCATTAACTGAAAGAGGATCTGATGCGGGTCAGATGAACTGTTCCAAAATATTGGTTTAAAATATTGTAGAATATGCGACAATTTCTCCTTGATGGAGGATACTGGTATTATAGTTAAATTATCAATAATGAAAAAGAAATTGTTGGACATTCAGTTTCGAAACATTGTTTCACTGCGCAACTCATGTGATGCGTTAGTTTAATAACTATATTTAATTATTTAAAACTGTTATATATAATTGATGTTTGGTTTTTTGGTTGAACATGGCATCTATAACTAAAAATAAACGTTTCCATGTTTCAGTCCCTGCTAAAATAGTTTAATCTCACATCTTTACTGCATCGACCCGCCATATCAGCCATCACCCCAACAACAAACTCGATGGATGTGAATACACACACTTTGTCTATAGAATGAGATTGTGGACAAACACTGAAACTAAAAGTTTAACCAGCAGACAGTAGAAGATTAAAGCATCATGCCGGAATCATTTTACGAATTTTGCGGAAACACCAATATCTGGGTATGTATCGATAGTTTATGTATTATTCAACTACAAAAATGGATACAAAAAGAAACAAGAGATATGTTTATTAATTTCACTTTTATATATCTATATGTTTGCATAAAGAATGGCCATGACTGGTTAAGACAATGAATATTCATAAATATTTAGAAGTAATAATATTAAGTTATTAGCTGCTACCCCGACAACTGATGTATCCTATGATGAGCTAGCAAATGTCCAATTAAACTGTCAAAATATCCGACAAAATTGGAGAGTTATCATAAAATTCTGATCCACTTGCTATTTACACTGTCGCAAATCTTCTCGACCCCGGCACCAGAAATCCAGAAAAAAAACAGTTACGATTGTTAGTTTTTTACAATAAGTATATTGTTGCGCACTGTCTATTTCCGTCACCGACATCGGATGTTGAGAATCCTTAAGAACCGATTGTCTGTCTACAAACGCTTTCCAGTTACATCAGCCATTACGGGAACTCAAACATTTAAATTGATCCAAGTAACATCGCTCTCATCAGCGTTGAAATTATAAGATATAAGCAGAGCATAACAGAACATTTCGGGGGTGGGGGATGGGGGGGGGGGGGGGTGGGGGGGGGTTAAGGGAGAATATATAAATCATAATGATTAGACTATAATTAATGCTATAATTAATGCTCTGGAAACTAAACAAACATCGTCTTATTCAGTTCCAATCGAAGCTGCTTGACCAATCAATTAGTCGACTGGCGTCACTTTCTTTAGTTAATCGAGAAATCCGTAAAAGTGTGCTTTTATTTCGTTGAATAGAAGTTTATTTTTATGATCGATTAATCCATCTATTAATATAGGAACTATTTTGTTTTCGCTGTGGTAGTTATTTTCTTAAACTTGAAAAGATCACTTTATTTATGTTTTTATAAATTCACTTACAAATATTGACATAATAATTAAACACGTGATGTCATCTGAACAGTTAATTCTTAACAGTTGTTGTTGTTGTTGTTGTTGTTGTTGTTGTTGTTGTTGTTGTTGTTGTTGTTGTTGTTGTTGTTGTTGTTGTTGTTGTTGTTGTTGTTGTTGTTGTTGTTGTTGTTGTTGTTGTTGTTGTTGTTGTTGTTGTTGTTGTTGTTGTTGTTGTTGTTGTTGTTGTTGTTGTTGTTGTTGTTGTTGTTGTTGTTGTTGTTGTTGTTGTTGTTGTTGTTGTTGTTGTTGTTGTTGTTGTTGTTGTTGTTGTTGTTGTTGTTGTTGTTGTTGTTGTTGTTGTTGTTGTTGTTGTTGTTGTTGTTGTTGTTGTTAAGCGTCGCTTTCAACAATTTTTCAGTCATATCGCGACGGTGTCTACTTGAGACAGTATTTTGAGCGCTGTCACACTGGAGTATCATGTCGCAGACACATGGTATGATACCCCACCCAGTCACATTATACTGACACCGGACCGACCAGACCTAAAACTTTCCTCTAAATGCTGAGCGTCAAGCGAGGAAGCTTCTAGTACCATTTTTAAAGTCTTTGGTATGACCCGGCCGGGGATTGAACCCACGACCTTCCGAATGCGAGGCGGACGCTCTACCACTAGACCACGCCGCGGTCCCTTAACAGTTGAACGAGTCACCATGTGTCACGTTCGTGATGACCAATTGACCTGACTGCAGTGGACTGTTATTTCCGTATAAAGGTCTTACCACAAAGTTCCATTTTGTTCTATGTTCTATATGAAATCAGGTCTAGGATTTCCACGTTAAAAATCACAAAGAATCTTTTCAAAGTATTTTTTTTTCATAGCAGGAATGTATCCGAATATAAAAATGCCCAATGATTGGTAGGTTTACCAGCTTGGTTATTTTTAAAGACGGTGCAGTGACACCATACTTGGTAGGTAACCTGCTTGGTTATTTTTAAAGACGGTGCAGTGACACCAATTGGTAGGTTTACCGGCTTGGTTATGTTTAAAGACGGTGCAGTGACACCATAAATGGTAGGTTTACCAGCTTGGTTATGTTTAAAGATGGTGCAGTGACACCGTAATTGGTAGGTTTACCAGCTTGGTTATGTTTAAAGACGGTGCAGTGACACCGTAATTGGTAGGTTTACCAGCTTGGTTATGTTTAAAGACGGTGCAGTGACACCGTAATTGGTAGGTTTACCAGCTTGGTTATGTTTAAAGACGATGCAGTGACACCATAAGTCCTCCAATGCTCATAAATGCATGCATCTGCTAAAATCGTATATAAATCACTTTTTTTAAATCAGTGATATCTTATTGCACATCTTATATGCCATACCAGCCTTTGCTATACTAATCTGCAGCAACATATTACAGCCTATATGAACCATTTTTAAAATATTTCTAACGGAATTACATACTTTACCTCATTGGGTAATATTCGACTTAACAAACACATTGCAGGACGGGCAAACAGTAAAACAAACAGGTCTTGTAAAACGAAGTTAGACTCACTTGGTCTTCAACATTTTAAAACTATAAATATATGTATAGATAAACAAACTATAGACATATGTATAGATAGGCAAAGTTTTGTCAATATTTTAAGGGAACTATGTTCAAAACAGTTATTAATGGAATGGCAATATTCTATTCAGAGATATAGTAGGGTTTCTGGAAAAGGTCGAAATAAGTTAAGAACATATCGTCGTTTTAAGTATGAATTTAAAACCGAACTGTATTGCACTTTGTTTTTATCAATAAGACCTCGTTCAGTTTTAAGAAAATTCAGATATATGAAGTAGGTACAATATGCATTGAAACGTTTTATCTATGTAGATGAGACGAAAACAAAGATGATATAATACAGGACTTATAAATGCAAGAATCTTTGCTACCGTGACATAAAGTGGGCGCAGCTGTGTAGTGATACTTTAAATTTACATGATCAATCTATTTAGCACCTAGACGGGTCACGAGATTGACCTTATTACGTGCTTGGAACAACGTTCTACTGTCCTTGGGAACTTGTGATTGTGTATCGGCATACGTTTTACCAGCTAATGAGCAGTGGAAAAGTGGCGTGTAGGGTATTCTAGCACGAATACAAGTTGATTAAGAGATACATAGTATTACTTGAGATTCAGTATATATAAGTTAGGATTTTTACACCGAATTACTGATTTCATACTCTAAACATAATGCATATTTTGGCATAATCTGTAGTCGTTTTTAAATAGAATAAATAGTTTTTAACAATAGGTTATAACAGAGTGAACACGTCGATGTCTTATATTTTATATAGCTCTGAAACGTTAGTGGTAAAAGACTTCTGTTGTGTCTGCGACTTTTTACAAACTAGTTTATGACTTCTGTAGTGTATGTATCCTTTTACAAGTTATCTATATGACTTCTGTAGTGTATGTATCCTTTTACAAGTTATCTATATGACTTCTGTAGTATATGTAACCTTTTCCAAGTTATCTTTATGCCTTCTGTAGTGTATGTAACCTTTTACAAGTTATCTATATGACTTCTGTAGTGTATGTAACCTTTTACAAGTTATCGATGCGACTTCTATAGTGTATGTAACCTTTTACAAGTTATCTATATGACTACTGTAGTGTATGTAACCTTTTACAAGTTATTTATATGACTTGTATAGTGTATGTAACCTTTTACAAGTTATCTATACGACTACTGTAGTGTATGTAACCTTTTACAAGTTATCTTCTGACTACTGTAGTGTTTGTAACCTTTTACAAGTTATCTATATGACTACTGTAGTGTATGTAACCTTTTACAAGTTATCTATATGACTACTGTGGTGTATGTAACCTTTTACAAGTTATCGATACGACTACTGTAGTGTATGTAACCTTTTACAAGTTATCTATATGACTACTGTAGTGTATGTAACCTTTTACAAGTTATCTATACGACTTCTATAGTGTATGTAACCTTTTACAAGTTATCTATACGACTACTGTAGTGTATGTAACCTTTTACAAGTTATCGATACGACTACTGTAGTTTATGTAACCTTTTACAAGTTATCTATATGACTACTGTAGTGTATGTAACCTTTTACAAGTTATCGATACGACTTCTATAGTGTATGTAACCTTTTACAAGTTATCTTCTGACTACTGTAGTGTTTGTAACCTTTTACAAGTTATCTATATGACTACTGTAGTGTATGTAACCTTTTACAAGTTATCGATACGACTTCTATAGTGTATGTAACCTTTTACAAGTTATCTATACGACTACTGTAGTGTATGTAACCTTTTACAAGTTATCGATACGACTACTATAGTGTTTGTAACCTTTTACAAGTTATCTATATGACTACTGTAGTGTATGTAACCTTTTACAAGTTATTTATATGACTTGTATAGTGTATGTAACCTTTTACAAGTTATCTATACGACTACTGTAGTGTATGTAACCTTTTACAATTTATCTTCTGACTACTGTAGTGTTTGTAACATTTTACAAGTTATCTATATGACTACTGTAGTGTATGTAACCTTTTACAAGTTATCTATATGACTACTGTGGTGTATGTAACCTTTTACAAGTTATCGATACGACTACTGTAGTGTATGTAACCTTTTACAAGTTATCTATATGACTACTGTAGTGTATGTAACCTTTTACAAGTTATCTATATGACTACTGTAGTGTATGTAACCTTTTACAAGTTATCTATACGACTTCTATAGTGTATGTAACCTTTTACAAGTTATCTATATGACTACTGTAGTGTATGTAACCTTTTACAAGTTATCGATACGACTACTGTAGTTTATGTAACCTTTTACAAGTTATCTATATGACTACTGTAGTGTATGTAACCTTTTACAAGTTATCGATACGACTTCTATAGTGTATGTAACCTTTTACAAGTTAACTTCTGACTACTGTAGTGTTTGTAACCTTTTACAAGTTATCTATATGACTACTGTAGTGTATGTAACCTTTTACAAGTTATCGATACGACTTCTATAGTGTATGTAACCTTTTACAAGTTATCTATACGACTACTGTAGTGTATGTAACCTTTTACAAGTTATCGATACGACTACTATAGTGTTTGTAATTTTTTACAAGTTATCGATACGACTTCTGTAGTGTGTGTAACCTTTTACAAGTTATCGATACGACTTCTGTAGTGTTTGTAACCTTTTACAAGTTATCGATACGACTTCTATAGTGTATGTAACCTTTTACAAGTTATCTATATGACTACTGTAGTGTATGTAACCTTTTACAAGTTATCGATACGACTTCTATAGTGTATGTAACCTTTTACAAGTTATCTTCTGACTACTGTAGTGTTTGTAACCTTTTACAAGTTATCTATATGACTACTGTAGTGTATGTAACCTTTTACAAGTTATCGATACGACTTCTATAGTGTATGTAACCTTTTACAAGTTATCTATACGACTACTGTAGTGTATGTAACCTTTTACAAGTTATCGATACGACTACTATAGTGTTTGTAACCTTTTACAAGTTATCGATACGACTTCTGTAGTGTGTGTAACCTTTTACAAGTTATCGATACGACTTCTGTAGTGTTTGTAACCTTTTACAAGTTATCGATACGACTTCTATAGTGTATGTAACCTTTTACAAGTTATCTATATGACTACTGTAGTGTTTGTAACCTTTTACAAGTTATATATATGACTATTGTAGTGTATGTAACCTTTAACAAGTTATCGATACGACTTCTATAGTGTATGTAACCTTTTACAAGTTATCGATACGACTTCTGTAGTGTATGTAACCTTTTAAAAGTTATCGATACGACTTCTATAGTGTATGTAACCTTTTACAAGTTATCGATACGACTTCTGTAGTGTATGTAACCGTTTACAAATTATCTATATGACTTCTGTAGTGTATGCGACTTATTACACGCTATTTAATTACTTCCATTGTGTTTGTGACATTTTACACAGTAGTTTATGACTTCTGTAGTGTGTGTGACCTATTGCAAGCTATTTTATGACTTCTGTAGTATGTGACCTATTACAAGTTATGTATGACTTCTGTAGTATGTGACATATTACAAGCTATTGTATTACTTCTGTAATGTATGTGACATATTACAAGTTATTTGAATTACGTCTGCAGCGTATGTGACATATAAAAAGCTATTTGTATTAAATATGCAGTGCATGCGATCTATTACAAGCTATTTAAAATTGTCGTTTTTATGACCTAGTTATTTAATAACCTCTGCAGTGTATGTGACTTACATTACGTCTGCAGTGTATGTGATTTATTACAAGCTATTTATATTAAGTTTGCAGTATATATGACCTATTACAAGCTATTTATATTAAGTCTGCGGCAGTGTAGGTTTTATTTAACCTCGCGCTTTGAACTGGTCATTTTGGCGAGCACGAACAGATGATGACTAATAAATTGATGATTAGTGTAAAACTGTATGCATGATATATGATGAATGAGTAGTATTATTCTCTTATTTTCCATTGATGTAAGACGATTATCTCCACATATTGTCTAATTTACTTATTAATTTAATGCATTTGGTGGTTACATTCACTTGTTATAAGTCTGCAGTACATGCAACATATTACAAGCTATTTTAGGATTGTAGTTTTTATTACCTAGTTATTTTATTACCGTGTATGTGACCTTCTTTGAGTTATTTTACTTTTTTCTCCAGGATGAAAAACTGCTGTTGAATAATTCATTCCCAGAGTTCACAGAATGCTTCCAGAATACGCTCCTGGTGTGGGTGCCATGTGGGCTTGTCTGGATAATGCTACCCTTCTATCTACACTTCCTGCTCACAGTAGACGCGGTACCACTGCCATTCTCATGTCTAAATATATCCAAAACTGTAAGTATATATACTAGTAGACAAGGTAACAATACCGCTGTAAGGTCTTTATATATCTGTAAGACTTAGTGTTTACTAGTAAGCAGGGTCTACCATTGGCAGTGCCAGGTCTGTGGTAGATATTTATATAACTGGAAGCAGGTTCTGTTGTTGTATATCTACATCTGGAAGTATACAATTGTAGACAGGGTACCACTACCATTGTCAGGTATAAATATATCTACAGCTTGAAGTATATACCTGTACACAGGGTACAAGTCACTCTGCTATTGTCAGGTCGTAATATTTCTACAGCTGAAAGTATATACCTGTAGACAGGGTACCAGTCACTCTGATATTGTCAGGTCTTAATATATCTACAGCTGAAAGTATATACCTGTAGATAGGATACCAGTCACTTTGCTATTGTCAGGTCTTAATATATCTACAGCTGGAAGAATATACATGTAGATAGAATACCAGTCACACTGCTATTGCCAGGTTTTAATGTATCTACAGCTGAAAGTATATACCTGTAGACAGGTTACCAGTCACTCTGCTATTGTCAGGTATAAATATATCTGCAGCTGAAAGTATATACCTGTAGATAGGATACCAGTCACTCGGCTATTGTCAGGTCCTAATATATCTACAGCTGGAAGTATATACCTGTAGACAGGATACCAATCACTCTGCTATTGTCAGGTATAAATATATCTACAGCTGGAGGTTTATACCTGTAGATAGGATAACAGTCACTTTGCTATTGTCAGGTCTTAATATATCTACAGCTGCAAGTATATACATGTAGATAGGATACCAGACAATCTGCTACTGTCAGGTCTTGATATATCTACAGCTGAAAATATATACATGTAGATAGGGTACCAGTCACTCTGCTATTGTCAGGTAGGAATGTATCCACAGCTCGAAGTATATACCTGTAGATAGGATACCAGTCACTATGCTATTGTCAGGTCTTAATATATCTATAGCTGGAAGTATATATATGTAGATGGGGTACCAGTCACTCTGCTATTGTCAGGTATAAATATATCTACAGCTGGAGGTTTATACCTGTAGATAGGATACCAGTCACTCTGCTATTGTCAGGTCTTAATATATCTACAGCTGAAAGTATATACATGTAGATAGGATACCATACAATCTGCTACTATCAGGTCTTGATATATCTACAGCTCGAAGTATATACCTGTAGATAGGATACCAGTCACTCTGCTATTGTCAGGTCTTAATATATCTATAGCTGGAAGTATATACCTGTAGATAGGATACCAGTCACTCTGCTATTGTCAGGTATAAATATATCCACAGCTCGAAGTATATACATGTAGATAGCATACCAGTCACTCTGCTATTGTCAGGTATAAATATATCCACAGCTCGAAGTATATACCTGTAGATAGGCTACCAGTCACTCTGCTATTGTCAGGTCCTAATATATCTACAGCTGGAAGTATATACCTGTAGACAGGGTACCAATCACTCTGCTATTGTCAGGTATAAATATATCTACAGCTGGAGGTATATACCTGTATATAGGATACCTGTAATTCTCCTATTGTCAGGTCTTAATATATCTACAGCTTAAAATATATACATGTAGATAGGATACCAGACAATCTGCTACTATCAGGTCTTGATATATCTACAGCTGAAAGTATATACATGTAGATAGGGTACCAGTCACCCTGCTATTGTCAGGTAGGAATGTATCCACAGCTCGAAGTATATACCTGTAGATAGGATACCAGTCACTCTGCTATTATCAGGTCTTAATATATCTATAGCTGGAAGTATATACCTGTAGATAGGATACCAGTCACTCTGCTTTTGTCAGGTATAAATATATCCACAGCTGGAAGTATATACATGTAGATAGCATACCAGTCACTCTGCTATTGTCAGGTATGAATATATCTACAGCTGAAACAATATACATGTAGATAGGATACCAGTCACTCTGCTATTGTCAGGTCTTGATATATCCACAGCTGTAAGTATATACATATATATAGGATACCAGTCACTCTGCTATTGTCAGGTATAAATATATCCACAGCTGGAAGTATATATATGTAGATAGGATATCAGTCACTCTGCTATTGTCAGGTCTTGATATATCTACAGCTTGGAGTATATACCTGTAGATAGGATACCTGTCACTCTGCTGTTGTCAGATATAAATATATCCACAGCTGGAGGAATATACATGTAAATAGTGTACATGTCACTCTGCTATTGTCAGGTTTTACTATATCTACAGCTGGAAGTATATACATGTAGATAGGGTACCAGTCAATCTGCTACAGTCAGGTCTTAATATATCTACAGCTGGAAGTATGTACATGTAGATAGGATATCAGTCACTCTGCTATTGTCAGATATTAATATATCTACAGCTGAACGTATAAACATGCAGATAGGATACCAGTAACTCTTCTATTGTCAAGTCTTGATATATCCACAGCTGAAAATATATACATGTAGATAGGATGCCAGTCACTCTGCTATTGTCAAGTCTTAATATATCTAAAGCTGGAAGTATATATATGTAGATGGGGTACCAGTCACGTTGCTATTGTCAGGTCTTAATATATCTACAGCTGGAAGTATATACCTGTAGACAGGGTACCAATCACTCTGCTATTGTCAGGTATAAATATATCTACAGCTGGAGGTATATACCTGTAGATAGGATACCAGTCACTCTGCTATTGTCAGATCTTAATATATCTACAACTGAAAGTATATACATGTAGATAGAATACCAGACAATCTGCTATTGTCAGGTCTTAATATATCTACAGCTGAAAGTATATACATGTAGATAGGGTACCAGTCACTCTGCTATTTTCAGTTATGAATGTATCCACAGCTCGAAGTATATACCTGTATATAGGATACCAATCACTCTGCTATTGTCAGGTCTTAATATATCTACAGCTGGAAGTATATACCTGTGGATAGGATACCAGTCACTCTGCTATTGTCAGGTCTTAATATATCTACAGCTGGAGGTATATACCTGTAGACAGGGTACCAGTCACTCTGCTATTGTCAGGTATGAATAAATCCACAGCTGAAAGTATATACCTGTAGATAGGATACCAGTCACTCTGCTTTTGTCAGATCTTAATATATCCACAGCTGAAAGTATATACATGTAGATAGGATACCAGTCACTCTGCTTTTGTCAGATCTTAATATATCCACAGCTGAAAGTATATACATGTAGATAGAATACAAGTCACTCTGCTATTGTCAGGTCTTGATATATCTACAGCTGGAAGTATATACCTGTGGCTCAAATACCAGTCACACTGCTATTGTCAGGTCTTAATATATCTACAACTGAAAGTATATACCTGTAGATATGGTACCAGTCCCTCTGCTATTGTCAGGTCTTAATATATCTACAGCTAAAAGTATATACCGGTAAACAGGGTACCAGTCACTCTGCATTGTGAGGTCTTAATATATCCACAGCTGGAAATATATACCTGAGAATAGGGTACCAGTCCCTCTGCTATTGTCAGGTCTGAATAATATAGTTGGAAGTATATACCTGAGGACAGGGTACCAGTCACTCTGCTATTGTCAGGTCTTAATATATCCACAGTTGGAAATACATACCTGTAGATAGGATACCAGTCACTTTGTTGTTGTCAGATCTAAATATATCTACAGCTGAAAGTATATACATGTAGATAGGGTACCAGTCACTCTGCTTTTGTCAGGTCTTAATATATCTACAACTGGAAGTATATACCTGTAGACAGGGTACCAGTAGCTCTGCTATTGTCAGGTATAAATAAATCCACAGCTGAAAGTATATACCTGTAGATAGGATACCAGTCACTCTGCTTTTGTCAGGTATAAATATATCTACAGCTGGAAGTATATACCTGTAGATAAGGATACCTGTTACTTTGCTACTGTCAGGTCTGAATATATCTACAGCTGGAATTATATACCTGTAGACAGGGTATCAGTCATTCTGCTATTGTCAGGTCTTAATATATCCACAGCTGGAAATATATACCTGTAGATAGGATACCTGTCACTATACTGTTGTCAGATCTTAATATATCTACAGCTGGAAGTATATACCTGTAGATAAGATACCAGTCACTCTGTTATTGTCAGGTCTGAATATATCTACAGTTGGAAGTATATACCTGTAGACAGGGTACCAGTCACTCTGCTATTGTCATGTCTCAATATATCCACAGCTGGAAATATATACCTGTAAATAGGATACCAGTCACTCTGCTGTTGTCAGATCTTAATATATCTACAGCTGGAAGTAAATACCTGTAGATAGGATACCAGTCACTCTGCTTTTGCCAGGTCTTTATTTATCTACAGCTGGAAGTATATACCTGTAAATAGGATACCAGTCACTCTGCTGTTGTCAGATCTTAATATATCTACAGCTGGAAGTATATTCCTGTAGATAGGGTACCAGTCACTCTGCTATCGTCAGGTCTAAATATATCTACAGCTGGTGGTATATTCCTGTAGATAGTGTACCAGTCACTCTGCTGTTGTCATGTCTAAATATATCTACAGCTGAAAGTATATAGGTGTTACCCCACCATTGAATTTTGTTCTTTATTCAATAGTAATTAATAAAAGTTTGAAGGCTTTTCATTGATAGAGAAAACAAAATTAAAAAAGTGAAACTTACATTTTACTGTTTGTCAATCTCTGCACTATCAAAGTATGATAAGAAAAGTAGGGGTTATGTGTCATATAAGATTTCTTCTTCTTCTCAATTTGTACACTGTTGACAAAGAGAAAGTAGACTTCCGAAATCATTCCAAGTATCAATTTTGTTTCTAAATTCACAATTCAAATAAGACGATGCTGTCAAAAATGTTCAAAATACATCAATAATGCCATTCAAATAAAACAGAATGACCATTAAAATGCATTTTTATCGAGGATAATTTATAACCTCCATTATGCGACTACCCTAGTAGTATTATAGGCAGGGTTCATTTATCCTTATCCCACATTCACGTGCACGAGGGGCCCATTTTATCCCTTTCCCCTTTTTATACGTACACGTAACACGTGCACGAGATGCTCCATTTGTCCGTACCCCCTACACGTGCACGATGTGCTCCTTTTATCAATATCCCCCTTTTACGTACATGAGGGGGTCCTTGGTACATAGTTCATTATGACATAGTCCCTATCACGTTGTTCATCGTCATGCGATTCCTTTCACATGGTACAGTGATGTATATGAAACAATAACATATAATCAAATATGTATTGCATGGTTTAAGGGGAGTAATCCACACTCCCTCCAACATGTATACGGTCTAGTTATCGTCTCTTTGATAACTGTTGATTTACACATCGTTGAATGTAATCTCCATTTGAAAAATAATCAAAAACTTTGTCTTATGTTAAGTTGAATGCAACAGCCTTTGCTCTCTGGCTATATATTCAACGATATCGTTTTGCAAATCAATACATTGATAATAATCCAATACAAAAATGAGACATCACAGTTCACATAGCTTTACAAAATCCTCACATGTATATCCTTTATTGTTTAGCATTGCCAGAAATCTTGCATTGTCAGGGGCACAGTCCTTGTGAAGTTCTTCACAAAACGTGTCCGCTAAATTATGCTCTAGATTATATACACATTTCATAATAAATCTGATCGCATCGGATCTATCTGCAGCATACGTTGTATTATTCATTAGTTGTTCAATCAAATATTTAAGACAAAAAAAAATGATAGCGCTTCTAGTTGATGATTTATCTTTAAATAAAATGCAATGATTTTAATAGAGTCAATCTCAAATGTAGGGGAAATATATATATATATATATATATATATATATATATATATATATATATATATATGCAAAGTCAACATTCTTTGTAATCATGTGGTGGTAAGTAATTTCAAATGGGTATGAAATTCCATAATGAAGTCAACGTTGGGGTGTAGGAAGTGTGTCATAAGGTTATCACATTATAAATAGTGTATTTTATCAAGCGTGACTTTTGACCTGTAAGTGCACTTTTATGATAAAGGGTAATAGTGTTTAAATGTCACGATGATATCACCAACCTAGGTGTACTCTTTTTTTACACCCAAGCATGTTTATTGTATAATTAAATATGCATATTGACGTTTTATAACCTGCAAAATATAATATTTTTCTATTAGAAGAAAAAAAACAACCTTAAAATTATATCAAATTTGGCATTAAGCAATTTTTTCATCAATCTTATATTATCAGTTAACCTTATTTCTACAATACATTTGGGGTATTCCGAAATTATAAACGTTTCTGTTGTTGACTGATCATTCCATCAACTTTCAAAACTACAAAAACCTTTGTCATTCAACATATGGGCACATATAAGAAAAGAAAGTAATTACATTGGTTCAATAAAGTCGATGTGAGATTTTAAATGAAAAAAGGTAGAATCAGCATATATTTTGAAGAAAACAAATCCATTACCCTAGTAACCAACATTTTTGTCATATTGTCATGTCGGTCCCTGGTAATTCAATGTGTTTACCAACCAAAACCGGTTTTACAGGGGAAAAAATGAACTATTTACGAAGGCAACAGATACTTATAAAAGTTAGATTTTACCTGACCACATGTTCATTCATATTCTGTTGGGACTTTGATTTCAATCTATTATTATGGCAAGTGGATTATCAGATATTTTCAGCCTTTCAACTGAAACTTTCAATCCATCTGAACAACAGTATGGTTGTAACAAATCCATTGCAGATTAGTGTCAGCCATAAAATTTAAAGTTAGCCAATTAGAGAATGAATTAAAAGATTTAAATGCTGCCAGAGCAGAAAATGATATTTTAAAACTGGAGTTAACGATTAGCAAGGGAAGAGTGTTAGAACTAGAAAGTAACGAATTAGATCTAAAAAACGATTAGAAGACTGAAAATAAGATGGAAAAAACATATAAAACTAAAATCAGAAAAAATCATTAGCTAACAGCAAACGACTTTTGTCCTGTAAAAAAGGTAAAAACTGGAGAACCGATATCCGATGCTGAAGAGGATATTAAGTGACCAAAGAAAAGGTAATTTCCTTATTTCTTATAATAATAACAAACAATACTGTTAAAGACTCATTAAACTTCCGAAATGCACACGTTTTGATAATAACAAAAATGATTGTAATTAAATGTGTTTATAGTATTGCTAAAACCATTTCTGTAGGCCCTTTAGTGACTGTTTTTGAAAATGTGAGAAAATAAATAACTTAGATCGAAATAAGTATTTCTTAGACGAGCAGACAGAGCTTTTAACTTTTGTTTACATTTTTGTAATTCCGTTATGACTCGGTTGTTTTCCGACTGTACCTCCGCCAGTGTTCGGAAGTACATAAATGAATAATACAGTGGTAGTGTGCGAATTAAGACTGTTAGATTAGGGGTTCATTAATAAGATTAGAAAAGTTATGGCTTCACTAATTTTATGTATCGTTATTGGGTTTTCTTTTTTAAAATAAATATATTGATGTCTGCAATAAAACTGTTTCGAACGTAGTACGCATTATATTATTTATATTCACTGAAAAACAATGAGTACGGAAAACTAATTTGGTCTAGAAACTCCTGCTCAGGATCCTCCCTTGTATATACGCGTGATACTATCGCACGCGCAATTGCGTCACAAATCACTTTATCGCAGTCAATATTGAAAGGCTACCAAGGATGGTTTGTTTAGTACAGTTATTAAAAAAGTAATTTTATTTTTTATTTTTTTATGAACGATTCGTCGCTAACGTGCAATAACTTAACTCGTGGGTTCCCTTTCATTAGTACACTGAGGGGAAAAAGGCGATGTTCTTAAAAAATATCTAACAGCAAGCGGTTTTTTAAATTTTAACCGCATCCACTACAGTTCCCCAAACTGACGCGGGTCCATACAAACTCCGTAACTCCCCGTTTTCTACCGAAGTGTTTATCGGAAAGAGACGAGCATCATTGTGTAAACAAACCCCGTTCTTAATCATGTACTAATAATGTGTTTTATATTTATTTTTTCGTTTGCAAAGTCTCTCAGTGATCAAATAAATATGTATTCTATCATCTGGAAGAGCAAAACTGACTTAAATTAAAACAAAAAAGACCGTTTCGGAAGTTTAATGAGCCTTTAAGACATACACTGTTTTTATTTCTATTTTTACACATGATAAATCTTCAGGCTTTAAAATACTATCATAATATCAAAATGTAAACAAAAATAGAAATTAAGATTATATAATCAATATTTTGACTTTAATTGTTTTATTTAAAAAGAACAACTATAAAATCATGTTTAATCAATATATATCACAATTGGTTATGATTATGTTTTATATAAAAAGAACATAAAAAAAAAATAGGAAATCTCATTTGATATTTCAAAAAATGACTACAATTTACCTATAACAAGGCAATTATTATTAACTGTTTATCCATAAGCATCTATAAAATATTGATATTATGTATTATTAATGATAACATATATGTTATAACGAAATTTATCCAAGTATATATATATATAGATACGCTGAGGTACATGTGGAAAAAAGTCTAATAATAATTTCAATTAAAAAAAAGAAATAGCTTGGAATAATCAAAACAGTATTTACACTTTTTATTTTTAGTTACTCCACCAATGGTGTTCGACAGAGAAAAGGCAATATGGAAAAAAAACAAAAGAAACAAGAAGGCCTAAGAGACATTTGACCTTATAAAGATGAATGATTTTATACTCATGGAATGTTTTATTGCGAATATTGGGGAAAACATATACTTAACCATACAATCCAACTGACTTATTATTCAAACAATTTTGTTTATTGTAAAATATTCATACCTTTTAATATGTTGTGTACATGTTTAATTTTTTAACAGGTAACATATCTATGCAACCACTCATTGGATATGAATTCGCAGGTGTATTCACCATCATAAATGGAACGCACAGAGCCAAGAACCATAACTCTGGGTTGAATTTTGGCAAAGTTATGGCACTTTTTGACTTAATTTTTCGTCTGTAAACACCAAGGTTAAACTTTTGCGTTTAGTTTTGGTGTTTGCCTCTAATCTCAATCTTTGCATAGTTGGTTAGTTTTATCCAATCGGCGAGCTTTGTTGTCTTCTGACAACTCTTGTTATTTACAACTATAACCAATGTGGTGTTTGACAAGGAAAAGAATAGATGGAAGATAATTAAAAAAGAATGATAATTATTAGGATACACAAAGGCCTTTCAGGTATCTATTACAAGCTAAAATATCTATAACAATTTAAATATCTATTACAAGTTAAATATCTACTACAAGTTTAATATCTAAAAAATCTAAATTAAGATTATATATCATGCAAATAATGAACAATGAGGTAGTTATTAGAAATATACATACATATGTCAGTTATATATTTCAGGAATGTCTTTCGTAAGTGTTAAAATATATACATATATACAAAATCAGAGACTAATAATATAGAGTTTATCAGACCATAAGACTGATTGACAGCTAAATATGTGTTGTAATAGATTTCATAATACTTAATATGCATATGCTTATAATTAAAAAAATGAAACAACAATCATTAACATTTTAAAACAAATAAACATCAATTAAAACTACTATTATAATCATCAAACTAAAGCCATTGGAGTAACCTGTAAGCATAGACACATGATGTATTAATGTGAAGTACATGTCTATTCTATGACTGTATAAAAGTCAGTCATGTGACTCCTGTAACTGCCTTTCAGAGAATCTAGTAGGATATCTGTGAGGCGTGGCGATCTGTGGCGTTTCAGGTGAACTGATTGTTGAGTTTAGTAATGAAGAAGACGATGATTCTGATGTTCTTCTAGTGGTAATACTGGCTGATCGAAAACAGCTTTCATTACCAGGAACTGAATATGATTTAAGCGGATATGACCTTTACAGAGAAGAATAATGATGAGTACTATAACAACTAGTCCGACAAGAGAAAGTATGACCAGCGGTGTTGCTGAAAATATAGAGGTAGATATGTAGGGTAGACATATAAGGGTTAATATAACATCAATAATTACTACCAAAAGGTTGTATTACAAGGTGGTGGAAGCATATATGGATTCATAATCGTGATCGAAGGTTGAATCCCAACTCAACTCGGATTGGTCTGAATAATAATTTTGAGTTGGTTTTAACACAGAAATAGGTATTATGTATCCATTCGGATTAGAGTTTTGTGCATTAATAGAAGCATGATTTTGAATAGGAATAGGAACAGAATCTCTTGAATGTATTTTATTTAGTCTGTTGATAAACACCTGTGTTTCTGCATAATTTCTTTTCCCAGTAATTGGATGTTCTAAACGATAAATTCTCCGTCTGAACTTAAAGGTAAACATTATTGTAATAATTAACAATCATATTAGTAATAAATTTAAGGAATATAGGATTATATAATGGGGAAATGTCAAGGAGTGCTGAGTTGTAAAAAACATCATACTTGTGGCAAAAAAAATGTGGTACTGGTGACACTATCATCCGCTGAGCTGCTGAACGTCTTAGCATCCTTGAAAGTGCTGCTATTGGCTAGAGAGTCACTGGTGATAGTGATAACTTGATTTGATGCTGCAATGTCTTTTGACACGATCTAAGTCACTGGTGAGTTGCTGTTGACCTGAACTGTACTATCCTTGAGGGTGGTGTTGATTTGTACTGTACTATCCTTGAGGGTGGTGGTGACATGTATTGTACTATCCTTGAGGGTGGGTGTGACATGTACTGTATTATCCTTGAGGGTGGTGGTGACATGTACTGTACTATCCTTGAGGGTGGTGGTGACATGTACTGTACTATCATTGAAGGTGTTGATGACATGTACTGTACTATCCTTGAGGGTGGTGGTGACATGTACTGTACTATCCTTGAGGGTGGTGGTGACATGTACTGTACTATCCTTGAGGGTGGTGATGACATGTACTGTACTATCCTTGAGTGTGGTGTTGGCTTGTACTGTACTATCCTTGAGGGTGGTGGTGACATGTACTGTACTATCCTTGAGGGTGGTGGTGACATGTACTGTACTATCCTTGAGGGTGGTGGTGACATGTGCTGTACTATCCTTGAGGGTGGTGATGACATGTACTGTACTATCCTTGAGGGTGGTGGTGACATGTACTGTACTATCCTTGAGGGTGGTAATGACATGTACTGTACTATCCTTGAGGGTGGTGGTGACATGTACTGTACTATCCTTGAGGGTGGTTGTGACATGTGCTGTACTATCCTTGAGGGTGGTGATGACATGTACTGTACTATCCTTGAGGGTGGTTGTGACATGTACTGTACTATCCTTGAGGGTGGTGATGGCATGTATTGTACTATCCTTGAGGGTGGTGATGACATGTACTGTACCATCCTTGAGGGTGGTGGTGACATGTACTGTACTATCCTTGAGGGTGGTGGTGACATGTACTGTACTATCCTTGAGGGTGGTGGTGACATGTACTGTACTATCCTTGAGGGTGGTGGTGTCATGTACTGTACTATCCTCGAGAGTGGTGTCCACCTCGTTAGACACTGGGGAGTCATTAGTGGAACTGCTATTCTCACCAGTCACTGCTCTAGTCTGCATCGAAAACAAGAACTGCTTTTATTTAATAACCGTTGAAATATTCATTTGTATTTCAGCATTAAATAGAATTAAACATTCAAATGCAAATTTGGAATATTGTGTTGAGTACTGCTGGTTGTTTAGTACCTTGTGTCTTATTTTGGAGTGCCGATATACCGTGGTAGTACGATTTACCCCCAAAACACCCCAAAATACCAACAAAGTACCTTAAAACACCTCTAATTTCAAACATTTTTTGTAAGAATTAAGCATTCATGCAAGTTATGAGACAAATTTCGGGTTCATATGGAAATTCATTGAATTTTATACTTGTAATATGACAATATGAAATGACAACAGATGAAGAGGGAAAGGTGTGTTTAAATCATTTTGAATAATGAGACTAATCAAGTATAAGTGTTCAAAGTATATCCGAAACCAATCAATAATTGGGGTTATTGTACTGACTGGAGTATTGATAGTCTTTTTGTTTCCACAGTGAGAAGTAACTTTTCATGTACTCGCCTTTTTTTCCGTGCACTACGTTTTCCTGCACCACGTTGACGTTTTCCTGCACCACGCTGACATTTTCTTGTACCACGTTGACGTTTTCCTGCACCATGTTGACGTTTTTCCTGTACCACGTCCTTTAGATCTGTGCGATGGGTTACTTCTCGATTTCCTTTTAATCCCACGTCCAGAACCTTTCTGTATCATATTGACTATGTTCATAGGATTTATATTCTCTCTTTACAGTTCGGATTTGGCTTGAGCTACAGTTTGACCGCTTTAATAGAAACTTTCCCTTTTCTAAGGGTGCTGATTGATTCAAGTTGATCACACACGGCTTCTGTCCTGCTCCTGATTGGTTCAAAGATGAGTTTCCAGTACTTAAACGATAGTCCCACATTGGCAGATTCGGTACATACAATTTCGTGTTCTCACAAGAACGGTTACCGTTTCATATGCAGTTTTTATCGCACAAGTTGAATCAAGTATGATGGGTCTATATCTTCCTCCCTCTTTATATAGATGCTGAGTTCCCTAACCTCCATCTTCTTGATTGTTAAGTAGAAAGGGTGTAAAATATAGTCCCACCTGTCTTTTCTGGGTTTTTTCTATACATCTCAGAAGAGGTCGTTCTTCACCATGTACAATACTCCCCATACACAAATCCGTATAGATATACAGCTCTTCATTGGCTTTTATGAGTGATTCCCCCTTTTCTGTAAAGTAAAATTCGAGTGAAGCCACTTTAAATACCCCAGGAAAATACAAAGGAAATTTTAGCTGCACTCTAAACCGATAAGTTGTCTTTATCTACTTTTTGCAGTTCGCTTGTATAGAACAATCCGTTCACAGGTTCATCCTTTAAATTTTTCAACCTGTACATAGGGATTCCTAAAACTAAGGCGAACCAAGACTCCCACTTGGAAATTATACACTGGTTTAGTTTACACCATAGGACTTTTTTTCAGATACATAAATACCCATACATCCGCTCCCTTGTCTTTATTAATCTGATTTGGTGATAAGTCATTGAGACTGCGATGTTGTGTGCTGTTGTAATTTGATACAATTTCCTCTTAGAGGTCTGTGTAATGATAGGTGCGTTTATGCCACAATGGTAAATGGCGTCTTGATTGTTTGTTGAACTCGTTCCACATAATTAACCTTGGCTAGGCTTTGTTTGCTAAAAAAATAAATGTCTTCCTTATTCATTAACTTCTTGGTCCACTGATTCACGAACTCTGAACCTCCGCACGTACCTTTTCTTCATGACCTCTAAAACCGACTTGGCCGTTTGTTTTTCAAGGGCTGCACACTTATTGTTCTGGAAAAATTGTCGATGGCAAATAGCAAGTACTTCTTTCCGTCATTTTACTTCAACCAAGTTGATCATTGACAGCAAATCAATTTCCCACTGCTCGTTAATTGATGTCTCTCACATTGGCAGTTTTAAAACGATGACGAACGGGTTCTTGCAAGGCATAAGCGTCCTGATTACTTAACCACCGAGAAATGTAAGTGAGCGCGAACACACCAGGATACTTCTTTCGAAATATCTTCAACAACTTCTCGGGACCCGCGTACGCACCGGTATTTTTTTTTTGGATTTAGATAGTAAGACTCCAAAGAAGCGTCTTTATCCATGTGTATTCATTCACATCCATCACCAGTAATGATACAAAAACGGACGTGCTTCTGTTATTGTCTTCCTTTTATCAACTGTCTTAAAAAAGAATCCCCCCACACTGTATGGATAGATATGCTATCATGAATATGCAACACTACTTTAGATGTTGTTGTTGTTGTTGTTGTTGTTGTTTTGTTTAAAACTAATTACCAATGAGATTATTAAAATCAGCTATTACCAAAGAGACGATAATCGGAGATTTATAATGTGTTAAAAGTATAAACGAATTACTTCCCTAATATCACGCCGTTCTTCCAAAAGAAAATGAGTTGTTTGGTGCGAAAATGATGACGCAAATGGCACGAGTTGTTTAACAGCGTAATAGTAAGCACGTGACAGGGACCACGTGAGAGATGTTTAAAAACGTAATATGGACCGCGTGACACGTGTACGAATAAAAAGGGAAAAGGGATAAAAGGGGCCCCTCGTACACGTGAATGGGGGATAAGGATAAAAGGGAACCCTGCCTATAACACTACATACCCCCTCCTCCCCCTGCACTTCCTTTTACAAATGGTGATACTATGCCTATACCTGTAGTTAGGGTAACGGTCACTCCGCCATTGTGCACTCTATACACATGGATCTGTGTTAATTCACCATCAGCAGATAGCCTAGTGTAGCGTTGTAATTTTATAGTCTCCTCTTATAAATATTTACTACCCTGGCAGTAACAGTTGGGGCTTTAATATAATATCAGTCCATTTACATAAAATATACTGTACTCGTATAAGCCAGAGTTTTAGTGTTCACAAATTAGTAGTAATCGCATTCATGTATATTAAGCACTCGGTCACTGATGATGAGCTTACCCATTTTATTGTTCACAAATTAGTAGTAATCGCATTCATGTATATCAAGCACTCGTGCACTGATGATGAGTTTACCCATTTTAGTGTTCACTAGTTGATGTATATCAAACTCTAATGCAATGATGATGGCATGTTTGTGCATTGGACATGTTTTATAAAATATTCCGTTCTGTTATTTCCAGTTTTTGTCACTGATCCTATTCTTCCTATGCGCGGTGGAGCTGTTGTTTATCGGCAATGATAATGAAGATGATGGGAGGAAATACCCCACCGTTTTATTTGTGGCTGGAAGTATCAAGGCTGCCACATTTGTAAGTGATTTTTTAGAAAAAAAAATTGTTATTATGACTGGGTGTTCTGTGTCAATATCTCATTTATAATAAAGTATTCCTGTACTGATGATGAGCTTGCCAATTTTAATGTTCATCAATTAGTAGTTATTGAATTCATGTATATCAAGTACTCATGTACTGATGATGAACTTACCCATTTTAATGTTCACAATTAGTAGTAATCTCATCGATGTATATCAATCACTCGGTCACTGATGATGAGCTAACCCATTTTAGAGTTCACAAATTAGAAGTCATATCATCCATGTATGTCAAGCACTCGGTCGCTGATGATGAGCTAACCCATTTTAGAGTTCACAAATTAGTAGTCATATCATTCATGTATATCAAGCACTCGTGCACTGATGATGAGCTTACCCATTTTAGTATTCACAAATTAGTAGTTATATCATTGATGTATATCAAGCTCTCATGCTCTAATGATGAGCTTACCCATTTTAGTGTTCACAAATAGTAATCTTATTCATGTATATCAAGAACTCATGTACTGATGATCAACTTACATATTTTAGTGTTCACAAATTAGTAGTTATCTCATTCATGTATATAAAGCACTCGTGCACTGATGATGAGCTTACCCATTTTAGTATTCACAAATTAGTAGTAATGGCATTCATGTATATCAACCACTCGTGTACTGATGAAGAGTTTACCCATTATATTGTTCACTAATAAGTAGTAATCGCATTGATGTATATCAAGCACTCGTGCACTGATGATGAGTTTACCCATTTTATTGTTCACAAATTAGTAGTAATCGCATTCATGTATATCAAGCACTAGGCACTGATGATGAGCTTACCCATTTTAGTGTTAACAAATAGTAGTAATCTCATTGATGTATATCAAGCACTCATGTACTGATGATGAGCTTGCCCATTTTAGTGTTCACAAATTAGTAGTCATCTCATTGATGTATATCAAGTTCTAATGCAGTGATGATGAGCTTGCACATTTTAGTGATCAAAAATAAGTAGTCATCTCATTGATGAATATCAAGCACCCATGTACTGATGATGAGCTTATCAGTTTTAGAGTTTACAAATTAGAAGTCATCTCATTGATGTATATCAAGCACTCGTGCACTGATGATGAGCTTGCCCATTTTAGTGTTCACAAATTAGTAGTAATCTCATTGATGTATATCAAGCACTCATGTACTGATGACGAGCTTGCCCATTTTAGTGTTCACAAATTAGTAGTAATCGCATTGATGTATATCAAGTACCCATGTACTGATGATGAGCTTACCCGTTTTAGTGTTTACAAATTTGAAGTCATCTCATTGATTTTATCAAGCACTCGTACACTGATGATGAGCTTGCCCATTTTAATGTTCACAAAATAGAAGTCATCTCATTGATGCATATCAAGCACCCATGTACTGATGATGAGCTTACCCGTTTTAATGTTTACAAATTAGTAATAATAACATTGATGTATATCAAGCACTCGGTTACTGATGATGAGCTTACCCATTTATGTGTTCACAAATAAGAAGTCATCTCATTGATGTATATCAAGCAATCGTGCACTGAAGATGACTTGCCCATTTTAGTGATCAAAAATAAGTAGTCATCTCATTGATGAATATCAAGCACCAAAGGACTAATGATGAGCTTACCCGTTTTATTGTTTACAAATTAGTAGTAATCTCTTTGATGAAATAAAGCACTCGTGCGCTGATTATGAGCTTACCCATTTTAGTGTTCACAAATTAGTAGTAATTTCATTGATGTATATCAAGCACCCATGTACTGATGATGAGCTTGCCCATTTTAGTGATAAAAAATAAGTAGTCATCTCATTGATGTATATCAAGCACCCATGTTCTGATGATGTGGTTGCCCATTTTAGTGATCAAAAATAGGTAGTCATCTCATTGATGAATATCAAGCACCCATGTTCTGATGATGAGCTTACCCGTTTTAGTGTTTACAAATTAGAAGGCAACTCATTGATTTTATCAAGTACTCGTGCACTGATGATGAGCTTGCCCATTTTAGTGTTCACAAATTAGAAGTCATCTCATTGATGTATATCAAGCAATCGTGCACTGATGATGAGCTTGCCCATTTTAGTGTTAACACATTAGTAGTCATCTCATTGATGTATATCAAGCACTCGTGCACTGATAATGAGCTGACCCAATTTAAAGTTTACAAATTAGTAGTCATCCCATCGATGTATATCAAGCAATCATGTACTGATGATGAACTTGCCCATTTTAGTGTTCACAAATTAGTAGTAATCTGATTCATATATATCAAGCACCCATGTACTGATGATGAGCTTGCCCATTTTAGTGTTCACAAATTAGTAATAATCTCATCGATGTATATCAAGCAATCATGTACTGATGATAAGCTTGCCCATTTTAGTGTTCACAAATTAGTAATAATCTCATCGATGTATATCAAGCAATCATGTACTGATTATGAGCTTGCCAATTTTAGTGATCAAAAATAAGTTGTCATCTCATTGATTTTATCAAACACTCGTGCACTGATGATGAGCTTGCCCATTTTAGTCTTCACAAATTAGAAGTCATCTCATTGATGTATATCAAGCACTCGTGCACTGATGATGAGCTTACCCATTTTAGTGTTCACAAATTAGTAGTCATCTCATTAATATATATCAAGCACTCGTGCACTGATGATGAGCTGACCCACTTTATTGTTCACAAATTAGTAGTCATCTCATTGATGTATATCAAGCACCCATGTACTGATGATGAGCTTGCCCATTTTAGTGTTCACAAATTAGTAATAATCTCATCGATGTATATCAAGCAATCATGTACTGATGATGGACTTGCCCATTTTAGTGTTCACAAATTAGTAGTAATCTAATTCATATATATCAAGCTCCCATGTAATGATGATGAGCTTGCCCATTTTAGTGTTCACAAATTACTAATAATCTCACCAATGTATATCAAGCACCCATGTACTGATGATGAGCTTACCCGTTTTAGTGTTTACAAATTAGAAGTCATCTCATTGATTTTATCAAGCAATCGTGCACTGATGATAAGCTTACCCATTTTAGTGCTCACAAATTATAAGTCATCTCATTGATGTATATCAAGCAATCATGTACTGATGATGAGCTGACCCACTTTAATGTTCACAAATTAGTAGTCATCTCATTGATGTATATCAAGCACTCGTGCACTGATGATGAGCTGACCCACTTTAATGTTCACAAGTTAGTAGTCATCTCATTGATGTATATCAAGCACTCGTGCAATGATGATGAGCTGACCCACTTTAATGTTCACAAATTAGTAGTAATCTAATTCATGTATATCAAATACCCATGTACTGATGATGAGCTTGCCCATTTTAGTGTTCTAAAATTAGTAATAATCTCATCGATTTATATCAAGCACTCATGTACTGATGATGAACTTGCACCTTTAAATATTCACAAACTAGTACTTATCTCATTGATGTATATCAAGCAAGTGCATTGATGATGAGCTTGCCCATTTTAGTGTTCACAAATTAGTAGTCATCTCATTGATGTATATCAAGCAAGTGCACTGATGATGAACTTGCACATTTAAATATTCACAAATAAGTACTCATCTCATTGATGTATATCAAGCAAGTGCACTGATGATGACCTTGCCCATTTTAGTGTTAACGTATTAGTAGTAATCGCATTGATGTATATCAAGCTCTAATGCACTGATGATAAGCTGACCAATTTTAGTGTGTACAAATAAGTAATTATCTCATTGATGTATATCAAGCTCTAATGCATTGATGATGAGCTTGCCCATTTTAGTGTTCACAAATTAGTAGTCATCTCATTGATGTATATCAAGTTCTTATGCACTGATGCTGACCTTTCCCATTTTAGTGTTCACAAATTAGTAGTCATTTCATTATGTATATCAAGCACTCATGTACTGATGATTAGCTTACCCATTTTAGTGTTCATAAATTGAACCAACCGTTACGAGATATGTTATTTTATGATTATAAACATTTGCCAAAACTAAAATGAGTCATTGATTAATAATCAATAATTACTCACTGAGAAATCTCTATAATTCATCAAAATAAAAAGTCAAGAAATTATATGCAATTACATGTAAAGAATATACAATTTTTTTTAATATAGAAAGGTTAATTAACGTATTGGATACTGTATATTAACAAATATTTCTTTTAGCTCAAATTTCATAGTTAGCTTGTGAACCAATAGCTTGTATGAACCAAATTCTTGTATGAACCAATAGTTTGTATGAACCAATCTTGTGTTTGTCTCTTGGTAGAAACAGCTTTAATTGTTGCTTTTTGGAGTATCCCAGAACATGATTTCTCCCGAATCTTGTCAGGAGATATTTGGTATATATGCTCTCAAAGAGAGACGGAGAATAAGCTTTCAGTTCCTCGTCACAGGTCAATGTGGGTCGAAGTATGCATAAGTCACAAATGACCATGAGCAGATATATAACATAATGACAATATTACAAACCTATATGCTCAATGGGTAATTAAATAAACTACATGCATTATGTTATCTAGTTAATCGATAAATGAGTGATAAACAGAGGTTTCAACTGATCCTCTCCAATATACCCCAGGGGTAATGTCCCCCAACCAGTTTTGATAATATTCTTAGACTTAAGCTTGAAACCCAAAATTTCAACCTAAGATATCTAGTTTACCATAACAGATTTTCTAATTGTGAGAGTTTATTTCACTATATAGTAGTTGTCCCTACATGCTTGCGAATTTTGCACTCAAAGGTCACTAAGTGTATTTTTCAAAATTCATTCTTGAGTTCAAGTCTAAGATAAGTCTTAAGAATAGTTGGTGAATACCACCCCATGTTCATATCTCATCTTCATGTAATGTTATAAGTGAGACAATATGATGATTAATTATTCAGATAACTGGTTTATGGACATGGTGTTTAGTTGTTGATCTTTGTGTAGAATAACAAGTTTAATTGTTGATCACATAATAAAACGTTTTATATTATGGTTCTCAAAATAGAATTGTCTGGAGATCAAGCTAGCTTTTCATATAATAAGTAAATGGTTCTCATATGAATATAATAGGAATATCATATGTATGTACTTTCATATGTGGATTATATCTGGCTCAGTTGCCTACGTGATAGAATTAGATGTTATGGATTCGTATAACTGTAAGATATGTGTATATAATTTGTATATGCTGATGGAATTTGTTAAAAACACAAAACTTTTATTTTTTTTAATTTCAACCACTAAAGTGATCCATTTAATTGCCCCGTAATAGGTTTGTGAGGGTCGGGGTTGGCCATCCTTCAACAAACCGTACAATTATATGCATGAGTCAAGTTATATGTATTAATCTTAAATGGACACACCAGAATCTCAACAAGTTATATAGAACCTAGCTTGAGCTTATTTCCTTTTTGAAATTTGTTAATAAACCAAAATATAAAACAAACGAAAAAAAAAAGAACAAGAGTTTGACGTTGCGGATGATAGTATATGTTGACTAATGACTTTAGGAGATTTTCTCTCATGAGTCTATAATGATTGGTTTGGTGTTGAACCTTATTAAATATTAAAAAAGTACTTTGGTGTGTCCCTTTTACAGAAACGATATTATAGTGACAATACTGATGATAATTTATTATATTGGGATTGTTCTGTGTGTGTTCATATTCAAAACTTTAATGTTTCTATGATAGAATATTCAATTTATTATTTGTGTTTGTTTCTAACTGATATTTATTATTTCCCCAGTTGTTGGCAGCCCTGTTGACACAGATAGAGAGACTGAAGGGAGTGATAACTTCTGGTGTGCTCTTCATTTTCTGGTTTCTGATGATGATAGCTGGAATAGTTCCCTTTTATACACTCATCATACAAGAGGTAATCATTGTTTACGTTTTCAGACGAACGTTTACATAAAAAACAGTATCATTTTTCTTGAAAAACAAGATGAAAATGTGTCCATTTACTACCTACATATACATGTTAGTAATTTTAACAACGAAATTGCAAAAATAACTTATCAATTGGGTAGTTTGTCATTCTTTCAGCATAATATATACCTTTATCTGTTTATTTCTTGAACATGTAAAATTGAATAACAGGTAAAATGCGTGTCTGTATATTGCATGCTTATCTTTTCTTTAGAAATACAATGACGAGTTGTTCCGGTTCACTCTGAACTATATCTATTTTGCCATCATCTTAATTCAACTCGTCCTCGTCAGTTTTGCCGAAAAACAACAGAAGAGGGGTTACCGGACTCTGGGGAAAGTAAGATTTACATTATTTTAATCTCAATAGAATAACCAGTATGTATCCATGGAAACCATTAACTTAATAACGCCCAGTCACATGATGTCTGTTTACTGCATTTAGACAATGCTTTCCATTAAAAGCTATTAATTAAAGATAAAACAGGAAAAGAACTCATATAAATAACTTACAAATATCTTTGAACCAAAATAAGGTTAATGAATTAACAAAATTAAAGAACGATTTGGAAGTGTTACGTTATGACAAAATCAAAAGACATATATTGAGATCCAAAGCTAAGTGGGTTGACGAAAGTGAAAAACCAACAAACTTTTTTTGCAATTTAGAAAAAGTTAATTTTGTGAGCAAAATTTATTCCAAAACTAGTAAAAAATAATGGAGACATTATTGACAGTCAATCAGATATTTTGAAAGAAACAAAATCCTTTTATAAAAATTTATATTCTTGTCATGAAAATGATCACATAGATATTGACCTTGAAAATGATATAAAATATACTGACGTGCCAAAATTATCGCAAGACGAATCCAACAGTACAGAAGGAAAAATTACATATGCAGAGGCATCAAAAACATTATATTCAATGACAAATGACCGAAGCCCTGGTAGCGAGGACTTTTCTAGCAACTTTTTTTAAAGTATTTTGGATCAGCCAATTATGGTATAGACATAGGTTCTGTATCAGTTACCCAGAGACAGGGTATAATAACATGCATTCCTAAAGAAAACAAATCCTGTAATCTTCTGAAAAATTTGAGGCCAATTACCCTACTTAATGTTGTATACAAAATAGCTTCAGGCATTAAAGCAAATAGAATTAAAACTGTTTTAGTAAAGAACAAACTGGTTTTATAAACGGCAGATATACGGGTGATAACACTAGATTATTTTCTGATGTAATGCATATTTGTGAAGATAAAACTATATCAGGATTATTACTCCTAATTGATTTTGAGAAAGCTTTCGATACATTATCTTGGTCTTTTATTAGAAAGACTCTACGCTTTTTTCAATTTGGAGAATCCATACAAAACTTGATAAAAGGTTTTTTATAATAATATACAATCATATGTAAGCCAATGCAGATTTTTGGTATAGGTCGCGGTTGTCGTCAAGGAGATCCCTTGTTACCTTATATATTCATTCTTTACGGTGAAATCCTTACCATAAAGACAAGAAATAACCATATTATTAATGGAACAAATATAAATAATACAGAAAATAAACTATCGCAATTTGCAGATGATACTTCAATACTGTTAGATGGTTCAGATAGTTCACTTAATGAAACCCTTTCAGATTTACACTATTTTTCACAAATATCCGGCCTGAAAATCAATTCTGAAAAAAACTCAAATGACATGGATTGGTTAAAAATTACATCAATAAAAACCAGATGAAAACTGTCATGGGGTCGAACTGAATTTAAGTTGCTTGGCATAAAATTCAATGTGGATTTGGATAAAATGATTATGTTGAATTATAATGAAAATTAGAAAAAATTAAAAACTCATTCGGCTTTTGGAATAGAAGATTTTTAATTCCAATATAGGAAAAAATAAAAGTTTATTAATTCCGTCACTTAATCATCTTTTTATTTCGATTCCAAGTCCAGAGGACAATTATATCAAGCAAATAAATTACATTTTATACAAATTTCTTTGGCATTGCCCAGCAAAAACTAAAAGTTCAGTTATGGCCATGTCCATCATGTTCTATATCAATGTCATGGTCATCATATACTTATGAAGATAATGGTCATCATGGCTTATATCGAGACCATGTCCATCATGTTCTATAGCAATGTTATGGTCATCATATACTTATGAAGGTAATGGTCATCATGACTTATATCGAGGCCATGTCCATCATGCTCTATATCAACGTCATGGTCATCATATCCTTATGAAGATAATGGTCATCATAACTTATATCAAGACCATGTCCATCATGTTCTATATCAATGTTATGGTCATCATATACTTATGAAGGTAATGGACATCATGGCTTATATCGAGGCCATGTCCATCATGCTCTATATCAACGTCATGGTCATCATATTCTTATGAAGATAATGGTCATCATGACTTATATCGAGGCCATGTCCATCATGTTCTATATTTATGTCATGGTCATCATATCCCCATTAATATAATGGTCATCATGACTTATATCGAGACCATGTCCATCATGTTTTATATCAATGTTATGGTCATCATATACTTATGAAGATAATGGTCATCATGACTTATATCGAGACCATGTCCATCATGTTCTATATCAATGTTATGGTCGTCATATCCTTATGAAGATAATGGTCATCATAACTTATATCAAGACCATGTCCATCATGTTCTATATCAATGTTATGGTCATCATATACTTATGAAGATAATGGTCATCATGACTTATATCAAGACCATGTCCATCATGTTCTATATCAATGTTATGGTCATCATATACTTATGAAGATAATGGTCATCATAACTTATATCGAGGCCATGTCCATCATGTTCTATATTTATATCATGGTCATCATATCCCCATTAATATAATGGTCATCATGACTTATATCAAGACCATGTCCATCATGTTCTATATCAATGTTATGGTCATCATATACTTATGAAGATAATGGTCATCATGACTTATATCGAGGCCATGTCCATCATGATCTATATCAATGTAATAGTCATCATATCCTTATGAAGATAATGGTCATCATGACTTATATCGAGGCCATGTCCATCATGTTCTATATTTATATCATGGTCATCATATCCCCATTAATATAATGGTCATCATGACTTATATCGAGGCCATGTCCATCATGTTCTATATTTATATCATGGTCATCATATCCCCATTAATATAATGGTCATCATGACTTATATCGAGGCCATGTCAATCATGTTCTATACTCATATCATGGTCATCATATCCCCATTAATATAATGTTTATCATGACTTATATCGAGGCCATGTCCATCATGTTCTTTATCAATGTTATGGTCATCATATCCTTATGAAGATAATGGTCATCATGACTTATATCGAGGCCATGTCCATCATGTTCTATATTTATGTCATGGTCATCATATCCCCATTAATATAATGGTCATCATGACTTATAAAGAGGCCATGTCCATCATGTTCTATATCAACGTCATGGTCATCATATCCTTATGAAGATAATGGTCATCATGACTTATATCGAGACCATGTTCATCATGTTCTATATCAATGTCATGGTCATCATATACTTATGAAGATAATGGTCATCATGACTTTTATCGAGACCATGTCCATCATGTTATATATTAATGTTATGGTCATCATATACTTATGAAGATAATGGTCATCATGACTTAATCGAGACCATGTCCATCATGTTATATATCAATGTTATGGTCATCATATCCCTATTAATATAATGGTCATCATGACTTATATCGAGGCCATGTCCATCATGCTCTATATCAATGTTATCGAGACCATCATGTTCTATATCAATGTTATGGTCATCATATACTTATGAAGATAATGGTCATCATGACTTATTTCGAGGTCATGTCCATCATGTTCTATATCAATGATATGGTCATCATATACTTATGAAGATAATGGTCATCATGACTTATATCGAGGTCATGTCCATCATGTTCTATATCAATGATATGGTCATCATATACTTATGAAGATAATGGTCATCATGACTTATATCGAGGCCATGTCCATCATGTTCTATATTTATGTCATGGTAATCATATCATATTGTCTTATAGGAAGAGTGTCCAGAGGTGACTGCATCATTCCCGTCCAGGTTGAGTTTCTGGTGGATTAACCCGTAAGTTAGACCAGAAAGGTTATAGTAACTAAGGAACATGGGCGTAAGTTGGTCCAAAAAGATTATAGTAGCTAAGGAGCCTGGGCGTAAGTTGGTCCAGAAAGTTTATAGCAGCTAAGGAAGCCTGGACGTAAGTTGGTCCAGAAAGAGTATAGTAGCTCAGGAGCCTGGGCGTAAGTTGGTACAGAAAGATTATAGTAGCTAAGGAGCCTGGGCGTAAGTTGGTCCAGAGAGATTATAGTAGCTAAGGAGCCTGGGCGTAAGTTGGTCGCGAAAGATTATAGTAGCTAAAGAAGCCTGGACGTAAGTTGGTCCAGAAAGATTATGGTAACTAAGGAGCCTGGACGCAAGTTATTCCGGAATGATTATAGTAGCTAAGGAAGCCTGCAGAACGATTATAGTAGCTAAGGAGCCTGGTCATAAGTTGGTCCAGAAAGTTTGTAGTAGCTAAGGAAGCCTGGACGTAAGTTGGTCCAGAAAGAGTATAGTAGCTCAGGAGCTTGGTCGTAAGTTGGTACAGAAAGATTATAGTAGCTAAGGAGCCTGTGCGTAAGTTGATCCAGAAAGATTATAGTAGCTAAGGAGCCTGGGCGTAAGTTGGTCCAGAAAGATTATAGTATCTAAAGAAGCCTGGACGTAAGTTGGTCCAGAAAGATTACGGTAACTAAGGAGCCTGGACGTAAGTTATTCCGGAATGATTATAGTAGCTAAGGAAGCCTGCAGAACGATTATAGTAGCTAAGGAGCTTGGGCGTAAGTTGGTTCAGAAAGTTTATAGTAGCTAAGGAAGACTGGACGTAAGTTGGTCCAGAAAGAGTATAGTAGCTCAGAAGCCTGGGCGTAAGTTGGTACAGAAAGATTATAGTAGCTAAGGAGCCTGGGCGTAAGTTGGTCCAGAAAGATTATAGTAGCTAAAGAAGCCTGGACGTAAGTTGGTCCAGAAAGATTATAGTAATTAAGGAGCCTGGACGTAAGTTATTCCGGAACGATTATAGTAGCTAAGGAAGCCTGGACGTAAGTTGGTCCAGAAAGATTATGGTAATTAAGGAGCCTGGACGTAAGTTATTCCGGAACGATTATAGTAGCTAAGGAAGCCTGGACGTAAGTTTGTCCAGAACGATTATAGTAGCTAAGGAGCCTGGACGTACGTTGGTCCAGAACGATTATAGTAGCTAAGGAGCCTGGATCATATTCTATTCCTAGTGACTATTATATTTTATGGTTACTATGTATTTGTTCAATTACCTAGTGGCTATCTTATTTCTAACCAATTGTCTAGTGGTTATCATATTCTATTCAGTTACTTAGTTGCAATCATATATCTGTTCATTTACCTAGTGAGTATCATATTTCTAATCAATTGTCTAGTGGTTACCATAAATCTGTTAAACTTTTCAGTGGACATTATTTATATTCTTTTATTACAGTACACAGTTTAACTCATTATAGTACTGGGCATCCAGATGTTTAATAAATTTAAACAAGATGGTATTGTCGCTGACCGCTGACTACTGAGGTAACAGGTTCAATCACAGGCTTGCCATGGTGACCTTTCAAAAACAATACAGAGTACTAATTCTAGCCAATAATTGGACGCAAGGCTGATTCCAAAAGGCACTGCGCTTACGTAGCAGTGAAGCATTTAAGATTTCCATGTGATGTAACCGGTTATTTGTACACCTTATGTATACATGAAGATAAATAGTTGTTTATTTATTGCGTTTCATGCACATAATACTTGTATTTAAATGTCACGTACAAAAAAGACCAAATATCGGCTCATTTACATAATTTGTAAAATCAAAAGTTAGCAAGACGATAAGACAACATTCCTTTGATACAGGTTGGTTGTACGGAGTTACTGGTCCGGCATAAAGGAAGATGACTTGTGGGAACTTCATCCACGTGATCAAAGCTCTAAAGCTGTACATCAATTCCAGGAGAACTGGAAATCTCAAGTGGACAAATTCAAGATACAGGAACAGAAGTTAGTACAGATCTTCAGATATTTTTATGTATTTTTATATTAATTTATAAAACTTTAATGTAGCTAGTTATTCAGAGGAAACTATGTTTATTCATTCACTCTTAATTGCTTTACCAACATGCTCCGCTTTCTTGTTACTGTTACGTGCTAAACAAAATATAAGTTTTGGAAATGATTAAGAATTACCGCACAATGATGGTTTCAAATGGGTATTCATACCACAGAACTGGTCTAGTAGTATAATGCCCGCTTAGCATGCACGCGGTCGGGTTTAAATAGCCGACCAGGTCACACCAAAGACATGAAAAGTGGTACTAGAAACTTCTTTAGTTGGTGCTCAGCATTTAGAGGATAGTTCTAGGTCTGGTCAGCCCGGTGTAACCGTCTCAAGTAGACACTGTCGTCATGTGGATGAAACATATTTGAAAGCGACGTCAGCACATTATGCAATACACTCCCATTAGTATTTGTAAAATGCATTCGGTATTTTAGACTCCAAAATTAGTTAATGAATAATATTTTCTTTATTTAATTAATTTTACAATCAATTTATTCTTGTTGATTTTAGTTTCATTTAAAATGTTCTTACTACTAAGCCTATCATTGTACATCTCTGCCTTGTTGTTTACTTTTGAACCGACCCTCCCAAGTATTTCAGTCAATATTTTGGATTCATTTCCATGCAATTATATGACATATGACAACATTGTATATCTTTATTACTGTATTTTCTTGAATATATAAGTAAAGCATAGACAAATTACACTCAAATGTCTTCCAGGGTACAGCCAGTATTAATCATATGTGGATCAAGTGTCTTGTTCAAACACAACACAGACCATGGTGGGGGACTGGAAATACGATCCTCAAATCCTAGGTGCTCTACCACCAGACAGTGGTTGGGGATTAAACACACGATCCTCCAATCACAGGTCTGATTCTCTTCCACCAGACAGTGATTGGGGACTAAACACACGATCCTCCAATCACAAATCTGATGCTCTAACACAGACTGTGGTCGAGGATTAAACACACGATCCTCCTATCCTAGGTCTGATGCTCTACCACCAGACAGTGGTGGGGGATTATACACACGATCGTCCTATCCTAGGTCTGATGCTCTACCACCAGACAGTGATCGGGGATTAAACACACGATCGTCCTATCCTAGGTCTGATGCTCTAACACCAGACAGTGGTGGGGGATTAAACACACGGTCCTCCAATATTTGGTCTGATTCTTTACCACACAAACCATGGTAAGGGGTTGAACACACGATCCTCCAATCCTTGGTCTGATGCTCTACCACACACACCATAGTAAGGGGGTTGAACACACGATCCTCCAATCCTTGGTCTGTTGCTCTACGACACAAACCATGGTAAGGGGGTTGAACACATGATCCTCCAATCATTGGTCTGATGCTCTACCACACAAACCATGGTAAGGGGGTTGAACACACGATTCTCTAATCCTTGGTCTGTTGCTTTACCATACAAACCATGGTAAGGGGGTTGAACACACGATCCTCCAATCCTTGGTCTGATGCTCTACCACACAAACCATGGTAAGGGGGTTGAACACACGATCCTCCAATCCTTGGTCTGATGCTCTACCACACAAACCATGGTAAGGGGGTTGAACACACGTTCCTCCAATCTTTGGTCTGATGCTCTACCACACAAACCATGAAAAGGGGGTTGAACACACGATTCTCCAATCCTTGGTCCGATGCTCTACCACACAAACCATGGTAAGGGGGTTCAACACACGATCCTCCAACCCTTGGTCTGATGCTCTACCACCAGATCTTGGTGTGCGATCAAACAAACGATCCTCCAATCCTAGGTATGCTGATCTTCCATAAGATCATATACTCGGTAGGATGGATGTAAATGCAAAAGGCTGTGGTTAATTTAAACGTTCCATCTGATCTATTACGCTTTACGTAATTATGGTACACTAACATTTCAGGACAAAGAAAACTCATGAAGAAACCAGTTTTACACATCATCGCTCCTCAGAAAGAACTCCACTTCTCGGATCAAATGGCAAACAATACCAAACCCCAAAAAGTACCAATAATGGGAAAAAGAATACCAAGGGACCGTCGCTCTTTTGGGCACTTGTCGTTACATTTGGAAAGGACATGCTAAGAGGATGGTCAATGAAATTTATATACGACCTACTTCAGTTTGTGAACCCAATGATATTAAAGTAAGAGTGCAATACATTTTCTTTACTTTTCTTTAACAAATCAAATAATAAATAGAAGTGATGCAGACATTGTTAAATTTATTTTCTAAAGCTTACTTAAGTTTGTATCTTTATATCAGTACTTTATTATTTTGTTTGGTTTCAACATTCTGATACAGATCAGATTTTATCAGTAAAACTTTTGAACTATCATTTAATATCATCTCTATTCACTGTTTAAATTGTGAATACCAACCATGATCTCTTGCATATATCTTGTATTATGCATCATATCAGCCTTTCCGTCATTATCATATTGTAAGGGAAGATAGGGATTAACCACTTTATAGATCTAATACGATGATTGTTCTCAACCAATTTAGGGTTGAGATGAAATAAACGCGCTCATAAAATGCCATGCTAGCATTGTGGCAAGCTTTCTCTTACATGTATACGCATGTAACCCTCCATGACAATAAAATTGAGCTACAAAGAGTGTTACTGTTTTTGTTGGAAATCTCCACAGAGACTCGGTTCTGATAACACAGCGAAACCTCAGGTTGGAATTATCATATATATCTCAACTAAGCTAATACCCATGAAGGATTCTTATAATATTTTCTTTCTTTGGAATCACTATAAGAGCCTCAGTTCCAATTAAGACAATGAAACCTCAGACAGAAATATCCCTAACTCAACCAAGTTAATACCCATGAAGGTTTTTAGTTATATCTCTATTATTTGGAATCTCGACAGAGCCTCAGTCTAACTATCTCAACCAAACTCATACCCATGAAATATCCTTATAATCTCTTTTGTTCTTTATAATCTCGCCAAAGCCTGAATTCCAATAAAGATAGCGAAACCTAATACTGGAATATCCCTATCTCAACTAACCTAATACCCATGAAAGATTCATATTATCACTTTCTTCTTTGAGAGCATAATCAATGTGTAGATAATAAACCGAAGTATTCATGTTATAATCCATAAACAGCATAAGAACCTAATATTTCCCATTTCCCCATGAAACTTGATACACATAAATAAATATTCAGAATTATTTCAGTGTTTTGATTGGCTATGTGGAGGCAAAGAATACTGAAGGAGCCAATGAGTACGCATGGAAAGGATATGTTTATGCTGCAGGATTGTTTGTTGTCGCGTCACTTCAGTCGGTCTTCTTCCATCAAAACTTTCACATCGGTATGGGAGTGGCCATGAGGATAAAGTCGTCTCTCATTGCTGCAATATACAACAAGGTGAGAAATATATCCAGTGGATAAATCAGTGTTATTTGTAGTGTGATAATTAGTGTAAAATCACGAACGTATTCGTTAAATAAACGTTAAAGCGTTGATCATGTGGCTTGGATCAACAATGCAATCAAACCTCCGCACTTATTTCAAACCCAGAGTTAACAGAATTTACATGTGTTGAGAATGTAAGTATATCAATGTTAAGAGCAAACTGGATTATGTTGTACACAGGAAATTGTAGAAATAATACAACGTGTTGCAATCTTTAACAAGAATGGAAAAGTTGACTGAATTATGCTGTACTCAAAAAACTGTGGTAAAACGCATTGTGTTGTAGAATTTGATAAGGATAAAAGAGTTGACCGAATTATATTGTATATAAGAAGCGGTGGTAATTGTTGTTTTGAACAAAGATAAAAGAGTTGACTGAATTATGTTGTACACAGGAATATGTATTAATAATGCATTGTGTTATAGACTTTAACAAGAATGGAAGAGTTCACTGAATTATGTTGTACACAGGAATATGTATTAATAATGCATTGTATTGTAGACTTTAATAAGGGTGAACTAGTTAATAGTAACCTGAATTGTGCTGTACAAGGTACTGTCCATAGTAATAATACATTGTGTTTTATTATGTTGCAGGCTTTAATGATGAATAGCGAAGCCAGGAAAGGCGCAACAAGTGGTGAGATTGTGAATCTGATGTCTGTGGATTGTCAGAGAATACAAAATATTTCGAGTATGTATAAACAGTGTAAGAGGCATTGCAGACAATATGTTTCATAATAGCATAAATGATCTAAATTAAATGTGTAATATTGCTAAAGCCAACTCTATAAACCATTATTGATTGTTTTAATAGAAAAGACAATATAAAAATGTTTTACTCATACTTTGATTTGCATACTTTCTCTGTGGTGATAGTTAGTTTATATTAATCCATTTTAGCCTGATTACAAACTTTCTCGAGTCTGTTTCCTGGGTAAAGTCAGGACCGGGTGTTGTTTTGAAAGGCCACCAGGTCGAGCCTGGAATCGAACCTGCAAAGTCTGATACAGAGAGCCTACACTCTATCCACGGTATTACCATACCATCAAATGTCTAATTAACATAGCTACGAACCGGAAGAGTAAAACGGCCTTAAATTAGAAGTTAAACAGCCGTTTCGGAAGTTTTATGAGCTTTTCTGTAAACAGGCATCCAAACTAACACTGGGACAAAGAGCTAATTATGTTTCAAAAACTTAATGGATTTGAATTTCTATTAAAAGAATGTGTAGTCTCTCAGGTTTTTGTGATAAGTGGACATCTGAGAATCGTATGTTTTTAATGCATTGAAGCTTTTGAGGACGATACATTTTTCCATTCTCTTTAAATCATTGAATGAATTTAAATTAGATTTGGAAACTTGCGTTTATTGTTGCAGCTATAAATTTTGTTTTGATTTTTTATAACATGATACCAGCTAATAGCTATATTATGTAAATTATGATATTTTCTTTGATATATAAATGCCTGTTATACTTTCTGATGATGTTTCCTAGTTTACCTATGGAGGTTGTGGTCAGCTCCAGTACAAATAGCGCTTGCCATGTTACTGTTATGGCAGACCCTGGGACCAAGCACTCTTACGGGACTGGCCATCATGGTCTTGTTGATTCCTTTAAATGCCGTGCTTGCCATGAAACAGAGGAAACTGCAGATAGCCCAGATGCAGTACAAGGATGCCAGAATCAAACTGATGAATGAGGTCCTGAATGGGATCAAGGTCAGAGAAGTCCGAAACTATATATAGATATCTATTAAATGTTGGTCATTGCCTCTTTCAACAATCTTTCAGTCATATTTCGTTGGTATTAATACCTTGTTAAAACCTAGCTTGGCCTGTTACATCTTAGTGATGACCTACATAATATTGTACATAAGGTTAATGACTTACAGGACCTGGTACACGTTATTAATGACTTACAGGACCTGGTTCTGAAACTGGATCTGGCATATGGCTTTTCCTTACAAAGCTTATCAGGTGAGGCTGTGGAAATACAAGATGAGAAGCAGCATAGCCATTTTGTATTTTTGACATAAATCTAGTAGTCTATCCATCCTGTTGACTAAAATGTAATTGTGCAGGTTTCCCTTGTAGCATCTTAAACGAAAGCGGGGCGGTAGTAAAGGGGATAAAGTGTTGAACATGTTGCAAGTTCAATCCCAACTCGGGCCGTTTAAAACACTTAGTACTGGTTCTACCCAGTAATCGGACTCAAGAACGATTCATTTAATCCCTGAGCTTACTTTGCAACTGAGCCAAAATAAATTAGTATTAACTATAGATAAGACACTAACTTGAAAGAAAAGCTTATCTTACTAAATAAACTTGAACTGACTGAGATAATTTGGCAAAACATAATGAACATAATTTATGCCATAAATGTAATAAAGCTGCCAAGTGTATATGAAAGAAGACAACACTTTGCATGCCCTTTGTACTGGTGATCTAGCTTACATATACGTCTTGTATGCTTCCTTATTTGTTAAAGATTTGATCGGTTCCCTGCTTTGGTTTGGCAGGTACTGAAACTGTATGCTTGGGAGCCGTCATTTGAAAAGAAAGTTCAGGACATACGTACTAAAGAACTGGGAGTGTTATTGAAGGCATCGTACCTCAGTGCTGTCAGCACTTTTCTCTGGACTACAGCTCCTTTCTTGGTAAGGCGTGTACAATTTATCTCGTATGTGGTCGGTCATCTTGTCCTAGGTTTGTTATACTTTTCCAACCATATCAAAATATTGAGCGCTATTTTGAATGAGGTTTTATTATTGCAGTACTTTACACAGCTATTAAAAATCATTATTTTATTGGCAATGTTTGTTACATATTTTCTGATAAACTTTGGTTCCTCACGGCTACATCAGATTATTTATGCGACCTCTCACTACCGAGGTTGTGAAATCAAGTCCAACTGGATATAAAGGTTTTATGTGGGGAACTTTACCATGGAGGAAAGATGAGCAATAGATTTTCTCCGCATCTAACACCGAGAAGCTACATCTTGAAAGGAACAGCTCTTGAGCAAGATAAGACGACCAAATGCCTCGGAGTCGATCTACAATCTAATCTTTCCTGGAGTAGTCATATTAACAGAGAAATAAAAAAAGGTAAATAGCAACTCTTGAGGAAGATAAGACGACTATATGCCTCAGAGTCAATCTACAATCTAATATTTCCTGGAGTAGTCAAATTACCAAAGAAACAAAAAAGGTAAATAGTATGCTGGGATTTCTAAGAAGAAATGCCAGATCAACCCGTGACTCGACTTAACCAAATGCATTACATTACTATGGTCCATCAAACCATGACTATTGTGCAACTGTCTGGAGCCCCAATCAGCAAGGCCAGATAAAGAAGATTGTGATGGTTCAGGAAGGTCCGATATGTTATACACATGTTCAAGAACAGAGGTAGTATAAACAACATGTTTACTCACTGAGGTTGGGATGCACTAAACGTCAGACGATCAAAATTACAGCTAACAATTCTATATTGTCTATGATTTACTCGATATTGAAGTCTCAAAATATCTTACCCTAGCTACAACCAGAACCAGAACAGCTCGCTTATACAAGTACCAACAATACCATTCATCAACATATTACTTCAAGTACGTTTTCTTCCCGCGGACCATCCCTACTTGAAACAGGTTACCAGCATCTATTGCTGAGGCTTTCTCTTTGGTATCCTCCGAGATGTAGCTCTTCTCTATACCGATCTTAACTGGGCTTTCGTCCCAGCTAATATGTAACCTAACCAACGACGGTACATTGCGATACTGACGGGCACAAAACTCTGGTACCCCCACGGAAGCCAAAGCGGTTTGTCTTCATCGGACGAATTTCTTTCTTCTGTATCTCTATTACTTTATATCTTCACTTATTATATTTATCTAATACATTTATAACCCTCTCTGTATTTATCCCTATATATATATCTTATTTGTATTATTTATATATTTATTCTCCTATTATATTCTATCTTTCTTGCATAGAGCTCTGTTGGATAAGTATTAAGTTTGGTCGATCAACGTATCAATGTTGATGTAGAAGTAGTCTAAGTGGTTGTCGAGCCCAGCTCGGTTCAAAATGTTATGTGAGAAAGTGTGCTAATTACTTGCGCAAGACGGGGGTTCTACTCCGATTTATTCTGAGGTCTTCTTTCGTCAATAAAACTGGATATGCCAAATGTCATAACATGTCATGTGTTGAAAAAAAGTTTTCACACTTTTGATCTGCGAATGATAGGGTTTATTATAACTTTGGCATACCGGTATATCTATAAACTAGCTTAAATCTGATGCATAAAAACATCCACTTTTTGCAAAAGAAATCCTCCATTGGCGAGTGGTCTCACTTACTTCTCACCGCTGACGTGGTGGGTTTAAACCCTGCTGGGTCCTAGGTAAATGTTTTCCATTTACTTGTTGATGGTGGTTATTTTAAGATTCATTCTGATGTCTTCCGATGCCAATGAGATTGAATAACTGACTTAACTATGTCACAATATATAACTTGTGATATGTTGAAAATTTTAATCACAATTAGAATTTTATTTTTAAAGGATCCTCCTTTGGCATATATTATCAAACTAGTATAAAAACGATACCTTTAACTTAGTAACACCTGTCGATCATCATGAAAATTGCAGCATAAAAAATATTTTAGGTAATGTCCGGACCATGTTACAACTAAATCATTGTTTTAGGTTACCTTAGGAACGTTTGCCACGTACATTCTGATAGACAAAACAAACTACCTTGATGCTCAGAAAGCGTTCGTGTCACTCTCATTGTTCAACATTTTGAGGTTCCCTATAAGCCTGCTGCCGATGATTATCTCACTGGTTGTACAGGTAATTGTTTATAACTTTGTAATCACATTCGTGACGTAACTCCTTCAGCGAACCTTTATACAATGTTGGTGTTTATTTCCTCATGAACGCATACACATGAACCTTCATTTTTAGCGTCGGTCATAATTTTAGATAAAATCAACCTTTTCGAGATTTGCAATTGATTATAGTGTTAAATACGTCAAAAGTATTAACCGTGAAGCAACTTTAGGTAAGTCACCAAAAGGGGTAACCGTTGCCGATCCGTTGATTAACTTTATTTAGGATGTACAACATACCACACACCCACGGAGGGTATTCCGTTAATAATGCGGTTGGTACTGTTACTAGAATACTAGTCATTTTTACGATTTCCTGCCAAATACCCTCATTTATCTGAAACTCACGTTTTTAACCGTGCAATCCAACTTTGAAAATATTTTGTTTTCTTGAACAGGTTTAGCCTTATGATACTGGTAAATAACAGATCCCAGGGCATTTCGCGAGTTATATCTCTTCCCAGACAAGTGTTTTTGTAGTCTTGGGAAGAGAAAATAGCCACTGCCTGGCAAGTATCTGTTAGATTTTTTTTCTTTATGGCTCATAATAATGAACCCACGTTTCGTCACCCGTAAATTTATTTTCAAAAGAGGTTTCGCTGTATTCCGGATACATTTTCATTTTTTTTCGCCACAGCGATTATTGACTTCTTTTGGTTCTCTGTCAGCAAAGATGTTTTTCCGATATTTTTTTTATGTTACAGGACGGTCAGGGCGAGCAGCTACGCATCTACATATAGTACTTTACGACATCTGACCTTCCTGTAAATGTCACATACCATTCGGTAAATGTAGTTTGACTTCAATCCAAGTATTGACCTCAAACATAGGTCCTTATTTCAAGTCCATGTTCAGCTCGTTTGCCAGTCACTTTGCATACAGTGTAATGAAACCTATCAAGCAATGTAAATCGCACAAGGGTCAGTTGATGTTTGAGACATGAAATATCGCAGTATATATATATTCCTATAATAGATTAAAATGGTGTTAATTCCCATTCAATCTTTTTTCCATGTTGTGTCATTATGATTCTACTTACAGGGTAATGTTTCTATCATACGTATTGGTAGATTTCTGCAATTAGGTGATCTCGACCCAAATAATGTACAACATACAGAAATCGCAGGTAAATTTAAACATTCTTTTGAATAATTGCTAAATTAATATTTATTTGAATGTGATAGTTTTGTATGGGCAGAAAAAAATACGGTTTGATAGTAACTGCGTAAATTGTTTTTATATTTTTAAAAATTCCCATCCTGGCTGACCGCCATGCGTATGTGACACGTACATGTGTCCGGGAACGTTCTATCTGTGAATGGTCCGCCTGTTGCATTTAGATTGTTTTAAAATGCGTTCATCTTTCCACCCAAATTAACCAATCTTGATGGTCTTCAATGTTTGCTTTTAGAAGATAACCAAGACTAGTAAATCAGTATTAAATGCAGAGACTATAAAACGTCTAATCAAGCAGACAAACCGGTTAGTAATAATAATAGTATACGTCATTCTCCAACAATATCACACTACTGCAGTCTTTTCATACATAATGTTATATCAACCCTGAATGTATGCATGTCTGTGTGCGTGCGTGCGTGCTGACTATATGTCAAATAACTGACCAAGTCGGACCAGAGCCGGACCAGAGTCGACAGAGCTTTAAAATCCCTTGATTGAGGTAAGTATGCTGAGTTTTACCTAGCAAACAATACAAGGCTTTCAGTTTTCACTTGATCATAACCAAATTTGTCAAGAATGTTTTTGAACTAACTAAATTTGATTAGAATAAACAGTAGAGCGATTACAGGCCTTGTTGGACCTCTTGTTTTGATATTTAAATATTTTCTCACTTCTGTTACAGATCACACCATGTCTATAGAAAATGGAACATTCTCCTGGGACAGAGTGGCAGAACCAACGCTCAAGGAGTAAGTATTTTATAGCTGTAGACTTTATCACTATTTATACGATTTATAAGGTATTTGTTTATTAAAAAGATCTGAAATTTTTTTTAATTAATACCATCATTATCATAAACGCTTTTTTTTTTTTTTCTTTCAGAGTTACCATTAATACAGTTGTAATTTTTATTGATCCCACAACTACATGGTGCACATATAAAGGTACCACTGTTATGTAATACAACTGGTGATTTATTATAGATACAACAACTACATGGTACACATATATAGATACTACTGTTATGTAATACAACTGGTGATTTATTATAGATACAACAACTACATGGTACACATATATAGATACTACTGTTATGTAATACAACTGGTGATTTATTATAGATACAACAACTACATGGTTCACATGTATAGTTACTACTGTTATGTATTACAAGTTGTAATTTTTATTTATCCCACAACTACATGGTGCACATATATAGGTACCACTGTTATGTAATACAACTGGTGATTTATTATAGATACAACAACTACATTGTACACATATATAGATACTACTGTTATGTAATACAAGTTGTAATTTTTATTGATCCCACAACTACATGGTGCACATATAAAGGTACCACTGTTATGTAATACAACTGGTGATTTATTATAGATACAACAACTACATGGTACACATATATAGATACTACTGTTATGTAATACAACTGTTGATTTATTATAGATACCACAACTACATGGTTCACATGAATAGTTACCACTGTTATGTATTACAAGTTGTAATTTTTATTTATCCCACAACTACATAGTACACATATATAGGTACCACTGTTATGTCATACAACTGGTGATTTATTATAGATACAACAACTACATGGTACACATATATAGATACTACTGTTATGTAATACAACTGGTGATATATTATAGATACAACAACTACATGGTACACATATATATATACTACTGTTATGTAATACAACTGGTGATTTACTATAGATACCACAACTACATTGTACACACATATATTTATATAAACCACAAGCACATACTACTCATGGCAATTTGTACTTCCTTATAGATGCCACTACATATATAGATACCATTGTTATGAAATTTAATTGGTGATTTTTATAGATGCCACAACTACATGGTGCACATATATAGGTACCATTGTTATGTAATACAAGTTGTAATTTTTATTGATCCCACAACTACATGGTGCACATATATAGGTACCACTGTCATGTAATACAACTGGTGATTTATTGTAGATACAACAACTACATGGTACACATATATAGATACTACTGTTATGTAATACAACTGGTGATTTATTGTAGATACAACAACTACATGGTACACATATATAGGTACCACTGTTATGTAATACAACTAGTGATTTATTATAGATACAACAACTACATGGTACACATATATAGGTACCACTGTTATGTAATACAACTAGTGATTTATTATAGATACAACAACTACATGGTACACATATATAGATACTACTGTTATGTTATACAACTGGTGATTTATTATAGATATCACAACTACATTGTACACATATATAGGTACCACTGTTATGTAATACAACTGGTGATTTATTATAGATACAACAACTACATGGTACACATATATAGATACTGCTGTTATGTTATACAACTGGTGATTTATTATAGATATCACAACTACATTGTACACATATATAGGTACCACTGTTATGTAATACAACTAGTGATTTATTATAGATACAACAACTACATGGTACACATATATAGATACTACTGTTATGTTATACAACTGGTGATTTATTATAGATATCACAACTACATGGTACACATATATAGGTACCACTGTTATGTAATACAACTGGTGATTTATTATAGATACAACAACTACATGGTACACATATATAGGTACCACTGTTATGTAATACAACTAGTGATTTATTATAGATACAACAACTACATGGTACACATATATAGATACTACTGTTATGTTATACAACTGGTGATTTATTATAGATATCACAACTACATTGTACACATATATAGATACTACTGTTATGTAATACAAGTTGTAATTTTTATTGATCCCACAACTACATGGTGCACATATATAGGTACCACTGTCATGTAATACAACTGGTGATTTATTGTAGATACAACAACTACATGGTACACATATATAGATACTACTGTTATGTAATACAACTGGTGATTTATTGTAGATACAACAACTACATGGTACACATATATAGATACTACTGTTATGTAATATAACTGGTGATTTATTATAGATACAACAACTACATGGTACACATATATAGGTACCACTGTTATGTAATACAACTGGTGATTTATTATAGATACAACAACTACATGGTGCACATATAAAGGTACCACTGTTATGTAATACAACTGGTGATTTATTATAGATACCACAACTACATTGTACACATATATAGATACTACTGTTATGTAATACAAGTTGTAATTTTTATTGATCCCACAGCTACATGGTACACATATATAGGTACCACTGTTATGTAATACAACTGGTGATTTATTATAGATACAACAAGTACATGGTACACATATAAAGCTACCACTGTTATGTAATACAAGTCATGACTTTTTATAGATGCCACTTCTACATGGTACACATATATAGGTACCACTGTTATGTAATACAACTGGCGATTTATTATAGATACCACATCTATATGGAACACATATATAAGTACCACTGTTATGTAATATAACTGGTGATTTATTATATATACAACATCTACATGGTGCACATATGTAGGTACTACTGTTATGTTATACAACTGGTGATTTATTATAGATGCCAAAACTACATGGTACACATACCAATTACAGTTCGCTATAGACGACCAGCTATTCCTCAAAGTTTTAAAAATGGAAATAAGGAAGAAGTCAAGTTCATATTCCTGCTATAAAAAGAAAAAAACATGCCAATTAGGAAAAGATTTAATAATCGAAATAGAAAAACAAGAAATTAAGGTCACAAATGAAAATATAGATGATATTGAAAATCTCAAAATGAATTTAAAAGATTTACGTTAACACAAAATGCAAGGTCATATGATACGCTCAAGAGCACAAATAATAGAAAATGATGAAAAACAACAAACTATTTCTGTAACTTAGAAACTTTTAAATCTTAAAATAAAATCATACCTAAATTAGAAAAATCAGATGGTAGTATCATAACAGACCAAAAGAAAATTTTAAATGAAGCAAAAAGTTTTTATGAAAATCTTTACTCTAGTAAAGATGACAATTTAGTTGATATTATTTTAGAACTCGAATTTATTAATTATGACATTCCTAAACTTAATACAGAAGAAAGCAATCTGCTCGAAGGATTAATCACTTATGAACAGGCATCAGCATCTCTAAAAGCCATGGCTAATAACCGTTCACCTGCACATCAGGATTCAATGCAGATTTCTTTAAAATGTTTTGGAAACAATTAGGTCATTTTATTGTTAGGTCAATTAATTATGGATTTAAAAAAGGGGAGTTATCCATAACACAAAAAGAAGGTATTATAACATGTATCCCTAAAGAAAATAAATCTAGATATAGTATGAAAAATAACAGACTTATTTCTTAATTAAATCGCATCTATAAAATAGCCTCAGGTTTTATAGCAAACCGAATTAAATCAACTTTACATAAATTAATACATAAAGATCAGACATGTTTTATTTCAGGCAGATATTTAGGTGAAACTACTAGATTAGTATACGATATTATGCATTGTGTAGAATAAAATAATTTGAAAGGATTACTGCTTTTGATAGATTTTGAAAAGGCGTTTGACTCAATATCTTGGGTTTTTATTAATAAAGTTTTAAAATTTTTTTGGCTTTGGTAAATCTATCATATCTTGGGTAAACTTATTTTTTAACAATGCAAAGCTTGCAGTAAACCAAGGTGGTATCTTATCATCATTCTTTAATAAAGGCCGTGGTTGCCGTCAAGGAGACTCGCTGTCACTATATTTATTCATTTTATGTGCTGAAATTCTTGCAATTAAAATAAGAAACCACAAAAATATAAAAGGTATCAAAATAGACAATATAGAATATAAAATATCACAATTTGCAGACGATACATCAGCTTATTTAGACGGATCACAACAGTTTTTAAATGAAACATTATCTGAACTATCAAGTTATGCAGAATATACCGGTCTCAATGTTAACTTTGACAAAACACAAGTTAAATGGATAGGGCTGAAAAAATACAGTACTAAAACCATCAAAACAAAATGGAAAATAACATGGGGAATAACAAACTTTAAACTGTTAGGAATACACTTTGACGTAGATCTAGATAAAATAATATCGAAAAATTACCAGGAAAAAATATCAAAAATAGAAACCTTAATCAAATCTTGGAAACGGAGATATCTTACTCCAATAGGAAAAATAACTGTTGTCTAATCCCTCCTAATTCCAATATTAAATCATCTATTTATGTCCCTTCCAAACGCAAACCTCAATACTATAAAATACATTAATAGTCTATTCTACAGTTTTATCTGGAATGGACCATCTAAAATTAAACAGTCGGTTCTTGTCAAAGAGTATAGCCAATGAGGACTTAAGATGGTAAACATTAATGCATTCATAGCAGCTTTAAAAGTCACCTGGATTAGACGATTAATATTAAATGATGGAAAATGGGCAAATAAAACGCATATACCATTAAAAAAATGGATAGATTTTGGGGACTTATATTTTGAAAATAATGAAAATTATCACAAATCCGTTTTGGTTACACGTACTCAAGTCATTATACATTGATAAAAATAAAGACATCTCAAAATATGGATAATATACTACAAACACCCATCTTTTTTTATGAATATATACTTATTGGAGGAAACTAGTTTTTTACTCAAATGGTACGATAATGGAGTTGAATTTACGATTTCGTAAACAATACTGTGGACTTTTATTCAAAATCGGAATTTAAAAATATATTTAATGTAAAAACAAATTTTATACAATACAATGGAGTAATAAATGCTATAAAATCGTTTGTACATAAAAACAATATGACTTTAAATAAAAAATGTTTAAGACCAATACAACCTCTAACATACAGTTATATAACAAAATCTTAAAAAGGTTGTCAAGATATATATTCATTACTTAATAATAACAATGATGAACCTACATCAAAGTTAAAATGGCAACAGATCTACGTCATAGATGAAGTAACATGGGACAAAATATTTTTGTCACCTTTTAATAACAATCTTAGTGCACAACAACAATGGTTTCAAACCAGAATAAATCATAGGATTCTATCATGTAAGAAATATTTACATACATTAAAAATAATTAACAGTCCTCTATGTACATACTGTAACCAGGAAGAGACCCTTATCCACATGTTTTGGACATGTCCAACAATACAAACATTCCTTAATAGACTCAAAACTTGGTTCTCTGCTATTAATGTAAAATGCTCATTTAATGAAAAATGTTTTATATTTAATATCAATATAGAAAACAACATGTCACAAACAGAAAGCCAAATTATTATTGAAATAAAATATTACATATTTTCTACATGACAACTAAATGGAACACTTTTTACTGTTGCTTTTAAAAACAGACTCAAATATAAACTTTTTCACTGAAAGAAATAGCAATAAAAAACGGAAAAAATGATACCTTTAAAGCACAGTGGCATAAACTTCTGAAGATTTAAATTAATAAGACATATAAACTGATAACTTTATCCTGGTAATGAAAATATGTAAAATAATCTTTAATAATAATGTTACGACACTCACAGAATCTGGACCCTGGCACATGACACATTTCAATTAGATAAGTGAATTACTATAAGACCGTGCATGAAGAACAGTGTGTAATATATTTTACCTAGTCAACTTATATTAAATTTACCATTTATTTTCCACTAGAAAAAGAATGATATCAGGATAATTATAACAAGACTCAGAGAAAGAGATATGGTTTATAGTGAGAAAGATAATGATTATTTGTTATGTGATTAGAATTATGCTATACTATGTATTTATAATGTAAATGAAAAGTTGAATAATAAAAAAAAAACTGGTGATAAATTATAGATACAACAACTACATATTGATATGAATGACGCTTCTTTATAGATAACACAACAACATAATATTAATGGCACTTCCTTTCAGGTAGCTTACATAATACAAATAATGCTTTCTTGTGGATTCTACAACTTATACCATCAACGTTGTATATTTCAGCATTAACCTTAAGATTCCGGACGGTAAATTGGTGGCTGTGGTTGGCCAGGTGGGAGCAGGAAAATCTTCTATTGTGTCAGCCTTTCTGGGAGAGATGGAGAAACTTACGGGCAGTGTTAGTGTAAAGGTATGCGTTTAAGCGTTGTATTGGTAATTTGGATGGTGAGACTGCTCACAACAGAGATCGTGGGGTAGGTTCTAGCACCAGCGTGATCGCCTCTAAAATGCACCAGAGTGCTTTGTTATCCAGGAAATGAACTTGATGGTGATACTCAAAAGTTCTTAGATTTCCTTTCAAATGAGCTAAACTAATTATATATAAAAATATATGTGTATGACTTAAATATGAATGATAATCATTGAGATGTCAAAGTGTGGGTTAATTCACTATATAATTGCTATAATTTATGTCACCCATCTTTGTCACATTTAAGCATTTGGAATTGGATAGTGACACGGTGGTTACAGTGTTGGCCTCTTATGCCAAAGGTCCCAGGTTCAATCCTGGACTCAAGCTGATCGCCCCTCAACAACACTTGGTACTGCTTCTACCCAGGACTCAAGAGTTATTCATATAATCTTAAGCTATGAGTGTATTTCGCAATCAAACTTAACAAATGAATTCATAAACTAAATATTTTCTAGGACTTAGTTCAAAGTAAGGATTTAGTTCTTAGATTACCAGTCCCAGCGATATGAGTATCGATCTCCTTTATTTATTTGTAGGGTACAGTAGCGTATGCCTCACAGCAAGCATGGATACAAAATGCTACGGTTCGCGCCAACATTTTGTTTGGTAAAGAGATGGACCAAATCAAATACCAACAGGTGGTTGAGGCATGTGCCCTTGTGCCTGACCTTGAGATACTGCAGGGAGGTGACCTCACAGAAATTGGTGAAAAGGTATTGATTAAACAGATTTTTCCAAATATGTACGTTGTTTACTCATATTTTTTTTTATATGTTGCGTTAATAGAAATCTATGCTACGCCATGCATTTAAAGATAGCGTTAAATGAAAATGATAAATAATGATGCAGAGTTGTTATATATCTATTTTGTATTTCATGATGTATGTTTAACCTCTGACCAAAACAGCAAACATTATTTTCCACATCGTTGCAGGGTATCAACTTGAGTGGTGGACAGAAGCAGAGGGTAAGCCTGGCACGGTCCGTGTACAACAACGCTGACGTTTACCTCCTCGACGATCCTCTCAGTGCTGTGGATTCACACGTTGGCAAACATATCTTCAACAAGGTCATTGGCTCAAAGGGTCTTCTCAGAAACAAGGTATTCCTTTCTGTATAAGTTTAGAACTAATAGTTATTTCTTAAAACACCTGCAACAAAAACTTACAGACGATAAAATATAACTAGTATAGTTCTGTGATTGCAAGTAACCGATGATATTATACGCTTATCCATGTTTGGCAAGTTTTCCCAGTAACCAATGGAATTATGCCATATCATTAAATGGCAAGTATCCCCAGTAATCAATGGAATTATGCCTTATCATTGAATGGCAAGTTTTCCCAGTAACCAATGGAATTATGCCTTATCATTGAATGACAAGTTTTCCCAGTAACCAATGGAATTATGCCTTATCATTGAATGGCAAGTTTTCCCAGTAACCAATGGAATTATGCCTTCAAGTTTTCCCAGTAACCAATGGAATTATGCCTTATCATTAAATGGCAAGTTTTCCCAGTAATCAATGGAATTATGCCTTATCATTAAATGGCAAGTTTTCCCAGTAATAAAGTATAGTTAATGAAAACTCATGTATTACATTTATATATTTCCTTCTGACATTGTAATGATGGCATTCAATTACAATCAGTCAAAATTTTGTGGCCCCCAAAGAATTGTAACCTATGATTGGTTATAAATATCACCTGGTTTAAGATGGAATAAGATTATTAAAATTCATAATTAAATTAATTGACTAACTTATATTTGTAGACACGTATCCTTGTGACACATGGTGTACACTGGCTGCCAATGGTAGACCAGATTGTAGTTATGGTGGATGGCAAAATATCAGAGCTTGGATCGTATGAAGAACTACTGTCACATAATGGAGCGTTCGCCCAGTTCCTGAAGACATACTTGACACAGGACAGTGATAATGAGGATGAGGATCCAGAATGTAAATATTTAACACTGGCATTTACTTCTTATATTCACAATTTTACTGACATACACATCATTCATAATTATGTTAAAGGAGTATACACAATTTACTGATATAAGGCACTGATATTTACTTATGATACTGACAAAAACAAAGGAGAAACATTTGGTAAAATTCAATATTATAAGTGTTTCCTTGCTCTCATAAGTGTTTTATTATTTTCATGAGTGTCAGTTTTATTCTATTGTAAGTGTTTCCTAGTCTTTATAAGGTGTTGCCATGCTCTCTTCAGTTAAGTATGTCCTTACTTTCATTAGAGTTAGTTATATGCTATCACATGTGTCTCTTTGCTTTAACAAGTATTTCCTTACTCGCATACGTGCTTTTTGGCTTCATGAGTGTAACCGTAGATTCTTGCTATCAAAAATGTTTCATTGCTTTCATGAGTGAAAGTTTTTTTGTGTTGATCATAAATGTTTCTTTGCTCTCATAAGTGTTTCTTTGCTCTCGTGATTGAAATATTTTTGTTATTGTAAGCGTCCCTTTTCATCTTATAATTGTTAGTAATTTGTTATCATAAGTAATTTCTTGCTCTCATGGTTGTTTCCTTGCTCTCATAAGTGTCAGCTATTTGATATCATAAGTGTTCCCTTGCTCTCATATGTGTTAGTAATTTGTTATCATAGGTGTTTACTTGCTCTCATGGTTGTTTCTTTGCTCTCATAAGTGTTAGCTATTTGATATCATAAGTGTCCCCTTGCTCTCGTAAGTGTTATTTGTAATCATAAGTGTTAACTTGCTCTTATGTGTGTTTCCTTGCTCCCATAAGTGTTAGTTATTTGTTATCATAAGTGTTTCCTTGCTCTCCTGTGTGTTAGTTATTTGTTATTATAGGTGTTTACTTGCTCTCATGAGTGTTTCCTTACTCTCATAAGTGTTAGTTATTTGTTATCATAAGTGTTTCCTTGCTCTCATGTGTGTTACCTATTTGTTATCATAAGTGTTTCCTTGCTCTCATAAGTGTTAGTTATTTGCTATCATAAGTGTTTGCTTGTTCTCATAAGTGTTAGTTATTTGTTATTATGTCTCCCATTGCTCTTATAAGCATTTCCTTGTTCTCCCAATTGTTAGTTTTTTTTTGTTACAAGTATTTCTTTGCTTTAACAAGTGTTTCCATTCTACTATTTTAGTACAACAAATGAAGAGTAAGATTCTGGAGCGTGTAGACTCTGTTACCTCGGGAACGGATGGAACAGGCCAATCAGGAGAGGAGGATGCACCAAGAAGACTGAGAAAAATGTAAATGTATAATAATGTTTTGAAAAGGTTAATTTTAAGCTGGTGGTTTTCATATAAATTATACTGCTGCCATTTGTTTTTTTCTAAGTCTTAGTTTTTCACTTTACAATGTTGTCTTAGGTTGCATGGGGGATTGTGGATTTAATAAAATTCCCCACACAAATAACAGATGTGTACGGTATCCAGTTTTAATGGCAGAAGTAGACATAATAATCTGAGTAGAACTTTCATCTCTCCGCAAGTAACTGGTAAACTGTCCCAGATAAAACATTGGGCAAGGCTTGACTTGTACACATGACCCCAGCAATGAGAGGTTAGTTTTAAGCTATTAATGCTATTTCAAATTATATTGACTGTTTGTTTATATAATAATATACATGGATGTAGAAGCGTTTTAATTATTGATGGGGCCAAACTGAGGAGAGAGTGTATGGGGATGTATGAGAAAGTATATACAGAGGTCTAGATATCTTGTATGATTTCTGAAAGAAAGAGCCATCACCTGAATTCTGAAGTAGGATGGGAAAGTCTTGAAACGCATCAACCTAAACACAAAATTACTCTTTTTCATAAAATGATCCACGGAATGGTCCCACCATATCTATGTTCATTGGTTCCTTCTCTTACAAATGCAAGTTCCACGTACAACCTCAGAAATAATAATAATATTCAAATTCCTTCTTCAAGAACTGCTCTGTACTCAAATTCCTTTATTCCTTCCGTTGTCCGTGACTGGAACACTCTCCCACTTGAATCAAGACAAGCCTCTTCTCTGAATGCTTTCAAACATAAACTCGAAAGTAACGAACCAAAAGTACCTAAATTCTTTTACATAGGTACAAGGAAATGCCAATTATTGCATGCCCGCCTCCGAACGAGTTGTAGTGCACTTAAGCAACATCTATTTCTTAAACACATTGAAGACTCCCCCTGTGTACATGTGGACAAATAGAAAGCACAGCTCACTTCTTCCCAATTGTCACCTTTATCAGCATCAACGCATACCACTCCTGACATCTGTCAGTGAATTATGTACAGTTTCTTTAAATATACTTCTTTTTGTGAACCACAACTCTCTTATGACAATACTGATACAATATTTGAAGCAGTTCACAAATACATTTTATCCACTAAACGTTTCTCCTGAACATGTAAGTAAGTCTGAAGAAATAACAAGGCTATTTCTATTTACGTAGTGAGGTCAGCCCGTCTCCCAATTTCGTCCATGCCGTTCGGAACTTGTCCAAAAATGTTAACCATTATTATTATTATGTGAATTCACATAATTATCAATTACTTTAATCATTTTAATCACCTTTCTTTTTTCCTAATTACTCACTTCATTTTCCTAAGTTTCTTAAATATATCAGAAACAATATTCCTAAAAGTATGTTAAACATTTTTATTAAATATATTTTGAACTATGTTATATTCGTAATGCTAAGAGCATAAATCAAATTGTTAATAATCTGCCAAATTAGTTCACAGTTGATATATGTCATGGAAAAGAACTTTATAAGATTTTATCTTCCGTTCTAATCCATATTTATATCTAAACTTATGTGTATATATGTACATTTGAAAGAATAAATATGTTTAAACCAAAAAAGAGCCAACAGGTATTTATAATAAGTTTTTTTATGTGAAATTGTTTTCATAAAATCTGTAGAACCGTGAACCCTTATGATCAATCAAATGTACACCTGATTATCACTGTTTTTACAGACCCAAGAAAACTTCAGATCAATCATCGCTTCTGAAAAATATTTCTAGCGTACATGGCGCTGGTGTTGAGGGGAAATTAAAAGACGAGAAAGATGTAAAACAAGTTGACAAATTGATCGAAGCAGAGAAATCAGAGACAGGAAAGGTTGGATATTGTGTTTGATATGAGATCTAGGTTCTACCAGAATTTATCAATGGAGTCCTCTGTGGCAAATTTTTAAGGCGCCTTTTAAGATCACTTATTCGTATATCTTAATGCCGAGGCGGTGGGTCAGAGCCTAGCTTGATTCAAATCCTTTAAGTGATAAATTTGCCAATTTCTTACGAAATGACGTTAGTTCAACGCAGATTCATTCTGAAATCTTCCTTCTCCAATAAAAAATATAATGTGTTGAAAATGACATTACAATCCATTATAAAAATGACATTACAACACTATGTTATGTTCAGTCGCTAATGTTTATCTCTTAGCCAGCAATGAAACTAATCAAACTGGTAATTGCAACGTCAACCAATGATGGACATCTAGATTTCCCATGAGATCTTAGTAAAAAAAAAGAGATGTGGTATATTCAGCATATAATACATAGAGTATTTTAAATGTTTTATCATCAGCAGGTTAAAACTCTGTGATTGTCAAACAAAATGACTTTTATAATATTTTATAATTTAGTTTGTACTAACATTGGAATCTGGTTTAAAATGTGTTATGTTCTTTGAGCTACAAAACATTCCTGCAATATACTTGTATACCAAAACCTTGTGTAATTGTTAGAATACTGGCCAGTCATGTCACAGCTAGGTAACATAACTTGTTCAAGGTATAGGGGTTAAATAAAATAACACATTGCGCTTGTACTTTGTTTAAAATTATCATGTTCTTTGAACTACAAAACATGCCTGCAATATACGAGTATATCAATACTTATACAAAGGTGATTGTGTAATTGTTGGAGTATTAGTCGGTCATGTCAGAGGTAGCAGGTTTAATCCAATACCCAACCCGATGACCTCTCTCTACTTTTATCCAGGAAACAGACTCAAGACAGATCCACAATAGCTCTGATCTTTCTATGCAATCAAACTAATATAAATTTATATAAATCAATATAAAGCAATATACCAATACTTTATTTACTTTCAGGTGTCATGGAAGGTATACATGAATTACTTCACGGCTATCGGAGGTCTGGCAACCCTCGCCATTTTTGGTCTGTTCATCATCTATCAGGGAGCAGGTATAGGATCGAGTATCTGGCTGGCATCGTGGACAGATGACCCCTTCCTCAAGGACATCACTAACGTCAACCAAACTGAATATCAGAATAAAAATTATATGTACCTCGGAGTGTATGGTCTATTTGGTGTTGGACAAGGTCAGTTGTGGTGTCCCATCTCAAACAAACTGAATATCAGGATAAGAATTATATGTACCTCGGAGTGTATGGTCTATTTGGTGTTGGACAAGGTCAGTTGTGGTGTCCCATCTCAAACATGTTGGACAAGGTCAGTTGTGGTGCCCCATCTCAAACAAACTGAATATCAGGATAAGAAGTATATGTACCTCGGAGTGTATGGTCTATTTGGTGTTGGACAAGGTCAATTGTGGTGTCCCATCTCAACCAAACTGAATATCAGGATAAAAAATATATGTACCTCGGAGTGTATGGTCTGTTTGGTGTTGGACAAGGTCAGTTGTGGTGTCCCATCTCAAACAAACTGAATATCAGGATAAAAATTATATGTACCTCGGAGTGTATGGTCTATTTTGTGTTTGACAAGGTCAGTTGTGGCGTCCCATCTCAACCAAACTGAATATCAGGATAAGAATAATATGTACCTCGGAGTGTATGGTCTATTTGGTGTTGGACAAGGTCAGTTGTGGCGTCCCATCTCAACCAAACTGAATATCAGGATAAAAAATATATGAACCTCGGAGTGTATGATCTATTTGGTGTTGGACAAGGTCAGTTGTGGTGTCACATCTCAAACAAACTGAATATCAGGATAAGAATTATATGTACCTCGGAGTGTATGGTCTATTTGGTGTTGGACAAGGTCAGTTGAGGTGTACCATCTCAAACAAACTGAACATCAGGATAAGAATTATATGTATCTCGGAGTGTATGGTCTATTTGGTGTTGGACAAGGCCAGTTGTTTTGTCCCATCTCAACAAACTGAATATCAGGATAAGAATTATATGTACCTCGGAGAGTATGGTCTATTTGGTGTTGGACAAGGTCAGTTGTGGTGTCACATCTCAAACAAACTGAATATCAGGATAAGAATTATATGTACCTCGGAGTGTATGGTCTATTTGGTGTTGGACAAGGTCAGTTGTGGTGTCCCATCTCAAACAAATTGAATATCAGGATAAGAATTATATGTACCTCGGAGAGTATGGTCTATTTGGTGATGGACAAGGTCAGTTGAGGTGTCCCATCTCAAACAAACTGAATATCAGGATAAGAAGTATATGCACCTCGGAGTGTATGGTCTATTTGGTGATGGACAAGGTCAGTTGTGGTGTCCCATCTCAAACAAACTGAATATCAGGATGAGAATTATATGAACCTCGGAGTGTATGGTCTATTTGGTGATGGACAAGATCAGTTGTGGTGTCCCATCTCAAACAAACTGAATATCAGATAAGAATTATATGTACCTCCGAGTGTATCGTCTATTTTGTGCTGGACAAGGTCAGTTGTGGTGTCCCATCTCAAACAAACTGCTCTCTTTTAGAGTATACATTGCATTGAATTAAAATTCCAGTAGAGATTGCTATTAGCTAATCTGCGTTTAATTAACCAAGATATCAATGATCATATTTCACTGAAACGTAGCCACAGTGTTCCGTAGATGTTCTGTTTGAGATTTGTGATTTTTTGTTGATATTTAAAATCCAATATGGCCATTTTTAGTTTATCTGGAAATACTTTTCTGAGACAATCATGCCAGGATTCTGTTGTCCACTGAAATAAAACACATTAATCAAAATTGCAATGTATTGGTACATTAAGTTTCAGATTACTTAATATACTGATTAAAACAATAATTTCATGTAATTATTATCTAAGATTGAGACTGGAAGAGACTGTTTTGCTGAATGGATCAGTAAAAATGTTCTATAACTGAAATATAACTTCAAACCATATATATATATTGCAGCTGTAATAATTCTGCTAAATGTTGTCTTGGTTTCTTTCATAATGATTATATAAACTCATACCATCTGTATATTGCAGCTGTGATAATTTTACTATATGATGTCTTAGTTGCTATCAGAATGATAATAAACTCGTACCATCTGTATATTGCAGCTCTGGTAATTCTGCTATATGCTATTTTGGCTGCTATCAGAAGGATACATAAACTCATACCATTTGTATATTGCAGCTGTGGTAATTCTGCTATATGCTATCTTGGTTGCTATTAGAATGATACATAAACTCATATCATCTGTTTATTGCAGCTGTGGTAATTCTGCTCTATGCTGTCTTGGCTGCTATTAGAATGATTACATAAACTCTTACCATCTGTATATTGCAGCTGTGATAATTCTGCTGTATGCTGTCTTGGCTGCTATTAGAATGACTGATTACATAAACTCGTACAATCTGTATATTGCAGCTGTGGTAATTCTGCTGTATGCTGTTTTGGCAGCTATAAGAATGATAAGAGCTGCTGGTATCCTCCACAATGGCATGCTGTCAAATGTTCTCAAGTTACCCATGGAATTCTTTGATACTACTCCCCTCGGCAGAGTTGTGAACAGGTAATAGATATTTTGAAATCATGAAACTGAACAAAAAATTGTCTAATAAATGTTTAAAAACCCATCTTAATCTTCAATCAAAATTTGATCTCAGTGGAAATATCCATGCATAATGTTATACATATAGACAAAATAAGACATTATGTTGAACTAAATATCAATGAAAATATATCTGTATCTGAGTAATTGGGTCCGACCAAACGTTCAATTCAAATGTATGTCCTTATCTTGGATGGATTAAATGTTCAAATCAATTATATACTTTATCTTAGACATTAGGCCAGACCAAATGTTCAGTCCAAATGTATAACTTTATCTTCGACATGAGGTAAGACCAAATGTTCAGTCTGAATGTATAACATTATCTTAGACATTAGGTCAGACCAAATGTTCAGTCCAAATGTATAACTTTATCTTCGACATTAGGTCAGACCAAATGTTCAGTCCAAATGTATAACTTTATCTTCGACATAAGGTCAGACCAAATGTTCAGTCTAGATGTATAACATTATCTTAGACATTAAGTAAGATCACACGTTCAAACCAAATGTATAACTTAATCTTAGACATTAGGTAAGACCAAATGTTTATTCCAAATGTATAACTTTATCTTCGACATTAGGTCAGACCAAATGTTCGGTCCAAATGTATAACATTATCTTAGACATTAGGTAAGACCAAATGTTCAATCCAAATGTATAACTTTATCTTAGACATAAGGTAAGACCAAATGTTCAGTCCAAATGTTCAGTACAAATGTATAACTTTATCTTAGACATTAGGTAAGACCAAATGTTCAGTCCAAATGTTCCGTCCAAATGGATAACTTTATCTTAGACATTTGGTAAGACCAAATGTTCAGTCCGTATGTATAACTTTATTTCCAACATAAGGTCAGACCACATATTCAGCCAAATGTATAACATTATCTTAAACATTAGGTAAGACCAAACGTTCAGTCCAAATATATAACTTTATCTTAGACATTAGGTTAGACCAATTGTTCAGTCCGAATGTATAACATTATCTTAGACATTAGGTCGGACCAAGTGTTTAGTCCAAATGTATTACTTTATCTCCAACATTAAGTCAGATCATATATTCAGCTATGTGTATAACTTTATCTTAAACATTAGGTAAGACCAATTGTTCAGTCCGAATGTATAACATTATCTTAGACATTAGGTAAGACCAAATGTTCAGCCAAATGTATAACTTTATCTCCAACATTTGGTCAGATCACATATTCAGCCAAATGTAAAACATTATCTTAGACATTAAGTAAGACCAAATGTTCAGTGATATGTATAACTTTATCTTAGACATTAAGTAAGACCAAATATTCAGCCAAATATATAACTTTATCTTAGACATTAGGTAAGACTTAATATTCAGCTAAATGTATATCTTTATTTTTGATATTAGGTCAGACCAAATGTTCAGTCAAATGTATAACTTTATCTCAGGTATTAAGTAAGACCATCAGTTCAGTCCAAATGTATAACTTTATCTTAGACATTAGGTAAGACCAAATGTTCAGCCAAATGTATTTCTTTATCTTACATATTAGGTCAGAACAAATGTTCAGCTAATGTATAACATTATCTTAGACATAACGTCAGACCAAATGTTTGGTCTGAATGTATAACATTATCTTAGACATTAGGTAAGACCAAATGTTCAGTCTAAATATATAACGTTATCTTAGACATTAGGTAAGACCAAATGTTCTGTCCAAATGTATAACTTTATCTTAGACATTAGGTAAGACCAAATGTTCAGTCCGAATGTATTACTTTATCTCCAACATTAAGTCAGACCACATATTTAGCCAAATGTATAACATTATCTTAAACATTAGGTAAGACCAAATGTTCAGTCCAAATGTATAACTTTATCTTAGACATTAGGTATGACCAAATGTGCAGCCAAATGTATCACTTTATCTTAGATATTAGGTAAGACCAAATGTTCAATTCGATTGTTTAACATTATCTTAGACATTAGGTAGGACCAAATGTTTAGTCCAAATGTATAACTTTATCTCCAACAATAGGTCAGATCACATATTCAGCCAAATGTATAACATTATCTTAGACATTAAGTCAGACCAAATGTTCAGCCAAATGTATAACATTATCTTAGATATTAGGTAAGACCAAATGTTCAGTCAAATGTATAACTTTATTTTAGACATTAAGTAAGACCAAATGTTCAGCCAAATGTATAACCTTATCTTAGATATTAGGTAAGAGCAAATGTTCAGTCCGAATGTATCACTTTATCTCCAACATTAGGTCAGACCACATATTCAGCCAAATGTATAACATTATCTTAGACATTAGGTCAGACTAAATGTTCAGTCCAAATAAATAACATTATCTTAGACATTAGGTAAGACCAAATGTTCAGCCAAATGTATTACTTTATCTTAGACATGAGGTAAGACCAAATGTTCAGCCAAATATATAACTTTATCTTAGACATTAGGTTAGACCAAATGTTCAGCCAAATGTATAACTTTATCCTAGACATTAGGTAAGACCAATTGTTCAGTCCGAATGTATAACATTATCTTAGACATTAGGCCGGACCAAATGTTTAGTACAAATGTATAACTTTATCTCCAACATCAGGTCAGATCACATATTCAGCCAAATGTATGACATTATCTTAGACATTAGGTAAGACCAAATGTTCAGTCCAAATGTATAACATTATCTTAGACATAAGGTCAGACCAAATGTTCAGTCCAAATGTATAACATTATATTAGACATAAGGTTAGACCAAATGTTCAGCCAAATGTATAACAATATCTTAGACATTATGTTAGACCAAATGTTCAGCCAAATGTATAACATTATCTTAGACATTAGGTAAGATCAAATGTTCAGTCAAATGTATAACTTTATCTTAGACATTAAGTAAAACCAAATGTTCAGCCAAATGTATAACTTTATCTTAGATATTAAGTAAGAGCAAATGTTCAGTCCGAATGTATAACTTTATCTCCAACATAAGGTCAGACCACATATTCGGCCAAATGTATAACTTTATCTTAGACATTAGGTCAGACCAAATGTTCAGTCCAAATATATAACATTATCTAAGACATTAAGTAAGACCAAATGTTCAGCCAAATGTATTACTTTATCTTAGACATGAGGTAAGACCAAATGTTCAGCCAAATATATAACTTTGTCTTAGACATTAGGTTAGACGAAATGTTCAGCCAAATGTATATCTTTATCTTAGACATTAGGTTAGACCAATTGTTCAGTCCGAATGTATAACATTATCTTAGACATTAGGCCGGACCAAATGTTTACTCCAAATGTATAACTTTATCTCCAACATAAGGTCAGATCACATATTCAGCCGAATATATAACATTATCTTAGACATTAGGTAAGACCAAACGTTCAGTCCAAATGTATAACATTATCTTAGATATTATGTCAGACCAAATGTTCGGTCCAAATGTTTAACATTATATTAGACATTAGGTATGACTAAATGTTCAGCCAAATGTATAACAATATCTTAGACATAAGGTAAGACCAAATGTTCAGTCAGATGTATAACTTTATCTTAGACATTATGTAAGACCAAATGTTCAACCAAATGTATAACTTTATCTTAGACATTAGGTAAGAACAAATGTTCAGTCTGAATGTATAACATTATCTTAGACATGAGGTAAGACCAAATGTTCAGTCAGATGTATAACTTTATCTTAGACATTATGTAAGACCAAATGTTCAACCAAATGTATAACTTTATTTTAAACATTCGGTCAGACCAAATGTTCAGCCAATGTATAACATTATCTTAGACATTACGTCAGACCAAATGATTGGTCTGAATGTATAACTTTATCTTAGACATTAGGTAAGACCAAATTTTCAGTCTAAATGTATAACTTTATCTTAGACATTAGGTAAGACCAAATTTTCAGTCCAAATGTATTACTTTATCTTAGACATTAGGTCAGACCAAATGTTCAGTCCGAATGTATAACTTTATATCCAACATTAAGTCAGACCACATATTCAGCCAAATGTATAACATTATCTTAAACATTAGGTAAGACCAAATGTTCAGTCCAAATGTATAACTTTATCTTAGACATAAGGTAAGACCAAATGTTCAGCCAAATGTATAACTTTATCTTAGACATTAGGTAAGACCAAATGTTCAATCCGAATGTATAACATTATCTTAGACATTAGGTAGGACCAAATTTTTAGTCCAAATGTAATACTTTATCTGCAACATTAGGTCAGATCACATATTCAGCCAAATGTATAACATTATCTTAGACATTATGTCAGACCAAATGTTCGGTCCAAATATATATCATTATCTTAGACATTAGGTAAGACCAAATGTTCAGTCAAATGTATATCTTTATCTTAGACATTAAGAAAGACCCAATGTTCAGCCAAATGTATAACTTTATCTTAGATATTAGGTAAGAGCAAATGTTTAGTCCGAATGTATAACTTTATCTCCAGCATTAGGTCAGACCATATATTCAGCCAAATGTATAATATTATCTTAGACATTAAGTCAGAACAAATGCTCAGTCCAAATATATAAAATTATCTTAGACATTAGGTCAGACCAAATGTTCAGCCAATTGTTTTTCTTTATCTTAGACATGAGGTAAGACCAAATGTTCAGTCAAATGTATAACTTTATCTTAGACATGAGGTCAGATCACATATTCAGCCAAATGCATAACATTATCTTAGACATTAGGTAAGACCAAATGTTCAGTCAAATGTATAACTTTATCTTAGACATTAAGTAAGACCAAATGTTCAGTCTAAATGTATAACGTTATCTTAGACATTAGGTAAGACCAAATGTTCAACCAAATGTATAACTTTATCTTACACATTAGGTCAGACCAAATGTTCAGCCAATGTATAACATTTTCTTAGACTTTATGTCAGACCAAATAATTGGTCTGAATGTATAACATTATCTTAGACATTAGGTAAGACCAAATGTTCAGTTTAAATGTATAACTTTATATTAGACATTAGGTAAGACCAAATGTTCATTCCAAATGTATAACTTTATCTTAGACATAAGGTCAGACTAAATGTTCAGTCCGAATGTATAACTTTATCTCCAACATTAAGTCAGACCACATATTTAGCCAAATGTATAACATTATCTTAAACGTTTAATTTGGTTAGACCAAGTGTTCAGTCCAAATGTATCACTTTATCTTAGACATTAGGTAAGACCAAATGTTCAGCCAAATGTATAACTTTATCTTAGACATCAGGTAAGACCAAATGTTCAATCCGAATGTTTAACATTATCTTAGACATTAGGTAGAACCAAATGTTTAGTCCAAATGTATAACTTTATCTCCAACATTAGATCAGATCACATATTCAGCCATACGTATAACAATATCTTAGACATTAGGTCAGACCAAATGTTCGGTCCAAATGTATATCATTATCTTGGCATTAGGTAAAACCAAATGTTCAGTCAAATGTATAACTTTATCTTAGACATAAAGAAAGACCAAATGTTCAGCCACATGTATAACTTTATCTTAGATATTAGATAAGAGCAAATGTTTAGTCCGAATGTATAACTTTATCTCCAACATTAGGTCAGACCACATATTCAGCCAAATGTTTAACATTATCTTAGACATTAAGTCAGACCAAATGTTCAGTCCAAATATATAACATTATCTTAGACATAAGGTAAGACCAAATGTTCAGCCAAATGTATTACTTTATCTTAGACATGAGGTAAGACCAAATGTTCAGCCAAATTTATAACTTTATCTTAGACATGAGGTCAGATCACATATTCAGCCAAATGTATAACATTATCTTAGACATTAGGTAAGACCAAATGTTCAGTCAAATGTATAACTTTATCTTAGACATTAAGTAAGGCCAAATGTTCAGTCCAAATGTATAACTTTATCTTAGACCTTAGGGCAGACCAAATGTTCAGTCTGAATGTATAACATTATCTAAGACATTAGGTAAGACCAAATGTTCAGCCAAATGTATAACATTATCTTAGACATTAGGGCAGACCAAATGTTCAGTCTGAATGTATAACATTATCTAAGACATTAGGTAAGACCAAATGTTCAGTCCGAATGTATAACTTTATCTTAGACATTATGTAAGACCAAATGTTCTGCCAAATGTATAACATTATCTTAGACATAAGGTCAGACTCAACGTGCAGCCAATTGTATATCTTTATCTAAGACATTAGGTAAGACCATATGTTCAGTCCGAATGTATAACTACATCTTACATATTAGGTAAGAACAAATGTTCAGTCTAAATGTATAACTTTATCTTAGACATTAGGTAAGACAAACTTTTCAGTCTGAATGTATAACTTTATCTTAGACATAAAGTCAGACCACATATTCAGTCAAATGTATAACTTTATCTTAGACACTAGGTAAGACTAAATGTTCAGTCCAAATGTATAACTTTATCTTAGACATTAGGTAAGACTAAATGTTCAGCTAAATGTATAACTTTATCTTAGACATTAGGTCAGACCAAATATTTAGCCATATGTATAACTTTATCTTAGACACTAGGTAAGACTAAATGTTCAGTCCAAATGTATAACTTTATCTTAGACATTAGGTAAGACTAAATGTTCAGCTAAATGTATAGCTTTATCTTAAACATTAGGTCAGACCAAATGTTCAGCCAAATGTATAACTTTATCTTAGACATTAGGTCAGACCAAATATTTAGCCAAATGTATAACTTTATTTTAGAATTTAGGTCAAACCAAATGCCCATCCAAATGTATAACATTATCTTAGTCATTAGGTCAGACCAAATATTTAGCCAAATGTATAACTTTATTTTAGACATTAGGTCATACCAAATGTCCATCCAAATGTATAACATTATCTTAAACATTACGTCAGATCAAATGTTCAGTCAAAATTTATAACTTTATCTTGGACATTAGGTCAGACTAAACGTTTTAAAACGCAATGTTTGAACGCATTTGAACTTTACTTATTAACTCTATTGTATTAATCTTATGACAACTAGCATGTGTTTATTAATAAAACTGTCATCAATTAATTAAGTTCATATTGGCCAAGTTGTTACTCCTCAGACAATCATATTGTCATACAATCCTTAGACCAATAAACTCTCCCTTGCTTATTTGCCTCTTCTCTCAAGCCATTCATTTTCTCATTGCATATTCTCATCTACCTTTATATCTCATTCCAGTCAATATCACTGCCTCTCCTCATTTATATCGCAGACCAGTCAATTTCACTGCCTCTCCTCATTTATATCGCAGACCAGTCAATATCACTGCCTCTTCTCATTTATATCGCAGACCAGTCAATATCACTGCCTCTCTTCATTTATATCACAGACCAGTCATTTTCATTGCTTCTCTTTATTCACAGTAACACCTCAAATCTGTATATTTTAATTACTTTTCTTCATTCACATTCACATCTAAAACCAGTATATTTTAATTACTTTTCTTCTTTCACATTAACATCTCAAATCAGCATATTTTGATTGGTTCTCTTCATTCACATTAACATCTTAAACCAGTATATTTTAATTGCTTCTCTTTATTCATATTAACATTTCAAATCAGTATATTGTAATTGCTTCTTATTATTCACATTAACATCTCAAACCAGTATATTTTCATTGCTTCTCTTCATTCACATCTCAAATCAGTATGTTTCAATTACTTCTTTTCATTCACATTAACGTCTCAAACCAGTATATTTTGATTGTTTCTCTTCATTCACATTTACATCTCAAACCAGTATATTTTAATTGCTTCTCTTCATTCACATTAACATCTCAAATCATTTTATTTTAATTGTTTCTCTTTATTAACATTAACATCTCAAACCAGTATATTTTCATTGCTTTTTTATTCACATTAACATCTCAGATCAATATATTTTGATTACTTCCCTTCATTCATATTAACATCTCAAATCAGTATATTTTAATTGCTTCTCTTCATTCGCATTAAAATCTCAAACCAGTATATTTTCATTGTTTGTTATTCACATTTACATCTCAAATCAGTATATTTTAATTGCTTCTCTTCATTCACATCAACATCTCAAATCAGTATATTTTAATTACTTCTCTTTATTCGCATTAAAATCTCAAACCAGTATATTTCCATTGCTTTTTTATTCACATTAACATCTCAAATCAGTATATTTTAATTGTTTCTCTTTATTCACATTAACATTTCAAATCAGTATAACTTAATTGATTCTCTTCATTCACATCTCAATTCAGCCTATTTCAATTGCTTCTTTTCATTCACATTTATGTCTCAGATCAGTATATTTTGATTGTTTCTCTTCATTCACATTAACATCTCATACCAGTATATTTTAATTGCTTCACATTAACATCCCAATCAATATATTTTAATTGTTTCTCTCTATTCACATTAACATCTCAAATAAGTCTATTTTAATTGCTTCTCTTCATTCACATTAACATCTCAAACCAGTATATTTGCATTACTTTTTTATTAACATTAACATCTCAAATCAGTATATTTTTATTTGATTCTCTTCATTCACATTAACATCTTAAACCAGTATATTTGCCTTATTTTTTTATTAACATTAACATCTCAAATCAGTATAATTTAATTGCTTCTCTTCATGCTCATTAACATCTCAAATCAGTATATATTTATTGCTTCTCTTCTTTCATAATAACATCTCAAACCAGTATATTTTCATTGCTTTTTTTATTCACTTTACCTTTTCAAACCAGTATATTTTCATTGCTTTTTAGTCACATTAACATCTCAAACCAGTATATTTTCATTGCTTTTTTTAGTCACATTAACATCTCAAACAAGTATATTTTCATTGCTTCTTTTTATTCACATTAACATCTCAAACCAGTATATTTTCATTGCTTTTTTATTCACATTAACATTTCAAACCAGTATATTTTCGTTGCTTTTTTATTCACATTAACATCTCAAACTAGTATTTTTCACTGATTCCCCTCATCCATATTTACATCTCAAACCAGTTAGTGTCAATGTTTCCCTAGAGTCAGCTTTACTATAAAAGCCAGTCCTTCATACTGTTAGACATCGCTTTCCCTTTATCTCAAACCAACCATTTGTATATTGTTTAAACTTGTCTTCTGCAGGTTTTCAAGGGATGTTGAAACTATTGATAACGTACTACCTAATGTAGTGCGTGCCATTTTGAATCAGTTATTTGGTGTTCTGGGGGCGTTGGTGATTATTACCTACAGTACACCCCTTATATTAACTATAATAGCACCAGTTATGGTGGTCTACTACATCATTTTAGTAAGTCAACATGCTTTCATGCCTCCTGTATTCTAGAATCAAATTATATTCAGAAACCCAAAACTATCATTCAGAATGTGTTGTATGGGTGTGTTTCTTTTTCTAGTATCTTATGCCATTTTTGAATTCTGTAAAATTTTAAAAATATTGATTTCTCCTTAAAAGACAGTGTCTTTATTTATTTATTTTTTTTTTATTTTTTTTTTTTTTAATAAAACTTTATTCAATTAATATACATGTACATAAATCACAGTTTAATTAAAAGTACAAACGATAGATTGTGTAACAATTAACAATAATTATTAATATAGATTTTAAAATAGTTTTTTTTCCTTGTCAAGTTCTAGGAACGTGTACAAGATTATATATAGGCAGTTATTTATGCATACTATTTTCTAAATAAGATATATACTTATTTAAAGATGATTTTTTTTCTTGTATTTACAGGCTGTCTATGTAGCTTTGAACTCGTCTTTCAAAATTATTAGATTTATATATATTGTACTCGGAGAGCTTAGATAATTTTTTAAATTCTTGACAGAATATTGAAAAACAATTTACATGCTTAGTTCTAGAATCGCTTATAAAATACGTTTTATATATCGAAAATCCTATTAGTGCGAATATTCTGTTTATATTAATATATTCCTGATGATCTACTTTGTAGTCTATTATTATATTATATAGCGATTTTACGTTTTTATTTATTCCGCAGTGTTTAAACAAGGTGTTTATTTTCTTCCAAAATCCATTTACTTCTTTGCAGTCTATGAACAAATGTTTGTAAGTTTCGGGTTCATTGCAGATGTTACAAAACGGAGTTGAGCTTATTTTCCAAAGGAATCTTATTTCTTTCGATGGAATGATCTTATAAATTAATTTAAATTTAAATTGCTTTATACGATTATCTTCTAATTTGTGTATAGCTTTATATACATTTTCCCAGTTTATTATATTATCAAAATATGTATTCCAGTATGTATGTATATAAGGAACAGAAAATTTACGACTTATAAATTGGTTATAAATTATTTTGTTGTTTGTGTTTAGAAGTTCTAGAACTTTTCCGTTCGCTAAAAGTAAATTTAGAGTTAGGTTTGTTTTTACTTTTGATCGTATAGAACAATGCGATTTTAAAATAGTTTTCCATGAGGTAGGTATTGCTTGTTTCAATCTACTTAATTCCGTAATCCAGTTATGTTTGTTTTTTAATTTTTTGTAAAATATATATTCACTGATTTCGCCGTTATTATCGATAATGTCATTTATAAAGAGAATTCCGGATTTAATCCATTCTTTGAAGACCAAGCATTTTTTAAAAAAACATAATTTCTTGATTACCCCATATGATTTGTTTTCGAATTTGTTCAAACGTTTTGCTTTTTATATTTTCTCCTCTTTTAATATCTAACCACGTTTCAATAATGTCTATATAAAAATCAGGTATTGAAAGATTATCGTAATTTTTTTATGTTTTTCAGATTACCTAAATTCATATTGAATATAAGAAAGTTGTTTCCGAAATCTTTTAAAAAATAGTTAGGCAATATTTTCCAGTTTGCTTCATCTTTCTCTGTTAGTTTTTTTATCCATTTTACTTTAAGGGATTTAAAGAATGATGTGGTGTCAAGCATATCTAGTCCACCTTGATTTTTTTGTCCTATCAGTGTTGTTCGTTTTATTTTTTCACGTTTCCCATGCCATAAGAATTTATAAATAAGCGAGTCAATTTTTTTTATTTTATCGAGTGGTGTTTTAGAGGATTGTACCAAGTATACAAATGTTGGCATAATTAATGTTTTAATAACTTTTATCTTTCCGAAAAATGTTAAATTTCGTTTAAGCCATTTGTTTATTAAATTCTCACTGTCAATTATTTTTCTTTCCCAGTTAAGTGAATTGCATTCAGTTTTGTTGCGGCCAAAATAAGTGCCTAAAGCTTTGATAGGTTTTTGAGCCCAATTAATATTTCCAATTTTGTCTACACAATTTTTTAATTTACCTACATATATCCCTTCTGTTTTTCCATGATTAAGAACTAATCCCGATTGTTTGCCAAAATTTTCTATGATATTTAAAGCTGTTATGATTTCATTTTTTGATCCAAGAAAAATAGTTGTATCGTCCGCTAATTGCGTTATTTTAATTTTTTAATACAGTTATTGTGTTGAACTTTTATGCCTTGAATTGCATCATTGTTACGTATATTAACAGCCATAATTTCGGCTACTATAATAAAAATTAGAGCAGAGTTCGGACTGCCTTGTCTTAATCCTCTATATAAAAAGAAGAAGTCCGACTTCCAGCCATTATTCATTATGCAGGATGAACAGTTATTATAAATAGTTCTGACTAATGAAGTAAAAGATGCATTGAATCCGAAATGTTTTAAAACAGCAAATAAAAAAAAAATAACTGTGTCAAAAGCTTTTCTGAAATCGAGAAACAAAATTGCTCCTTCGATGTCTAGTTTTTCAGTATAATCTATTATATCTTGTATTTGCCTAATATTGTAGCCAATAAACCTATTTTTTAAGTACCCCTGTTGGTCCATACTTATAATGCTAGGTAAAACTTTTTGTAAACGCATTGCAAGTGCACGTGTAGCAATTTTGTAATCTGTGTTAAGTAATGATATAGGACGCCAATTTTCCAATTTTTCCGGGTCACCTTTTTTATAAAGTAAAGAAAGTACCCCTTGTTTTTGAAGTTGTGAGAGTTCACCCCTGACGAAACCTTCGTTTAAAGAATTTAGTACAAGTACTTTTATTTTCTCCCAGAAAGCCTGATAAAATTCTATTGTTATTCCGCTTAAGCCTGGTGACCGATTAGCTTTCATTGCAAAAATTGATTTGGTTACTTCTTCAATTGTTAAAAGACCGTCGCAGCTTTTAGCTTCGTCACAAGATAATTTTCTTTCGAATGTGGTATTGTTTAAATATGAACCAATCGAATCAGTATCTATGTCGTCTGATGAATATTATTTTTTATAAATATTAACTTCTTGTTTAATATTTTTTTTGATGTCGGTGATACGTTCTCCATTAACATTTAAACTATGCATGACTTTTCGTGTTTGTCTTGATATTTCTAAACCTAAAAATAATTTTGATAATTTTTCATCATTCTCTAAAATTTCCGTACGTGACCTTATTTGTGCTCCTGTGACTTTAAAATTGTAAATATTTTCTATTTCCTTTTCAATTGCTTGTTTTTCATTTTTAATTTTGTCATTTTTTTCATTTTCATTATCTAAATCTATTATAGTTTTAAGACGGTTTTCTAAATTTTTTAAAGTATTATTTTTTTCTTTTGTTTTAATTTTTGCATATATAATAGATTTTTCCTTGATTAAAACTTTACAATAATCCCAGAGTGTTTGGTTGTTTACTCTTTGTTCGAAATCTGTTAAGCATTGCTCTATTGTTTTATTTATTAAATTAATATATTCTTTGTCTTTTAAATATGTATTATTCATCTTCCAAAAATTAGGCCCTCTGTTCGATAGGTTTATTATTTTTAAAGAAACAGCTAAGTGATCGGTATATTTTATTTTAGCAGGTCGTATATCCGCTGTGTGTATGGCAGGTCTTATGTTAGCATCTGTTAACCAGAAATCTATTCTATTTTTTTCTGTACCATTTAAGCGTCTCCATGTGTATTGAGTTTTATTTTTATTTATTTCTCTCCAAATGTCATTTAATTTGTGTGAAATAATCATTTTGTGTAAATCGGAATTTTCTTTTTGATGAGCGCAAGTTTTCTTTCTGCTTTTTCTATATAAATCCGACAAAGTCTGATTATAATCCCCAGCTACTAATTTTAGACCGAGAGACAATTGTTTTAATAACTGGTCTAATGATTTGAAAAAAATGTTTCTTAACCTTAAATCGTTTGGTGCATAAATATTAAGAAGTGTAAAAAAGTTTTTTTCTAATTCTAAATTTATTAAGATATATCTACCATTTTGATCTGATTTAAAATCAATAACTTCCGCGTTTAGTGATTTTTCAATTAAAATAGTGCAGCCTCTACTGACATTGTTACCGTACGAATTATGCACTTCAAAAAAATTAAATTCATTTTGTACTAAAGTTTCCATATCTTGTGTGAAATGAGTTTCTTGTAGAAAAATAATATTTGCCTTTTGTTGAGAAATATATTCTCTAAGTCGTGCTCGTTTGGCACTATTGCGCAGGCCTTGTGCATTTAAAGAAATAAAATTCACTATATCCTTACAGTTCGGACTCATGTCTTAAACACGTGTAATTAAAGTATGACAGGTGAATGGTAGGTACGCTTACAGGTAAGCGCTACGCTTGATGACCGCCTATTGTCTAGCTTTATAAGATATACTGTCCGTGCAGTAGCGAGTACTGATTTTATCGAGTAGATAAAATAAAGCCGATATTTGCCCTTTGGTTCCCGGCGCAACACAAAACTTCCCGTTATCATTACAGTTGTAACAATGTAGAGCCTATTATGTTTGCGCAGGATACCAGCCGATTTACATAACTTGCTATTGTATAAGCATATTCTGAAATAAGACGACACAAAATGATTTCATCTTTGCAAATGGTATATGGTGAGAAAATTTATGTTTCTGTCCCATAAAGTGTTTGCAGACATGATACATATTATTATTTTTAAGAAAAACATGTTTTATACATACAATACTAAATAGATATTCTAAATCAATATTTTAGAGTTTAGAGTTCATATCTGTTTTCACCACTTTATATCTAAATATAAATAGCGTTTTTTAATTGTTCAAACCGTTAACCGGTGATAAATTATGTTTAATTCCACGTAAATGTGATAATTTAAACAAGAACAAAATCGTATTCAGAATTATTAGTCCATTTGGGAATATCATGTATATCTGATCCATCACGTAATTTTAGTATAGACAGTTATTGTTTATCATCGTCTGACTCTCCATCTTCTTCGCTGGGGGGATGGCAAGCTTTCTTATTTCCATCATTTAGCATTTCAGCCGGAGTCGGCGGTGATCTGATAATGTTTCTTTTCTTTTTCTTATTCGGTGTTTGGTGTTTGTTTTGACTATTACTCATATAAAAGTCGATCGGCTGCTGGGTGGGTATTGTTGTCTTGTTTGTTTTACTCGATATGGTTTCCTTACGATTTTTACGAGTGTCGTCTGGTTGGTCACGTGGTTTAGGTGTCTTCTTTTCATTGTCTACCGATGTATACGTGAATGGATGGTCACGTGTGCTTTTGTTTACGTCTTGTGCGTCTTCATTTGTAACCGCACACTAGGGTTCAAAAAGGGTATTGTTAAAGCCACAACCATCTTTTTTGTGTCCAAATTGCAGGCACATTTCCAGTCGTTTTCATATTGTCTAAATGTATGACCGTCTTCTAGGCATTTGGAACATGTTTGTTTCCTTTTTGCGTCTTGACCAACGTGGTACACTTTGCCTGTAAATTGGGCGAATGACATAAACCAGTTAAGAGGACAGTGAAAGACAGTGTCAATAAATAATTGCTATAATGTATATAAATGATAAAATCAATTTAAAAGTAAGTACAGAGCTTTAAATTTACATTAAGATCTACGATACAAACCTGGATTTCAAAATAATAAAAATAGAAAGATTTCAAAAAACGACATATGTGTTTTTGTCGTTTTGTTTACCTCCTAAGTATTGAAATTCATATCTTCTTTTCGGCATTCATCGTTATCCCAGTTAAACATTACACACACGTGTCTTAAGAGCCTATTGATGATTTTGACCAGTCTCACCAATCCTGAGACAACACGTCGATTATCGCAAAACTAACATAGTTGTCCATCCAAGCCTTATCATTTTACCGTATGAATTTTCGGATGCATTTAGCTGCAACTGTTATATTCTTTTATTCTGTGATTTAAACATTTAGGAATATTTAGCATAATTATATTTTTTATATAACACATATATGCTTGTGTTCATAGTATTACTTCTAGCAATATTGTTAATTTAACTAATTGGGGTATTAAGTATTGAGTTGTTTGTATTTTCTCCCACTCTTTACTTTTAAGTGATTTTACTTTTTTTCAGCAATATTCATTCTTACCTCTCCTTTATTCTTAAAGATGATGTACCCATAATATTAGTATTTATTCCATAAACATCCCTCATTGTTTTTGTATTTGATACATTTAGCATTTTATGTATTCTGTGTTTTAGGTCTAGAATACACAAAGAGCTGTTCAGCAAATTTCACATGAACGAAAGTCAGTTAAGGAATTTCCAAACACAGATATCAAATGTTCACTTATCTCTCGCCGCTGAAGTCCAGGGTTCGAACCCAGCTCGGTCCAAACACTTTACATGAGAAAGTTTGCCAGTTACTTGCGGAAGGACGGTGGTTCAACTCAAATTCTTTCTTCATCCACCAATAAAACTGGATATGCCATATATAACTTATGTTGAAAATTGGGTCTAACCCCATTAAAATAACATAAAAAAGTAGAGGTAATTTTGAGCTTTTGTAAAATGCCCCCAAATTTGAGGACTGTGCACCTTTAATTAAATAATAAGAAGACAATCACCATTAAATAAAACCGAAAAAATGTATTTAAATACAACTAACAAACAATTGAGATAACAATTCTATTTTGGAGTTTGGATTATTTGCAAGTTTGTCATTCCGAAAATAACTTTTGACCCTGACCTCATATTTTTCATACAACTTTTTTTTTATAATACATGTACTTTAATAATTTGATTGTCAATCTACACACTCTGCGTCGTTACGTTATTTCCAGAACTATATGTAACCTTCTGGACCTGCCTTCATTACAATATTTCAAGTGTGATTGTTCACTACATTAGGGTAATAAGTGACTTGGTAAAGAACACAGTATACCTGACAGAAGATCAAACTCAGCAATCCTAGGGTAAAATTTCTCATTTTAGAGAGCACTAATGATTTACGCATTTGTATAATATCAGACCATTATAAATTTATTAATAGATTATCGTTGTTTTGTTCTTAAAAAGGGGAGGGCGGGAGGATTTTATTTTTATTTTTAAAATTTTTGATGGTTTTCACCACCAAAAAGTCACCCTTTAACACTAAGTTATTAAAATCGGATGAGAATTTTGGAGCCATCTTGTACTCTCTTGTTTTATGTTAGTTCAAATATATTTCAGTTCGTAACTAGCTGCTTGCATTTTTTTCTTTTCATTTTTCCTTTTCCCATGTATACAGAGACAGTATTCCTCCAGAATGTTTCTACACAGCTCTACTGGTCAACGGCTATGTTCGTTGTCAGAATGTAATAGTCATTGTCACTATTATAGCGTCTGTCATTTAGCGATACAGCATTTATTCTTTTGAATTTTATATATAGCTATGATATTTTACAGAACAGAACTTATATTTTATTAAACTTAAGCATTACAGCTCATCGTCATACATGTATGTACATGTACATGTATATGCAAAATCAATACATACGTTGATATATACGTTTTGTTCTGTTCTGATATTTCTATCTCAACCATTAACTTTAACTGTTTGGAAATTATATAGAAAGGTAATATTAATGCAATTGAAATTCTGTAATCTTTCAAATTGTATAATAATGTAAATTTATCATTAGTTCTGTATATTGCCCAACTGGTGCAAAAAGGTACCAAGTGCCTTCTCATTTCACATAGACTTGGTACATTATTGCACCAATGAGGTAAATTATCTGTTATCATTATTATTATTTATGATGTTGTTCTCAATTAAAAAGTTTTAGAAGTGCTTTCCTTTATTTTCAAATACTAATATTACTGTTTATTTAAGTAAATTTAGAAGTATATAATATGACAATATAAGACTATAGAAGCTAAGTTTGTAATTAGTAAAAAAAGTTTCAAAATTGATATATCTAAAAGAATGAGTTTGAATGCTGCTTTGCGACAAATCATTTTTTATATCCCCATTATCGCGTTCTTAACTTTTACAGAGATTTTACATTCCAACATCCCGACAACTGAAACGTATTGAATCCACCACGAGGTCCCCAATCTACAGCCACTTTGGAGAGTCAATCGCAGGTATTATTTTTATTAAAGTATGAATGAAATTCCATCAGTTTATTCCAATGAATCAACTTCTGATACTAAGCAAAGATCATTCGGTCAGAGATTTTTCTATTGAGTATCACTTTCTAAATTTAGTGTTTAACCTGATTTGACAACCAATGGAATCGCTTCATTTTTTAAAGTTGTGTCGATCATATTTGTTAAAACAGCCTACAAAATAATTTAATTATTTAGCTGTTCTTAATTATTAAGAAGTTCGTCATCACTGTGCACGCGCAAATAGCATTGCACAGACTCAGCCCTTGATTCAATTCTAAACTACAAAGCCGAGCGAGCTATGTTTAGAAAAGGCCTTAGGAAACATCAACTTTAAAGTGTCAATCATCTCCCTGTGGTTGCTCTGTTTGGGTTTCAAAATTGTTAAAATTTTACTAAATGAACACTAACTATTACTTAGAACAGTGCATGTCATCGTTGTAAGTATGCCATAGCTGTTTTGTACTATACACTGGATGATCTAAGGATTATTTGCAAGGGACTTGGTGCTCTCAGTATGCAGTTATAGTTTTTTTAATCATTAATGGCATGAAAGTAATTATATTATTTGTCTCGTTTATTAATAATTGATTTATAAATTGTATAATCATTTCTTATGCTGGGATAGTATTTTGTTATAGTTTACAAAGGTTGGTGTTGAGAATTATCGGACTTGGAACTGTCCGTGGTAGAATATTGGCAGACGGCTAAGTATTTAAAGTGAATCGATCTACATCGCTTGCAATTGGTTTAATTTACATTAACTACAAGTAATAAAACTTACATTGTGATATAAAATAATAATCATATAAAGTGCATGATGATAGCCTGAATATTCTTAACAGGTATAGCTAAGCATTTGTGGAGCATTGGTTAATAAGTAATTATATCAGGGGCTTACTGGGTAATTCAGGAAAAGACATTCGGGAAATGGGGCCTGAATACAGTAAAGGGTTGGAAGAGCCCCATATATTGAAAAGATGGAACCACACTTAATTAATAGAGCTAATTGTTTGCCAATGGCTTTTAGAAGGACGACAGTCTCTCAGATTCATGTTTGTATCAAACACTCACTGATAAAACTGTCATTATTATATAACCTCTATTATATCTGAACCCCTTTCAGCCTCTCCTCAGACACATTTCTGTTTTGTAAAGTGTAAACAAGTGTAACAATTGTTTTCTCTCAACACACATTTTACATTTTTACATTTGTATATTTCAGGTGCCAGTACGATACGTGGATACGGGCTACAACAGAGGTTTGCTGATGAATCTCGTCACAAAGTGGACACCAATCTAGTATTTTACTTTGCGGGGGTTTCATCAAACAGGTTTAAACAATTAAACATTTTTTATAAATAATTACCGGAGGACAGAGTGATTTCTTATTCTCAGATATCAGATCTAGCTACTGATTATGTAAGGCTCTACCAAGCTTTACCAGTCTGTCAATTTTGCAAACGAGTTTAATGATTTTAATGATAAATAGTCAGGAATGTGCGATTCTATTTATCACATTTTTTTTAAAATGGTACATTGATCATTTAATGTTGAAAGCATCTCTGTATGGACTGACTTCACTCTGTATCTGATGAAGTATTATGTCTGCATTCAAATGTTGATGTGTTTTAATCTAAAGTTGACTCAGGAACGCATGTTTGTATTTTTTAATTCAAATAAAAAACATTTAACAATACTATTACTACAGAACTTGTCTGCATGTAGGTTTATACTGATCATATATTCTTAAATTTTCTGAAACTGTCTGAAATCCATTTTAACACACACATAAAAATCTTTCCATAAATTGAATACATGTATTTGAAATCTTTATTCGAGGTATATACCACAGCTGTGGTCTAGTGTCAGAACATCTGCCTTGGTATATACCACAGTTGCGGTCTAGTGTCAGAACATCTGCCTTGGTATATACCACAGCTGCGGTCTAGTGTTAGAGCATCTGCCTTGCATGCAGAATGTCTTGGGCTCAATCCCCATCCTTGTCATATCAAAGACTTGAAAAATAGCAATGGCGCTCATTGCTTGGAGCTCAGCATTTAGAGGAAAATTCTAGGAGTGGCCGACACGTTGTCATGCAATGTGACCGAATGGGTATCATGACATATGTATGTGGCACGATACACCAGTGAGGCAGCGATTAGAATACATGTACTATAACATTGAATTTATTCTTCAATGAATATAAATATATTCAAATCAAATTGTCTCAAGAAGACAGCGTCGTGAAACGCCTGATTATCTAATTATATAACTTGAAGTCTGATAACTGATCATGTTACATATAACTATGAATGAATAATATTGTTTTGACTATGATAGAAAATATTCCGTCCCTTCTAGTACCTGTTTGTTGTAACTCGACACAGCCTCATCCCTGCGAAAACAGTCATTCTTTGAGATGAAATCTTAACCTCAAACCTTTGTTTATCACAAAACTTTAAGAATCATAAATAATGTACACTTTCAGATGGCTGGGTTTCCGTTTAGAGTTTCTGGGAAACTGTATTGTTCTAGCAGCAGCCATATTTTCTGTCGTAACTGCCGGCAACACAGGTGGCCTGGTCGGATTGTCCATATCATATGCTCTACAAGTATGTCTTTTTAGCTCAACTGAGCTGAAGGCTCAAAGGTGAACTTTTGTGATCGTCTGGTGTCCGTCGTCTGTCATCCGTCGTCCGTTGTTAACTTTTAGCTTCTAACAACTTCTCCTCTGAAACCACTGGGCCAATTTTGATATATCTTCACAGAAATGTTTCTTGGGTGACCCTCTACCTATTTTGTTCAAGCCATCTTGATTCGTCAAAAAACATGGCCGCCAGGGGGCGGGGCAAGTTTAATTAGTAAAAACTTAAAAAAATCTTCTTGTCAGAAACGACTGGCTCGATTTTAAAATAATTTCACAGAAATGTTCCTTGGAGGACCCTTCATCAAGTTTTTTTGAACCGTAGTGATTCGTAAAAAAACATGGCGCCAAAGGGGTGGGGTTAGTTAGCTACCGTATATAAGCTATAGTAAAAACTTAAAAAATCTTCTTGTCAGAAACCACTGAGCCAATTTTTATAAAACTTCACAAAAAAGCTCGTTTGGTGGCCCTCTACCAAGTTTATTCAAGCCATCTTGATTTGTCAAAAAACATGGCTGCCAGGGGGCGGGGCAAGTTTAATAAGTAAAAACTTTAAAAAAAATCTTCTTGTCAGAAACTTCTGGCTGGATTTTAAATATTTTCACAGAAGTGTTCTTTGGAGGACCCTTCACCAAGTTTGTTCAAACGTAGTAATTTGTCAAACAACATGGCGGCCAGGGGTTGGGGTTAGTTTACTATATAAGCTATAGTAAAAACTTAAAACTTTTCTTGTCAGAACCACCAGATCGATTTTAAAACAGAAATGTTCCTTGGGTGACCCTTTACCAAGTTTATTCAAGGCGTTGTGATTTGTTAAAAAAAACATGATGCAACAGTGAGGTGCTAGTTTACTATATAGGCAGCTTAAGTAAAAACTTCAAAAGCCTTCTTGTCAGAATCTACTGACCTGATTTCGATGTAAATTCACTGACATTTACAATGGGTGAACCTCTACAATGTTTGTTCCAGCCATTGCTATTCGTCATAAAACATAGTCGCCAGGAGTGGAGGCTGGTTTTCTTTATATGGATATATAGTAAAAACTTTCTTTCGATATCTGATATCCATATATCTGCACAATGATACTATTATTATTACACAACTCTTCTATGCATCTGTTACATTTTCAAAACAAATCAATATTCTAACTACTCGCCCATCTCGTTTTTCTGGAATTTTGTGTGTATTATTATATAATCTACTTAAGTTGGGTGCCTCAAGGTCACTCAGCGATATAGGGCCATTTTGGCCCTCTTGTTTAAGTATTTAAATACTTGTTACATATAATAAAATATTATTCAGTCTCATGGTCTCTCTTTACATGATTGCTTCTTGCATATAATGACATATAACATTTCGTTTGATCTTACATTATCTCTTTGTTCATATTTTATTTGATATAAAGGTCCCCTTTCACATGATTGTTATTTGTATTTTATGACATATACAACTTTATTTGATATAAAGGTCCCCTTTCACATGGTCGTTACTTGTATTTTATGACATATACAACTTTATTTGATATAAAGGTCCCCTTTCACATGGTTGTTACTTGTATTTTATGACATATACAACTTTATTTGATATAAAGTTCCCCTTTCACATGGTTGTTACTTGTATTTTATGACATATACAACTTTATTTGATATAAAGTTCCCCTTTCACATGGTTGTTACTTGTATTTTATGACATATACAACTTTATTTGATATAAAGGTCCCCTTTCACATGGTTGTTACTTGTATTTTATGACATATACAACTTTATTCGATCATATGGCCTCCCTTCTCTACATGATATTCCTTAGCAACCTTAGTTTTTCAGCCACAGCGGTGATCATCTTCATTGTTGTTGCTAATGTGATCTTCAGTGTCATCCAGATTTAGATGCACTTATCCACTGACACTATTGTAGCTTTGGTAAAAGCTTGACTGCCACAATCGTATTGTAGTGACTGGTGGATATCTACATCAGGCGTACCTCTATAAAAACTCTTTGTAACAGTTAGCGTTCATTTAGTAAAAAAATAACAATTAAGAAATCCAAAGGAAGCTATCTGGGTTTTTTTAATTGTTAAGTATTTACTAAATGAACGCTAACTGGCTTAGTGTTGAGCGTCATTTGACTAACAGTTTAACGTCATTTGACTGACTCCGGGTGGAGCTACGATGAAAGCTGAGATGACTGATGCTTTAAAGTTGATTCTAAGGCCGTTTCTAAGCATAGCTCACGCGGCTTTGTAGTTAGTACATTGCTCGTTCAGAATTTAATCAAAGGTGGAGTCCGTGCAATGCTATTCACGTGTGCGCAGTGATAATGAACTTTTTAATAATTAAGAACAGCTTAATAATTGAATTATTCTGTATGCTGTTTTAACAAATAAGAGCGACACAATTTGGAACATTGAAGCAATTTCATTGGTTGTCTAGTGATGTTAAACACTAAGTTATATACGAGTATGCTCTTTGTTTAATATATTTAATGTGATCAGTGTTGTAAGTGACGTCCAATCAGATGGCATAATAAAAATGACATCATATTTTATGCATAACTTTGCTAATACATTGATTAAACATTGGACCATATGAAAGATTTATTGGAGAGTGTTAAAAGATTAAAAATATATTATATCAACTTATGTTTCAGTAATTCTAGGATTACCCTCATATTAAAAAAAAAAACAATTTAGAACCAAATGCTCTGTAGGCCTTTGCTGTGTATCTTGTTTTCATAGCTTACTATAATACTACAGTTTTCATCCAATCTTTACCAAACTTCTCAAGAATTTATGGCCATGGAATCTCATATACAGGCCCTATATTGAGCTTCTTGTTACATAATTTATGATTTGTTAATTGTATTACCAAATATATATAATAAGTTTAGTCTAATATTCTGATTTCAGGATCCCTCCCAGTTAAAGGTCATATCCCCATGTGTTTTTAAACAAAATTAAGATTTAAAACATGTCCAGTTTTAGTAAAGTGATTGATATATATTAATACCAATTATTTAATTCACATTGTAATATCATTTTTATCAATGGATAGAATTCCATTTTGATTTTTATTAATTTAATAAAATGAAAACAAGAAAATATCAACAAACAATTTCTTTCTCAGTTAATACCAATCCCCTAAAAACTTATTTTGGAAAATGTAATGTTACGAGGGTTTTAAATCAGGAATGAAATATTAATTAAATTCAAAAGTGGCAAAAACTAAATAACCTTTGATACCTGTCAACCAAAACAATAGCTCCATTAAGATGTGAACCGCAGGTGGAAATTATTACATTGATATAGTTAATATAATTTATATTACAAGATAGATTTTTTTAATTTGATTCCGCTAATAAGATGAAAATTTACGTGTTTATTTTTCTCTCTCATATATTTGGTAAATCAGATAACAAATTCGCTGAACTTCCTGGTGAGAAATACGAGTGACGTCGAGACAAATGTTGTATCCGTGGAGCGTGTAAAAGAATACACGCAGGCACCAACAGAGGTGAGAGGGGGGATTGATTGTCACGTGGAACTAGAATCCTGGGTTTATCCAGAATATGTTCTTTGTTAAAACTGATATATGTTAGAGGCTTGGCTCACATATTAAACTACATACTAAACTACATATATATGTGTGTGTGTGTGTGTGTGTGTGTGTGAGTGTGTGTGTGTGTGTGTGTGTGTGTGTGTGAAGGTTTTGCTTTAATAATAGTGTAGGTTACACAAATCCTCAATTGTCTGATTGTTTATGTCAGTGAACTGCAAGTAAATATAGTGTCAGCAGAGCGAGTTAAGGAATACACAAAATTAACAACCGAGCAATGTTCCACGCAAAGCATTAAATATGTTCATTCAATACACCTATGATCACCTGTCCAGTGTCTCCCATATTCAAAAGTAAAAAAAAAGCACATTTTATGTATCATAAATGTCTATTCAAAGCTTATTTGTCGTTGTAAATACAATGCATCTTGTTTTTAATTAAATGACATGTATTACAGAAAGTTAAAAATATAAAAATTACTGTCAGTAAAAATGTAAAGCAATACTGTGAGTAAAATATATGAAAAATTAATAAAGAATAAGTAAATGCTATGTTAATTAGTAAATGCTATGTTAATTAAAGCATAATGAAGAATGACTGTAGGTAACAATTTGGATTTACTTAAAATCTTTTTATACAAAATTCTGTTTTTATCTCACATTAGAGACATGATATTATAACTGGATGTTTTGCTGGTTCCAGGCCCAATGGGTACTACCCTTCCATCGTCCAGCCAGGGACTGGCCACAAAATGGAAATGTCCGCTTTAACAACTATTCTACCAGATATAGAGAAGGTCTTGACCTCGTGTTGAAGGGAATATCGTGTGACATCATGGGTGGAGAAAGGGTAAGCCCATTTGATGAATGTATTGCAGCTTATTTGTCAATATCTGGTTCAAATATGCCTTGAAGAGTATTAATACATGTGATGTATCACATTAGAGAGAAAGAGATACAAACTAACATGATTTGAGTCGCAGATCTGAAGACATGACGGTTAGATGTTCTGCAATTTATGTTCTGTAATATTCAATGAAATATTTTGTATTCTTGTTTTCATAAATAAGAGATCAAGTGGTGATGACTGTTTCATGCAGCTTGTCATATGTATCTTTTAATCTACACTGCCGTATGCTTTCGTCGCTTCTTCGTGGTTAAATCACCGGCTGATTTATTAGTCCCCCACCGGACGGGAATATAGGTTTACCCTCCGTTTGCCTGTCCAGCGTCTGCCCGTCCATCCAGAAATATTACTTAAAAAATAGTCAAGCTAGATATAGGAAACATTGCATGTGGATAGAGGACAAGAAAGCTATAATGCAGATTGCTTTATTTCTTTCATTCGGACAAAAATTATGGTTGCTATAGCAACAGCATTTGTAAAATTGCAGATTCAACCTGAATCATCTTGTAACACAAATACGTATCCTAGCTACATGTGTGAAACTATCATGTAGATAGAAAGAAATAAGGAGATGATGCGCATTATCTTATGACTTATCAGTCATTCAAATATTGTGGTTGTTGTGGCAACAAAATTGGTAAACTGGTAGGTGACTTAATATGTATAGCTTGTAATGCTACAGTGTCTTGCTAAGTACCATCTGTGAAATCATCAAATCACCATGATGTCATTCTTCATAGGTTTATGGCTGTCAGATGTACTTATTGATTTTAACGTCATTTTGACATATAACAGGTTATTTGTTTGATTTACTATCGTATTAGTTGAGAAGACCTAAGAATGCATCTGAATTAACCACTATCATCCTGCAAGTAGCATGTATGATTTCTTACAAACAGATTGTGAACAGAACTGCACTCAAACTCGCAACCTAAGTGGTGAACGGTAAATGATCTTGCGACAGCAGCTTGGACCACATGACAGTGTAGGGGTCATAAATGTAGTTGTTACTGAAGGCAAAAAAATATATCACCGTCAAAGACATTTTCTTTAACAAGTGATGTACAAATAATTTTTAGAAATATGATAGCATAGGTAATAGCAGATGATAATTTATTTGCTATGAATGTATTTGCTAGGTTGGCATTGTGGGACGAACTGGTGCAGGGAAGTCTTCTTTGACTGTTGCTTTGTTCCGACTGATAGAGTCTGCAGGTGGAAACATCGTGATTGACGGTGAACGTATCTCTGACATGGGACTCCATGATCTACGAGCAAAACTTACCATTCTTCCACAGGTTTGTATCAGTGTGTCATGGCAACGTCCTGTATAACATTCCATATTCGAAGGTTACGTATCACCCTGACACACCGCGTGAGTTTTTATATACCCGGTGTCTGATATCCTTCCATCCACTTTTGCTTCAAAGGAATTCTTCTCTGAAGCGGTTGGCAGGTTTTCATCCATTTTAGATTGACGCATTCATATAATATGATGCTTTCTCAAAATTGTTCAAGTCCTGACCCTTTGTCAAATGTGGCACCGCCTTAGGATTTTTAAGTGTGTTGTATTTATTTAAAAAAAAACTTTTCCAAAACTTGAGGTTTGATTGTTTGCATGTAGGATAACTTTTTTACTATTTAAGCTTGATTGCCAAGAAAGACCAAAGCTTATATGAACTGCTTTCGAGTCCGATTTTTTGGTAAAACCAGTTCTTGGTGTTGTTTTTATTATATGTATTGTGTCGAGCAGGGGATCGGACCTGCAATCTCTGATGTGAGCGGCCAACACACTATTCACTGTAATACTGCTATCATTTCAGGATCCAGTTTTGTTTTCTGGCACTTTGAGGATGAATCTTGATCCTTTTGACAACTTTAATGATGAAAAAATATGGCAAGCCCTAGAACATGCCCACATGAAATCATTTGTGTCTGGTCTGCCTGATCGGTTGTCACATGAGTGTGGAGAGGGTGGACAAAACCTGAGGTAAAACTTAATGCCAGTGCATGGCTTCTGTTAGGATATAAGACAAATATGTGCATAGGTATGATACAATATTTATATACATGTAAAACATGTGGTAACATTTTATTTAATTTTTTCTATGATAATGAATATTGTGCTGTCAAAATTTAGGTTTTATTTGAAGTGCAACTTATGGAAAGAAAAACATTTGGCTGCTAGGGATTGATAAAGTATGGCTTCTTACGTGGACTGCTTTTGTATTTGATGAAAGGCCAATGCCAAGGTCAATGTCTCTATGCTAGTAAATTAACCTGTCAAAAAAATCGGTCTTGGACATGAAATGGGAAATTGAAGCCTTTTCAAAATATTTTTCTGCAAACATTCAAATTAACTGTCATTGGCCAATATTCAAGAACAAGCATGTCTCTTCATGGAGGAGATTTCTATAAGATTTATCTTCCGTTCTAATCCTTATTTATACTTATACTGATTTGTGTGTATGTAAATTTGAAAAAAATAAATATGTTTAAAGCATGCATGTCTCTTTCAAGATGATAACAGTGAATAATGGTCAAGATCAGTGTTGATATAAAGAAATGTTTGTTTTACTTTTATTGGAAGCAGAGATTGCCAAACGTCTCTATTTTCACAAATACAATCAAATGTCCACGACAGTCAAACGCCTTTAAGAAATGAAGCATAGATATCCTTACTCTCCCAAGTCAGCGGACGATTTCCTCTTCGTTTAAATATGAGATAGTTATATGCGAACGATGCAAAGGAGAGTAAGATAGCCTTAGTGATAAGTGGATAATGGGTCAAGATCTTGACTGCTTTAATTCAAATTTAGGTCATTTCAACTCAGTAACTTCAGTTTCAATTTTGGAGTTTTGACAAGACTTCAATGCAAGATATTTTAAAATATTCTATACATTCTCCTTAGAGTGTCTTAAAGCTTTTATAATATTTAAGTACCTGAAATTTTAATTCAAGTTGAACACATTGATTTTTGGAAAAAATATTAAAGGGAGTGTATCAGGTAGAAAACACTGTAAATGTCTTAGAAATGAAATTATTTGTGAAATTGATTGAAAAAACAACATCTCATTATAATTAATAAACAGAGTCGGAATAGTTTAGTAATGGTATGGAAAATCCACCAAAATGAGACAAATTTGATTTTTACATTGAACTGATAAACTTGAAACAAAATTCATTTTCAATATATTATTTTGGCAAATTTAAATATATATCCTTTTTCTCAAAATGGAGTCTGTGAGTTTATAAAGGCAATTTCAAAATTTGTGATTCTCTTTAATCTATCACTGCAATGCTAAGTATTCGTCTACCATTACAGTGTTGGTCAGAGACAGCTGGTATGTTTGGCACGAACCCTCCTTCGCAAGACAAAAATTCTTGTTTTGGACGAGGCAACTGCTGCTGTTGACATGGAAACAGATGACCTCATACAGAAGACGATAAGAGAGGAGTTTAGAGGATGCACCATACTGACTATCGCTCACAGATTGAACACAATCATGGATTATGACAAGTAAGTGTGAACATTATGCTGATTTGTTTAAATGGAATGTGTTGATATTTACAAACCATCAAAAGCAAGGTGGTTGTGTTGTGGATATTGTGTTGTTGGTCACTCACAGGAGAGGTTGTGGGTTCAATCCCAGGATCAACCTAATGGCACCTCTTAAACAACACCCAGGACATAAATTCATCAATATTTTGAGTCTGAGATTTAGACTCGGGCTCAATTTGTCAAAATTTAAGATTAAAAAAACATTTATTAAGTAAGAAAATTACTCTATTTATTTGATACAAGCAGTTTTAATGATTATTTAACAGAAATTGCTAAAGGATCACATATTACCCAAAATAAAGTTACAGGGTTTACAAATATGTAAGATTTTGAGTCAGAAATTGCTAGGATCACATGTATATTATCCAAAATAAAGTTACAGTGTTTACAAATATGTAAGATTTTGAGTCAGAAATTGCTAGGATCACATGTATATTATTCAAAATAAAGTTACAGGGTTTACAAATATGTAAGATTTTGAGTCAGAAATTGCTAGGATCACATGTATATTATCCAAAATAAAGTTACAGGGTTTACAAATATGTAAGATTTTGAGTCAGAAATTGCTAGGATCACATGTATATTATCCAAAACGAAGTTACAGGGTTTACAAATATGTAAGATTTTGAGTCAGTGTCTGGGGACAGAAAATTAACCCAGAATATAAGGGAACGTATCAGAATGGGAGGCAATTTCATTGTGAAAACATAATTATTCCCTAATTTTATCAATTATTATTCGTCTGTTTATTTTCTCCACAGAATTGTAGTACTGGACCAAGGGCTCATAAAAGAGTTTGACAATCCACAGGCCCTCCTCAAGGATCCTTCCACTATATTCTATGGCATGGCCAAAGATGCAAATCTTGTCTAAATCTGCTTGTAGCATCTTCTACTGTTGAAAGTGATCTATATGTACAGAAAAGTTGACGTCTCATGATTAAGTTTATCTAGGTAGAATAGTAGAATTGTACAAAGATTGAAATTGGCTGAATACCTGAACCAATACAAAGGAAAGGATTTTATGTACTTGTTTTGGTTGAATGGCTGTTACGAAACCCCGGTGATCTCGCTTGATTTATGTGAACTTGTGGCGATAAGTTATAGTGAAAATCAGAAAATTAAGTTATTTGTGGAAATGATATATACTTTGTTAAGAAATGTGTGACGAGTTGTATTCTCAAAAAAGATTTCTTTTTAAAGAATTCAGTTGTAGAAACAGCAGATTTTTATCAGAAAAAGCATTATGAATTTCTCAAATAGTATTTAGCCTGACTCAATATGTGTAGACCTAACCAAAACCTTTTCATAAGAAAAAAATCTGGAGTCTATCATATGTTCTTTGAGGAAAATAATTTTCACTTAGCTAATATAAGACATTATTTTATATGTTGTATCTTAGATTTGATTTTAAGCTCTACTAGCCAAAAACCAGAAATGCTTAATGGTGTTTTCTGTCGTATACAGTCAGTGTCTTACGTCACATCCTGTCATCAGCAATCGGCAGCATAGAAACCTCTGTGTAACCATTATACCAACTATACTAAAACTTCACATGGTTTTTTCTCATGTATGTGAGACTACACACAAGATTTTTTTGGTTTGAAATATTTTCTCATTTCTCATCCCCCCCCCCCCCCCCCCCCCCCCCCCCCCCCCCTTAGTAGAGCTTATTTAAGGGATACTTATGATTACAATAAAGATTAATATAACATTAAAATGGATCTAATTTTGCCTAAATTTTTACAGAACCAATGTTGGGAAAGATATTGGCTGCTAACGCCAGAGGTCGTAGATTCGATCTCCAGCTGGCCTCTGAAACAACAAGTTTTGAGTGCTGGGGATCAAACTCAAAACCACTGAGCGACCAACACTTTAACTACTTCACTACTCCCACATTTAAACCTTGTGACTTTTTCTAACTTTATAGTCTATCCTAAAATAGAGGAAATATGTTTTTAATCACAAGATATGCCCGAAGCTCAAATGACCAATCACTTCATGGAAAATTAACAAGATGATTTATGTTCAGTGAAGAAGTAGGAACTACAAAAGTTTTATTCATCTTTTTTAATACACATTGATGATATGATATAATCTTCCGGTGTAAGGTCAGGAGTCTCTTTAGACTGCAAAGTTGACCTGATAAAGTGGGTGGGGCGTGAAACAGCCACCTGCTTCTAGTGAATTATAATTTAATGTCTGGTATGTTACAGTTAGAACTTAGTACTCAGTGATCAGCATCTAAGCTCAACAAAGTTGGCTGGATTAGCTGGGTAACTCTATATATGTAATACTTAACTGTACGCTAATGGTATGGCACATTACAATGCAAATTTATTAACTGCAATTTCAATAATTTACTTTCAAGAAACGGGAAGCAAATGGCATTAGGTGTGTTCTTGGTAGTTCTATGGTGAAAGTTTTCTTGGCAACCTCATGTCGGTTTCTCAGTTACAACTATGAACTTCACATTTTACACTTCACACATTGCATTACCGGTTGCACACATTATATTTATCGTTTCACACATTGCATTACTGGTTGCACACATTATTCTAGGATTCAATCCTGGACCAAACAACCAAACGGGGGACTTAGGATTTCTCTAAGATTCAATTGATATAAAGTCGAGAAGTGTTATCATATTTTATTTTCACAATATTACATAATCAAGTATTCCCAAATTAAATCAAATCACTTTGTTTGTTTCAGTATAAGTGGAGCGCATGTTCATGTCCGTTGTGACTTCAACAGATAACTGCTATTGAAGCTAAAGATTCTCACGCAAGGAAGCGACCGAGGGCATATATAACTAAAACTTTGTTGCACTTAAGTATGATAGCCACACACCCCTTTGGTGTACTAAAAACCAAACCAGGTACCCCATTGGTACCATGATAACAACAGGCACCCCATTGGTACCATAATAATATCGGGTACCCCCTTAGTACCAAATAAAAGCAGGTGCCCCTTTGACACCATAATACAACCAGGTTACAGCGCAACTTTGCCTACTTCCTGTTTCAACATAAAGTAGTCTTACATAAACGGGTGAGACAATGTAAGAACGCCTAGCCCTTATCGCTCTCTGGCCAGTTCTTACATGCTCCAAAAACCACTCCCAAAAAAATAATTTTTAGCCGCATGAGTCTCCTCCATATCACAGATGACTGCTATGGTATGTTGAAAGACCCATGGGCATGCAAAAGAATGGATTTGAAATATGCCAATACATAAGTAATATTTCGTTATGCCCCCGATCGCATCCAAACGTAAGAATTTTCCGCAGACATGACAAAGAGAGATGAAAAAAAGAAAAGGAAAGAAAGCAAAAGAATAATGAAGAAAAATAGGAGATAGCAACTTTCATAGATACATAACAATAAAATATACAGTTCAAACTATTTGTCATTATTACGTTTGCCTAAGACAGTCACTTTGTTAGCTCTCGTTGTTTTCACTTGGAACTATATCAACGTCAGTTCGTTTCCGCCACTGCTGGCACATTTGAAAAGGTAACATGTTAACACTGAATTGTTACTGTTAATCGTTTAAACTCGACGGTTCACAAACAACACCTGGACCAAAATGTTTATTGCCTGCTCAGTTCCGAAGACGAGATCGCCACATTTCGGACTGTTGTAGTGCGAAGCCTTTGTGTCTTTGAACGTGCCTCAATTCCATGGTGTATAACATGTACTGAAATTAAATAACTGACCAACAGTTAACATGTTAATTCTGTATGCATAAAATAGAGGAGATTTTTAGAAATTGTAACTTGGTTAAGGGTGCGGTGGGTGGGTTGATGTTTTGCTTTAACCCGTGCAATATGAAAGTGCGAGGGCGACGTGGCGGTCACATGGCCTTATATACCCGACCAGTTCACGTCCGATATCGCGAGGATTAGTTACTATAGAGAAACTAGCGTCTTTAAAAAACAACTTGTTTCCGTAAAGCGTGTCCGAAAATATACGGAAATTGTTACCAGAATAACCAAGATTAATCTTTAAAATTAATCTCTATTATTCTAGGATTCAATCTCGGACCAAACAACCAAACGGGGGACTTAGGATTTCTCTAAGATTCAATTGATATAAAGTCGAGAAGTGTTATCATATTTTATTTTCACAATATTACATAATCAAGTATTCCCAAATTAAATCAAATCACTTCGCTTGTTTCAGTATAAGTGGAGCGCATGGTCATGTCCGTTGTGACTTCAACAGATAACTGCTATTGAAGCTAAAGATTCTCACGCAAGAAAGCGACCGAGGGCATATACAACCAAAACTTTGTTGCACTTAAGTATGATAGCCACACACCCCTTTGGTGTACTAAAAACCAAACCAGGTACCCCATTGGTACCATGATAACAACAGGTACCCTATTGGTACCATAATAATATCGGGAACCCCTTTAGTACCAAATAAAAGCAGGTGCCCCTTTGACACCATAATACAACTAGGTTACAGCGCAACTTCGCCTACTTCCTGTTTCAATATAAAGTAGTCTTACATAAACGGGTGAGACAATGTAAGAACGCCTAGCCCTTATCGCTCTCTGGCCAGTTCTTACATGCTCCAAAAACCACTCCCAAAAAAATAATTTTTAGCCGCATGAGTCTCCTCCATATCACAGATGACTGCTATGGTATGTTGAAAGACCCATGGGCATGCAAAAGAATGGATTTGAAATATGCCAATACATAAGTAACATTTCGTTATTCCCCCGATCGCATCCAAACGTAAGAATTTTCCGCCACAAAATAAAATATTATTTTATTTCCCCAAAATTCTTATTCTAAAATCTTTAACAGATACTCCCTAACTGCGTCTAAATAATAGTCAATGCCAACGTCTGATAAGTGTACGTCGTCGTTCCGATAGAAACCAGGAGTTTTAGAGTCAATATCCACGGTTAATGTTTTTCCCGCTCGTTGTCCGCCGAATTGATTGATACGTTTTCTTTTCTTTTCGATACCCTTAACGTCTTTGTCTGGAACGCCCCAGTTTAACCTTGGTAGAATGTCAATCCACACGATAAGCACATCCGAAAACGCTCTTTCTATATAGCTGAAGGAATCGCTCAAAATTTTGAAAATACACTTGACAGAATGTTTTGTAATGTCGTTTCCCCCTAAATGAATTAAGATAACCTTTGGCGGCTGTCTAAAGAGTGCCGGTAGCTGCAGACTATGAACGCAATCGTCGAGGCTCATTCCTCTTTTGCACCACCAAGCAATCGTGTTACCGTTTGGCATGTTTAGATCCGCCGCACCCCTAGCCACAGCCCTAGTGCCAGCCCAGTATGGGATAGAGTCCCCAATGACCCATATATCTGTAAATATCTAATAATTTTAATTAGACTCTAATGTAAGACCTATGGGCAGAAGAGCGCCATCTACCGATCTTCATTATGGCGGATCCAGGTATCCCCATGCTAGCCAGATGCGTAGCCCTACCTATACGAAAGCTATGAGTTTGGAAATTGTTCGAGCCAAGTTTTAAACGGCAGACACATTTCTTCAAAACTGCCGAAAATTGGTATCTTGTAACTGGAGAACTGTTTGCATGAATGAACAAGGGACCTGTATGGTTCAATTTAGTATCATAGTATATTTTTAACGTACAGACGGGGCATATAAGCTGATTTTCGTCGCATGGTATTTTAAGAATTACGGGTTGACCTCGCTGATTGGTTTTAAATTTATGTATTGTAACCTGAACTGCATTGCCAGAAGTATCAAAAACAATATCACTGGAACGCAGAATGTTATCGCATGACCTGGTGACTGTTAATTCGCCTACTCGAAATAAGCCAAAGAACGCGAGACAAAACATAGCCTTCAATAAGTTTGATTCGTATGCATCGAAACAAACCTGTGGTAGTACCCTGCAAATTTCTTCTAACATATTCAGGGTGATGGGTGCCCTGCTATCGAATGAAGGGCGAGATCTATGACAACTTTCCAGTAGTTTTTTGATGATAAATGATTCTGAGATATCATACCAACTATTAATTTTATGAGAAAATGACAGTCCTGATATATATGTTGAAATAGTTTTTGGCGATTTAGCTTTTTCGAAAAGGAAAACGATGAAAAGGGTGATATCTTTCATAGGCGCCGGCCACGCATCTGGCAAATTATAAAGTGTTAGGAATGATTGAAAAGCGTTTAACGCCGTGTTGTAAGTGAATGCCGTATTTCTGGCTATCCCTGCACGAACCAGTTACTTGTATCTATTGTGAAGATATCCCAAAGTTGGCGTGGCACTGGTGTTGGGTTCGAGTCTGCTTCCGGCGCCAACATTCTGAACCGGGAGAGCTGAAAGCGAGATAACGCATCACTTATTTCGTTTTTTGCCCCAGGGATATGCGAGGCTTTAATCAAGCAATTAAAACGCAAACACTGCAGTGAGAGTATTCTTAGTAAGGTAACTACCGGCGATGACTTTGAAGTTATGGTATTTAAGATGTGAACTACAGCTTGATTATCACAATGAAAGTGTATTTTCTTGTTACGCAACTGCTCGCCCAATATAAAAACCGCTACGACGATAGGAAACAATTCTAACGCGGTAATATTTTTTGTTAGGCCGTTCTCTTGCCACTTTAATGGCCACCTCGCATTACACCAATGTCCCTTATACCAAATTCCGAAGCCTATGCCGCCGGCGCTATCGGTGTACAATTGCTCGTCGTCATTTGACACCCAAAACTTGTCATGAAATACGGAGATGCCGTTATAATTTCTGAAAAAATGTAGCCACATTTCTAGATCTAGTTTTTTTTTCTTTGCTCACGCGAACGTGATGGTATGAGCGTGTCACGCCGCAGGTGGAATTAATAAGCCGGCAACAAAACGGTCTTCCTACTGCTATTGCGCGATAACAAAAATTTAGTGACCCTATGAGCGACTGCATTTCTTTTAATGTTACCGACTTTTTTAACAGAGTGTATTGAATTTTTTTAATTACTTCAGTAATTTTCGCTAGCGGGATTCGAACCTCCATTTTCTGAGAATCCAGTTCTAAGTCCAAGAAAACAAGAACTTGAGTCGGACCTTCGGTTTTCTCATCTGCTAGCGGTACACCCAAGTCTTGCATAATCGTTGTAAATACTTGCATCAGAGCATAACAACTTGCATGGCTTTTTTCGCCTCCTAAAAAATCATCTAAGTAATGAATTAGACGGTCTGATTTCATGTTAGTCTTGACACAGAATTCGAGGAAAGTTGAAAAAATTTCAAAAAGGCTCGGAGATATGCTACAGCCAAAAGGTAGTGATTTATCAAAATAAATTTTACCGCTGAGAGAAAACCCTAACAGCTCGTAATCTTCGGGGTGTATTGGCAATAATCTAAACGCGTTTTTAATGTCCATCTTAAATAAAAAACAGTTTACCCCAAGATCATGAATCATTTGAATCGCTTGGTCGAATTCTGTGTACTTAACCGAGCATAATTTGGGGTCGATGAAATCATTGATAGACATGCCCTCCGGGTATGATAGGTGATGTATAAGTCTATATTCCCCTTGATTTTTCTTGGGAACAATGCCTATAGGTGAAATGTGTATGTTTTTAATAGGGCTGACGTCGAAAGGGCCTGCAACCCGGCCCGCGTCTATCTCTTTTTGTATTTTTCCTTGAGCGATTTCTGGTAGTTGCTTAATAGATTTGAGATTTTTTGACAAGCGGGTTTCACGTGGACCCGTGTAGTTTAATTTAAAGCCATGTTTAAAACCGTTCAAAAGAATAGTGGCATCCGATGACTCATAATAACTTAACCAAAGTTGTAAGGCTTGTATATTGATTGGTGAAAAAGCAAGCTTGACGATGTTAGATAACATAGGTGAGTTTTTAACTTCTGCTCGAGCCTCGTTGACCACGGGGGTAGCCACGCTGCCCTCGCCACATTCCCCGGCCACGAAAAGAACTAGTACTGGAAACTGGCGGGGCTTGATTCGCTTTGTCCCCTATATTTTCTGTTTGTGGGGCGTACGGTGCTATGTGGGATTTAGCGCCCGTGTTACAGTGAAGCAAGGCATGAAAACGGCCACAATGGAAACAGACATGCCTGAATTTGCAGTTTTGCCACTGACAAGCACCCTTATTGAAAGCTATACAAATTTTAGCGGCATACAGCTTTTGTACCACGTGACTAGCAACAGGCTCATTACTGAGCGGCATGCACCTTATCCAAAGGTCGTGATTAATCGCAGTCCACGAGGCTGGCGTAAGAGCTTGGCGCATGCGAAACTGCTGATCGTACACTTTCCAGAATTTCCCCCCATGACGGGAGGAACATTCGCGGATTACATAAAGATATTGCAGCAACTCGTGAATTTTGTTCGGATGTGTCGCCAAATAAATAGACATGTAAATTATAAACGCGTCTGTCCAGCGTTCAATCGAGCCGATATCATCTTTACACTCGCTCGGACGGCTTTCTATATACCGTTATGTGATAATCTCAAAGTACTACCTGAAGTAAATTCGGCCAGTTCCACCGCACCCTTTAAAAGTAAAGCCAAATTTAGATATTCGCCTTTACATATTTTCTGTTTTAGTGTAGAAGGAACGTGTAAGGCGATATCATCTTGTGCTATGCGTGCAAAATAGCCATGTGAACTAACGTTATCAAGGTTCGGTAATTGATTCATTCCTGTAAAAATATTGCTATTCGGGTCTGTCTGTTGACCCACGTGTCTGATAACGCCGGGTAGGTTCGAATCCGGCATGTCACTATCAGTGTTGAAATCTTTAGGCGGGTTATCATGCACATTACTCGTGTTAGTTTCGCCATTTTTCCCAGTCGCTCTCTGAGGTAAAATTTTAGATACCTGAATAATTTGTTCAAAATCGATGACGTTACCTTTATCTACGTCCGTTCCATCATCCACTGAGGGTTTCCGCAGTTTTGCAGCTGCCCGTGTAACTACCTGTCTCCTCTTAACACATTTACCCCTCCCCGGCATAGCTATATACGATATTGATGTTTTGCTTTTACCCGTGCAATTTGAAAGTGCGAGGGCGACGTGGCGGTCACATGGTCTTATATACCTGACCAGTTCACGTCCGATATCGCGAGGATTAGTTACTATAGAGAAACTAGCGTCTTTAAAAAACAACTTGCTTCCGTAAAGCGTGTCCGAAAATATACGGAAATTGTTACCAGAATAACCAAGATTAATCTTTAAAATTAATCTCTATTATATTTATCGTTTCACACATTGCATTACTGGCTTCACACATTATATTTATCATTTCACACATTGCATTATTGGTTTCGCACATATCCTGTAAACAGGTATGATTGTGATCTATTCAGAAAAAATGGATTTTACCATGGTCAACTGTGGATTTAAATATAACTCAAATAAAACAACCTGGTAAAATAATATTTATTTTTATTTATAATCTGAATAAATGGTAACTCTATTATAAGTGTATAAACAATTGTAAATGTTTTTAATTCTAATATAATATAATTATATGATCACACACATAAATACAGATGTTGAAACATGAAAATATAAACAAGAAATCACAAAAATACAAAAAAGTCTAGAAAAATTAACAAAGATAAAGATTCTATAATGATATAAACAAAATGGAAAAAGTCATAAAGATAAATATTTTTGAAAATTACAACCTTCATTTGTCCATATTTGATTTACTTAGAATAACCAAAGTTGCATTGTTTACATGAGCATGGAATAATTAATAATTTAATTATTAGTGACCCTTGACATTTCTGATGAATAATTAATTGATGTGATTTTAAAGGGCATATATCAGGATTTTTCAAAATGTTAAAAATTGCTTAAACATTTTTTTCAAATATATCATTCCTATATATACTCACTGACCCTGTGTTGCCAAAAGGATATCTATTTAAACAGGCAAAAATAATACATTGAAATAGGATTTTCTAACTTTGGCTATATGCCTAGGTTAGACTAAAATATGTAAACTGCTTAAAAATTGCAACATATTTTGTTATGTATTAAATGACTCATATGATATCCTTTTGATTTCAAATTGACCCATTCTACAGGTTTACACATGCACAAGTTTAAATTTCGTTTCAAGTTTTAACACTTCAATTTCAATATTAAATTTGTCACTTTTTGGTGGATTAGATATACCAAGCCATTTGGATGTTATCTAATAATGCTAATGAGATACTTTTTATCCATTTTAATAATTATTTTATTTTGTAAGACATTTCATTTGAATTGAAATGTCTAACAAAATAAAATAATAATTAAAATGGATCAATTTGAAATCAAAAGGTGGATATCATATGACTCATTTAATACATAACAAAATATGGTGCAATTTTTTAAGCAGATTATATATTTTAGTCTAACCTCGGCATATAGCCAAAGTTAGAAAATCCTATTCCAATGTATTACAATTTTCAATCTTAAATTATTATCTGGAACATCATATTAAATATTGAGTTTCACAGTTAAGTTATTCTTTGTAGTAAAACAATATTGATGCAATTAGCAATTTTCTTTCATAATTATATATATTTTGGCACAGGTTGTTCAATAGTTCTTTCCCTTGAAAATAAATGGCACACAACCAAAATACCAAATCATCACACAAATCACCAATCAATCAATCAATCAATCAATCAATCAATCAATCAATCAAATTGTCTCCTTATCAACTCTGTAGGATGAGACAAAATATTTGAGAGCCAATTTAGACAATTTAGAGGCTTAATAAAACTTACAGACCAAGGTGCACATTAATGTTTGTTTGCTCCCTTCCAATCATGGGGCCTGTTTCATTAACCTTTGTAAGGCTTTATACATGTACATTCACACCTGTCTTAAGCAGCCAGTAATGGAAAGAGCAAAAGTGGCCTTTTAAGACAGGTTGTTGCCTGATACAGGTTAATTTACTCTGAAAATATAGACATGGGAAATAGAAAATAAAGTTGCTTAAGACAGGTGACTCCTTAATAGAGGTGACCGCTTACACAGGTTTTACTGTACATATTTGTTTTTTTTTTGTGTAAACAAATTGTCACACATAAGAAAATTTCATTAATGCAATATTTTTGCATAACTTGAAAAAAATACTATCTACAAGGCTTATATTATAAAGTTCATATATAATGTAAGCTAAACTCATTAATTGAAATTATATCCACCAATTTCAAGCGTATTTAATCTTAATATGTCAAATCATGTGATTTTAAGTCATTAACCAGAGTTATGCCCCTAACTTAAAAAACAAAATTTAGTGAATTTCTTAATTCTGTTGTATCTTAATTTTTAAGTTATTCTAGCACAATGTAGAGATACTCTCCCAAAAATAGAGTTACAGTGTAGCCGTTTAATATCAGACACAGAAACAGCATAACTACTGACCTAACTATGCATACCAGTATATCTATCAGGAATGTGTTATTTACACGACAAATACAGCTATAACAATTAACACAGCATACAGAATGTGTTACAACATGTTGCAAAATACAGCATACAGGAATGTGTTACAAAATACTGCATACAGGAATGTGTTGCAAAACACAGCATACATGAATGTGTTGCAAAACACAGCATACATCAATGTGTTGCAAAACACTGCATGCATCAATGTGTTGCAAAACACTGCATGCATCAATGTATTGCAAAACACAGCATACATGAATGTGCTGCAAAACACAGAATACATCAAACTGCATACATCAATGTGTTACAAAACACAGCATACAGGAATGTGTTGCAAAACACTGCATACATCAATGTATTGCAAAACACAGCATACATTAATGAGTTGCAAAACACAGAATACATCATTGCTAGGGAACCAAATTTCAATTAGACCCTATCGCCAAAATCTAAAAATTAATTTAGTTGATGGAAAAAAAATGTCATAGATTAGAGAAACTATTATTCTTAAAATAGTTTTGAGCAATGTATTATGGAGGTTACCCTTTGTGAAGTAAAACATGTGATAACACAATAATCCCTGTAGTTCAGTTACATTTGAGCAAATATAAAACAATATTTAAATGTAGAATAGTGGCATCTTTAATGAATTAAAGAGATTAATCAGTGAGTTATTTCTGATAATTTCACTATCAAAAATAGTGATAATATGAATGGTATATTTACTACTTTCAATCGATAAATGAAAGTTGATGGATTTGGCGAAATATCACAATACTTTACTGGTGAACAATGAAATTCGCTTTGTCACTAATGATCATATCAATTGGGTTTTCACTCAATATACGAGAATTATATTCAATTTGTCGCTAGTGATCATATCAATTTGGTGTTCACTCAATGTATGAGATCGCTAATATAAATCATTGCACAGTGTTGATGAATGTTTTTTTTTAAATTGTATTTTACGACATTTTCAACACATGACAGCTTCCAGGCATGTTAAGTTTTATTGGCAGAGGATGATCACCTCAGAATGAATTCAAGTTGAAATGCCATCATGTAACTTGCTATCTCACATACAAGTTTGGACCAAGCTAAGCTTGAACCCATGACCCCAGCAGTGCGAGGTATGTGATCATGTCAATAGCTACGAAGGACCCCAGGTGCTAATAAGAACCTATTATTGTAGTATTTATTTGGGATGATACTAGAGAAACCAGTGGAATACCCTCCTCCCCTGGTGGGAGTCCAAGGCTATCATGCTGAGCCGGAATTCATACCAAGGCAGCATTTAGAAGGGAAATATATAGTTTTATGGTGGAGGAAGACTGACAAACATTGTCACAAAGTTTTGGGACAGAACTGGGCTTGTGCTCAGAACCTCAGTAATGAGAGGTTATCTTGAGACGGTGCCCTGGCTACACCTGACCATGCCCTGACCACACCGGACCATGCCCTGGCCACACCAGACCATGCCCTGGCTACACCGGACCATGCCCTGGCCACACCGGACCATGCCCTGGCCACACCGGACCATGCCCTGGTCACACCAGACCATGCCCTGGCCACACCGGACCATGCCCTGGCCACACTGGACCATAGGTCAGTACATACAGGTGTATCAGTTTCATTGACCAGGTGTTGCATATATACAGTCAAACCTGTGTTAAAGGTCACCTCTGTTGAGCAACTCCTTGTCTTAAATAACCACAGTTTATATTTACAATTTCTATATTTTTTTATTTTAATCACCCTGTAATAAGCAACCACTTGCCTTACAGTTTCTTTTTTTCTTGAGTGGCTGCTTAAGACAGTTTTTTCGATATTCAATATAAATTATTTCAATCCGCTCTTTTCTAAAAAGTATATTTTTATTATATTACATAAATTTATCATGTGGACATTTGAAATATATCCTAGATGCCAAAAAAATGTATCTATGCCAACACTTGTCTTTTAAGCAAAAAAAAAACCTACATCGGTGTCCAATCTTTATGAAAATGAAAATATTTATCTATAACATAACAGCAATATGGATTTGCAAAATTAAATGTTCCATGTTGTAAAACTGATCATTTCAAATAGTCCACTTAATTGCTCAAAAGTTGTGCAACTCTGCCCAGTGACCTTGACCTATTTAGTAGTGTTAATCTCTCCTCACTCTTGGACTAGTGGAGTTACAAAATGACCTCAGGACTGTATCAATCAAATTTACTTGTTTTTTACATAAATTATTTAGACCATCACAAAAAATATATTTAAATATAAAATATAATATTTAAGCATGGCATTGTGAAACGTGGTATTCATGCAAAGGACAAAAATCCCACAATGGAAAAAAAATTAAATGGACTCCAAGCTCAAAGAATACATGTAGACGATGCTTATCTAATAATAAGAAAAACACAAGGACTTATATAGAAAAGAAAAAGCAACTGATTGAGATGTTGTGAACGCTTGCTATTCATGCAAAATCTTGCGAAATCTCGTTTTCAAATATCCAAACTTCCATTCATCTCAGAAATATAAATCAAAATTCTGTCTGTGCACAATGAAATTCTCTACAAAATGAGACCATTCCCAGCATATTGTGTTTAAAATTGTTGAAGTACTTGTGACTATAAAATATATATACTGTAACTAAAAAAATCAAGGTAAATTCATGAAAGTTTACTTCAAACTTTAAATTCAAGAGCATTTTACATATTCAAAATATTATAAAACATCTAAGGTTAAATACACCTTACATTTTATGTAAAAGAAATCATTTGCCCATTGAGTTTGAATGATTATTTACCAAATTATAAGTTCTTCACATGCTATAATTTTATAAACATTTAGTAGATAGATGCAAGTGTACTATCCTTCTATACAAGTCCTTGGCAAAACTGAACAGTGCATTGGAAGAAGTTGATTTGATTTATTTCTAAAATGTTTTGCACATCTTTGCCTTCAAGTACCTCTTTTATTCTTATCGGTTAAATACTGGCAAATGAAACTTTTCATTTTTACTTAATAATTAAAACAAGAGTTGTCAGAAGACCAACAAAGCTCGCCTCTGGGTGTCTAAGTCCAAAAAGGGCCATAACTGTGCCAAAATGCAATCCAGAGTTATGGTTCTTGTCTGTGTGTGTTCCATTGATGATGGTGAACACACATGCAAAGTTTCATTCACATCCAATGAGTGGTTGCATAGATATCTTAAACTTAAATGCAAAAGTTTAACCTGGGTGTCAACGACACCGACGTCATGACAATAGCTCTCCTTGGACTTTGTCCCGGCGAGCTAAAAAAAGTATGCCATACACAATTATATCCTTTGAATATAAATTATTTGAAAAAAAAGTCTTTGATTTATGGCACAGAATATATTTTGAGACATTATGTTGTGCACAAGTAATATCAATCCAAGTATATATCATCCTATATTTTATATGAAACCCATACCCATAAAATATTAAATGCAAAGCTAACAACATTAGGAATGTAGTTCAACACCATTTTTCAACTTGTGTTATATATGGCAACAAGTTAAATAGGTGGAGGGAAACCTTACACACAAGACAATGATTATGTGTAGACACACCATCATTCTCTTAAAACTAGTTTTTGGACTCAGCTAGGTTCAAACCAAAGACCTGAGAGGATAATAGTTTTGAGACAGTACCTTAGACAACATGGTAATGGAGGATCTCAAAATTATAGCAATAGCAATAGACATATTTCATAACCTTAAATCAAGAATTGACCACACAAAGGCTGCTTCTCATTCGTTATCAATATCTAAATACATCATTCTCACATTGAGTATAAATAGTTAAAATGCATACATGGCAGCCAATAATTACAATCTTTAAACAAAAATCAACACTTGCAATATTACAGTAGTTATTCCAAGCATTCATGCACCTATGATTACTTTTTTATTGGCAATACAATTGACAATAGAATAATTTTATTTCACACGAAGCAGTTACCACATGTAAAAATGGAATAAAGCTTAAATATTAATCTGAATCAATAGTAAATAGTGGAAACAGAAAAAAATATATAGCATAAGATTGTTACCTAGGAAACACTGGAAAGATGAAACATAATAATTGCATGTAATGTTATTGAATTTTTCAACCCACAAACTTAGACATAAAAATATCAATATGGATTTTGTTCATTGCTCTAGGTAATATATATATATATACATATATATAACATATGGATGAATATCAAATAAGATTAATTATAACTGAATTATATGCACAAATTTTCCCTTCATCAACAAAAAAGGTTGATATGCACAAATTTCAACTCAACAAGAGTGACTGGTATGTACACATTTCCTCTATAAAGAGAGGCTGATATGCACAACATTCCCCTCTAAAAAGTGAGGTTTATATGCACAAAGTTTCTCTTTAAAAGAGAAGTTTATGAGAGGATATGTACAAAGTTCCTCTCTACAAAAAGAGGCTGATATGCACAAAGTTCCCAACTAAAAGAGAGGCTGATATGCAAAAAAATCACCTCTAATAGAGATCCTGATACGCACAAAATTCCAAAAGTTTACATGTTTAAGCTTTTCATTCTAATACCACTGTGAAAAATAAAAAAATTCAAATATCATTCATCAGCATTGTTTTATATCATTATTCTGTTTAAATTAACCTGTTTTTTTTTTAATTTAAGCAGTGAGGTACAAATGAAAGACATATAAAAGAGATATTATCAAGAAGATATGATGGAAGATAAAAATGTGAATATAAATAGTTTGTAAACAAAGCATTATTTATTGTTACAATAAAGTATGTCATTAAGTTATTTACCCTGCATCTTTGGCCACAAGTTTAAACTAAATCAAGGGAGACTAATGTACATATGGGACTGACATTATACAGAACTACACTGAAAGGAAAAAGAAAGTATACATTTTGGTTTTTAAAATTATTTCATTTATTCATGTGATGGAAAATGAACTGATTTTTTCTTACTGTTTTGCTTTGAAATTAATTAAATGTTTGTTTTTTTATTCAACAATATGATGAAATATAAATATACAAAATGTATATGCAATACATTTATTGTTCCTTGACCTGTCAACGTTTATAGGTATGTATACTTTCTTTTTCCTTTCACTGTAGTTCCATCAAAATGTTTCCCTTTGTATCTATCGGGCTGCTGCGTACAGTTGATCATTATAATCTATGCACTTCTAGCACCTAAACTCCTGTTTCTGTCTGAAACTAAACCATCAGCACACAACTTTAACATCATTCTTTCCTAGATATACTTAATATTGAGATATCAAACTTTTATGTATTTAAGAAATTAAGATAATGTTACAAGCAGATTTTGCCCATTTTAGACAAGATTTGCATCTTTGGCCATGCCATAGAATATAGTGGAAGGATCCTTGAGGAGGGCCTGTGGATTGTCAAACTCTTTGATGAGACCTTGGTCCAGTACTACAATTCTGTGGAGAAAATAAAATATACAGTTATATAGGTTAACAAGGCAAATTACATAGAACAACTCTTACTTTGATAGAAAAATTGACAGAAATCATTGACAATCGCAATGTCCTAAACAGACGAATAATAATTGATAAAATTAGGGAATAATTGTTTTCACAATGAAATTACCTCCCATTCTGATACGTTCCCCTTTATTCTGGGTTAATCTTCTGTCCCAAGACACTGACTCAAAATCTTACATATTTGTAAACCCTGTAACTTTGTTTTGGATAATATACATGTGATCCTAGCAATTTCTGACTCAAAATCTTACATATTTGTAAACCCTGTAACTTTATTTTGGGAAATATGTGATCTTTTAGCAATTTCTGTTAAATAATCATTAAAACTGCTTGTATCAAATAAATAGAGTAATTTTCTTACTTAATAGATGTTTTTTTAATCTTAAATTTTGACAAAATGGGCCCGAGTCTAAATCTCAGACTCAAAATATTGATGAATTTATGTCCTGGGTGTTGTTTAAGAGGTGCCATTAGGTCGATCCTGGGATTGAACCCACAACCTCTCCTGTGAGTGACCAACAACACAATATCCACAACACAACCACCTTGCTTTTGATGGTTTGTAAATATCAACAAATTCCATTTAAACAAATCAGCATAATGTTCACACTAACTTGTCATAATCCATGATTGTGTTCAATCTGTGAGCGATAGTCAATATGGTGCATCCTCTAAACTCTTCTCTTATCGTCTTCTGTATGAGGTCATCTGTTTCCATGTCAACAGCAGCAGTTGCCTCATCCAAAACAAGAATTTTTGTCTTGCGAAGGAGGGTTCGTGCCAAACACACCAGTTGTCTCTGACCAACACTGCAATGATAGGTTAATACTTAACAAAAGCCATTTATTAGCAATCCCTAGCAGCCAAGTATTTTCTTTCAATAAGTTGTATCTCAAAGAATATATTTAGCTTGACAGCTCAAAATCCCTCATCAGAGAAAAAACAAAATGAAATCATACCATATCTTTCTATATATCTGTACCTTATGTATACTTGTATATGATATGTACCATACTCTTATATGTACAATTGTCTTATATCCTAACAGAAGCCATGCACTGGTGTTAAGTCTTACCTCAGGTTTTGTCCACCCTCTCCACACTCATGTGACAACTGATCAGGCAGACCAGACACAAATGATTTCAAGTGGGCATGTTCTAAGGCTTGCCATATTTTTTCATCATTAAAGTTGTCAAAAGGATCAAGATTCATCCTTAAAGTGCCAGAAAACAAAACTGGATCCTGAAATGATAACAATGTACTTGGTAATTATATTTGAGATAATTAATATATAATTAATACATATTTAATACATTTTCAAAGTATCTAGGCTATAAAAACAATGTAATCAGATATAATTTTATTTAACTAATAATAAATAGTCATTAAGATAATATGAAAAACAACAAGAAGTGGTAAACAGCAAAAGGCACCGGGTGTAAAAGGTAGAGTTGGACAAGACACATTTTGCATATCAAGACTACGATATACGCTATATTACTGGTGTCAGATATTCCTATCTAAGGCCGAGAGACAAAGCTCTCACGCCGTGAAATTAGAACCATCTGTGATGCAACGTATAAAAATATATGACAAAAATATATGCATGTATTTGACATCTTTAAATAATGATCATGGTAAAATGGAGTCTAACAAATTAAATTAGAATAAGTGTTCTGTGTGTTATAAAGCAAGATAAAGAATCAGTCTGTTTTGAGTTAGATAGAATATTCCATTCCATGATAATTTGGCTCTCAAAAACATGATTTTCTTTTTCGAATAGGGTTTAACACCGTTATCAACACATTTCAGGTTATATATGCTATATCCAGTTTAATTGGTGAAGGAAGACCTCAGAATGAATCTAAGTTGAAACACCTTCCTTCCACAAGTAAATGGCAAACTTTCTCACATAAAGTTTTTGGAGCCTGTGAGACTCTAACCCATGACCTTAGCAATGAGAGGTAAGTAATTTTAGGACGGTGCCTTAGACCATTCGGCCACAGAGGACCGTTCAAACACATGAAAAATTTATGTAGTATGTAATAACTTTAACTTTAATATTAACCCTTTTGCTTAACTAAAAAAAATGGATCATTGGTACTTCAGAAGAAGATTTTTTCACTTTTATGATTGCTGATTTCCCTTTTTCAGCCATGCTGGCTTGCCACTTATGAATGATAAATAACAGTATCTTCTTATATGTCTACTCAAAGCTTCAGACATCATTATGATTAAAATAATAACTAAAATATACATAAAACGATACAGTCAACCCTGTATTAAGCAGCCAGTCAAGAGAGGGAACAAAAGTGGCCTTTTGAGACAGGTTGTTGCTCAATACAGGTTAATTTGTTTTAAAAGCATAGAAATGGGAAACAGCAAATGTGGCTGCTTAAGACAAGTGGCTGCTTAATAGAGGTGACCACTTAAACAGGACTTTGCCAAGACACGCTGATACAAACCTGTGGAAGAATGGTAAGTTTTGCTCGTAGATCATGGAGTCCCATGTCAGAGATACGTTCACCATCAATCACGATGTTTCCACCTGCAGACTCTATCAGTCGGAACAAAGCAACAGTCAAAGAAGACTTCCCTGCACCAGTACGTCCCACAATGCCAACCTAGCAAATATATTCATAGCAAATAAATTATCACCTTTTGACTGCTATTCATACCTATGCTACAATTTTGTATTTCTAACAATTATTTGTACATTACCAGAAATAGGAAATGTTATAATAGTTATATATCTTTATACTTTAGTAACAACTATAATTATGACCTCTTCATTACCATGTGGTCCAAGGTGCTGTCACAAGATCATTTACCTTTTACCGCTTCAAAATGGTGTAATAAAGAGTTTCTGTTACTAATTTATCGATTATAGTGGGAAAATAAGAATACAACAGTCTGCACACCCAATTGCTATCAATTAGCCAATAAAAATATGGCTCTGTCAAAATGGTGTACGGTTATAACTAAAACAGTTTCTGTTACTAATTTTAGTAACAAAAAGTACATCTGACAGTTATCAACCAATGGAGAATGGGGTCATGTATCATAAGGGGATTTGACAATTTCATAGCAAACATAATACTTAATTAATCAGCGGGTATTTTAACAAAGGGAGGAAGCAATGAAATCATCCACTGATGGAGTAGCGTAGTATACATTAAAATAAGTTGCTAGCATTCCGACGCATAACCAAGTTATAAATATTACAAGGTGCACCACACTACATTGTTTGGCATTACTTTAGAAGTACCGTAAACAAACACAAGACAATGTGTGATAAATACGACAGACCATTGTTTGTCAGCGTGAATCAATTAAAAGTGATGTTGTTTATAATAATAAGAACTTGTTATCATGCCAGCCTGAATTATCAAGGTGTAATTGATTGATAAACATAAACTTGGAAAATACCTTTCCCCTGTATCGGAATGAACCGATAAAGAAAATAAAATCAGTGGAGTCTCTTTCTTTCTTTCCTTCTCTTCAACCAATACTCTCTTTTTAAGTTTTTGAAATATTCTGAATAAACCATTATTTCTTTAACCAATTTTTGCACATTTGGCCAAATTGAAATTTTTTCGGAACAATATGATAAAGTTTATAAGAAATGTAAAATAACTGTTATGGAAGCAGATTTACACAAGCTTCTAAAGCTTTTTTCTGTATCCTTTCCACATAATTCGTTAAACGTATGACTTTATTGTTAAATGTATGCTAAATATATGTACTTATGTGAATAAAATATTGTTTAAACTAATTGATGCACAAATATATTGTCACAGTTTGGAAAAACTCAACAAGCTCGCAAGAAACAAGAACACCAAAGTTTTTCATTATAGTTATAGAATTACAATCATGTCTTCAGAGCAATGAGACAGTGAAATGACTAAAATATCCTGTTTATTGTTATCTGTCTCTTTCACTCTTACATGAGAGATGCCACATGCAATAGTATGGCTTCAGCATTTATAAAAATCAAAGATGGACAAATAGTGACTGCATTCTCGCTACTTCAATACATTCATCAAATGGGCTTACCCTCTCTCCACCCATGATGTCACACGATATTCCCTTCAACACGAGGTCAAGACCTTCTCTATATCTGGTAGAATAGTTGTTAAAGCGGACATTTCCATTCTGTGGCCAGTCCCTGGCTGGACGATGGAAGGGTAGTACCCACTGGGCCTGGAACCAGCAAAACATTTAGTTTTAAATCATGTCTTGAATGCAAGACAAAAAACCTAATGTTGTATTAAAAGATTCTCAGAAAATTGACCTGCAGTCATTTTTTATCATTTTATTTTTACTAACGTAGCAGAAATTATATTTTTCTTTCATATTTTTATATTACAGTCCTTTTCTTATTTTTATTCACTTTATATTTACTCAATGCAATGATTCAATTAAAACCAAGAAACATTGATTTTTATAAAATTTACAATTTAACATACTTTCAATATATACAAAGACCACATTTGTGTTTTTTATTTAAAATGTTTAGCAATGACACATATATACATACATGAAAATGTTTCAACTAATATACAAAAAAAAACTGATTGAATATCAAATGCAACACCATATAATTATTAACATAAAATTAATGTATATCAAAGCAATTACATGAAAGCAATTATATGGCATCATATAGCATACTATGACAGTCTCTGTGATGATTAATATACGACATTGTGTCTCATTATCATTCGTCGCTCACCACTGATTCAAGTGGGAAAGTTATCAGTTACTTGCAGAGATGGAGTGTGTTCGAGTACTGTTAACTTTTCAGGATCTCAGGAAACAGTGGTTAGGTTAACTGATCGTCTGTTAGCCCTCGATGACATAAAAAGACGATAAATATTCAATCAATCAATAGCATAATATGAGTGCAGTGAATTTTTAAATCGTTTTTGCATTGCTGTGATGGGAATAATACAACTGGAATTTGGGAGGTACAAAAACAAACAGGACTATCTATAAAATACAAAATGTGCTGGTTGGTATCTTTTGAAGGTGGGAGACATGTGTACTGGACAAGCATATTTAATGTTTGGAATGGAAATTTTCTAATGTAATATAAAAATTGTTTATTTGAGTACATGTATATGGGACAGGCCATTTATCAAACCTCAGTTGTTAATTTTGTGTATTCCTTAACTCGCTCTGCTGACACTATATTTACTTGCAGTTCACTGACATAAACAATCAGATAATTGAGGACTTGTGTAACCTACAATAGTATTAAACTCATAAATCTTTAAACACATATATGTAATACAGTATGAGAGCCATGCTTCTCACATATAACATGTTTAATAAAGAACATAATCTGGCTAAACCCAGCTTCTAGTTCCAAATGACAATCAATCACCCTCTCACCTCTGTCGGCGCCTGTGAGTATTCTTTTACACGTTCCACAGATACAACATTCGTTTCGACGTCACTCGTATTTCTTACCAGGAAATTTAGCGCACCTGTTACCTTATTTAGCGAATTTATGAGGGAAAAAAAGAAACACATAAATTATTATATTATTTTACAAGGGAGATAACTCTATAATAAACAAGAAAAAAAAACATTATTATTACTTGCAACAGTAGGAGTACTTTCAAATTTGTTCAAAGTCCAGGATTAAATACCCATTTATAAATCATAATATGTCCATTACAATCATGTTAAGAAAGAACACAAGATGATAAAATTTTATATGTCAAAATATGCAAGTAACAATCATGTAAAGAGAGACTTCAACATTGAATAAAATTCTATATGTCATGACATGCATGTAATCATGTAAAGAGACCGCAAGATCCGATAAAACTTTATATGTCATGATATGCAAGTAAGAATCATGTTAAGAGATACCGTAAAAACAAATAAAATTTTATGTATCATAATATTTTATGATATGTAACAAGCATTTAAATAATAACCCTATAAAATATTTAAACAGGACGTACTTGTAGAGCATATGATATGGACAGTCCAACCAGGCCACCTGTGTTACCAACAGTTACGACAGAAAATATGGCCGCTGCAAGAACAATACAGTTTCCCAGAAACTCTAAACGGAAACCCAGCCATCTGAAAGTGTACATTATTTATGATTCTTAAAGTTTCGTGATATAATACGATTTTTTTATGTATGTTTGAGGTTCAGATAGAAAATTCCATCGCTGAGGAATAACTGTTTTGGCAGTATAATTAAATATTTAATTGGTGTCATATATTTTCATAAGTACATATAACTTTTATTATCATTAAAGAAACCACTAGGTCCTGAAGTGAGCAATATATAAAGCGTGGTGGAAAATAATGCACAAGTATATATCACTTGAATTATCATTAAAGAAACCACTAGGTCCTGGAGTGAGCAATGTATAGAGTGTGGTGTAAAATGATGCACAAGTACATATTACTTGTATTATCATTAAAGAAACCACTAGGTCCTGGAGTGAGCTATATATACAGTGTGGTGTAAAATGATGCACAAGTACATGTTACTTGTATTATCAATAAAGAAACCACTAGGTCCTGAAGTGAGCTATATAAAGAGTGTGGTGTAAAATGATGCACAAGTATATATCACTTGTATTATCATTAAAGAAACCACTAGGTCCTAGAGTGAGCAATATAAAGAGTGTGGTGTAAAATGATGCACAAGTATATATTACTTGTATTATCATTAAAGAAACCACTAGGTCCTGGAGTGAGCTATATAAAGAGTGTGGTGTAAAATGATGCACAAGTATATATTACTTGAATTATCATTAAAGAAACTACAAGGTCCTGGAGTGATCTATATATATAGTGTGGTGTAAAATGATGCACAAGTACATATTACTTGTAGTATCAATAAAGAAACCACTAGGTCCTGGGGTGAGCTATATATAGAGTGTGGTGTAAAATGATGCACAAGTACATGTTACTTGTATTATCAATAAAGAAACCACTAGGTCCTGAAGTGAGCTATATAAAGAGTATGGTAAAAAAATGATGCACAAGTACATATTACTTCTATTATCATTAAAGAAACCACTAGGTCCTGGAGTGAGCTATATATACAGTGTGGTGTAAAATGATGCACAAGTATAAATTACTTGTATTATCAATAAAGAAACCACTAGGTCCTGAAGTGAGCAATGTATAGAGTGTGGTGTAAAATGATGCACAAGTACATATTACTTGTATTATCATTAAAGAAACCACTAGGTCCTGAAGTGAGCAATGTATAGAGTATGGTGTAAAATGATGCACAAGTATATATTACTTGTATTATCATTAAAGAAACCACTAGGTCCTGGAGTGAGCAATATATAGTGTGGTGTAAAATGATGCACAAGAATATATTACTTGTATTATCAATAAAGAAACCACTAGGCCCTGAAGTGAGCTATATAAAGAGTGTGGTGTAAAATAATGCACAAGTATATATCACTTGTATTATCATTAAAGAAACCACTAGGTCCTGGAGTGAGCTATATAAAGAGTGTGGTGTAAAATGATGCACAAGTATATATCACTTGTATTATCATTAAAGAAACCACTATGTCCTGGAGTGAGCTATATAAAGAGTGTGGTGTAAAATGATGCACTAGTATATATTACTTGAATTATCATTAAAGATATTTAGGTCCTGGAGTGATCTATATATATAGTGTGGTGTAAAATGATGCACAAGTACATATTACTTGTATTATCATTAAAGAAACCACTAGGTCCTGGGGTGAGCTATATATAGAGTGTGGTGTAAAATGATGCACAAGTACATGTTACTTGTATTATCAATAAAGAAACCACTAGGTCCTTGGGTGATCTATATATATAGTGTGGTGTAAAATGATGCACAAGTATATATTACTTGAATTATCATTAAAGAAACTACTAGGTCCTGGAGTGATATATATATATAGTGTGGTGTAAAATGATGCACAAGTATATATTACTTGAATTATCATTAAAGAAACTACTAGGTCCTGGAGTGATCTATATATATAGTGTGGTGTAAAATGATGCACAAGTATATATTACTTGTATTATCAATAAAGAAACCACTAGGTCCTGGGGTGAGCTATATAGAGTGTGGTGTAAAATTATACACAAGTATATATTTCTTGTATTATCCATTAAGAAACCACTAGGTCCTGGGGTGAGCTATATATAGAGTGTGGTGTAAAATGATGCACAAGTATATATTACTTGTATTATCATTAAAGAAGCCACTAGGTCCTCGGGTGAGCTATATATATATATATATATATATATATATATATATAGAGTGTGGTGTAAAATGATGCACAAGTACATATTATTGTATTATCATTAAAGAAACCACTAGGTCCTGGAGTAAGCTATATATAGAGTGTGGTGTAAAATGATGCACAAGTATATATTACTTGTATTATCATTAAAGAAGCCACTAGGTCCTTGGGTAAGCTAAATATATATATAGAGTGTGGTGTAAAATGATGCACAAGTATATATTACTCGTATTATCATTTAAGAAACCACTAGGTCCTGGGGTGGGCTATATATAGAGTGTGGAGTAAAATGATGCACAAGCATATATTGCTTGTATTATCAATAAAGAAACCAGTAGGTCCTGGGGTGAGCTAAATATAGAGTGTGGTGTAAAATGATGCACAAGTATATATTACTTGTATAATCAATAAAGAAACCACTAGGTCCTGGAGTGAGCTATATATAGAGTGTGGTGTAAAATGATGCACAAGTACATATAACTTGTATTACCATTAAAGAAACCACTAGGTCCTGGAGTGAGCTATATATAGAGTGTGGTGTAAAATGATGCACAAGTATATATTACTTGTATTATCAATAAAAAAACCACTAGGTCCTGGGGTGAGCTAAATATAGAGTGTGGTGTAATATGGTGCACAAGTATATATTACTTGTATTATCACTAAAGAAACCACTATGTCCTGGGGTGAGCTATATATACAGTGTGGTGTAAAATGATGCACAAGTATATACTACTTGTATTGTCATTAAAGAAACCACTAGGTCCTGGAGTGAGCTATATATAGTGTGGTGTAAAATGATGCACAAGTATATATTACTTGTATTATCATTAAAGAAACCACTAGGTCCTGGAGTGAGCTACCGGTATATGTAGTGTGGTGTAAAATGATGCACAAGTATATATTACTTGAATTATCATTAAAGAAAGTTAGGTCCTGGAGTGATCTATATATATAGTGTGGTGTAAAATGATGCACAAGTACATATTACTTGTAGTATCAATAAAGAAACCACTAGGTCCTGGAGTGAGCTATATATAGAGTGGTGTAATATGATGCACAAGTACATGTTACTTGTATTATCATTAAAGAAACCACTAGGTCCTAGGGTGAGCTATATATATAGTGTGGTGTAAAATAATGCACAAGTATATATCACTTGTATTATCATTAAAGAAACCACTAGGTCCTGGAGTGAGCTATATAAAGAGTGTGGTGTAAAATGATGCACAAGTATATATTACTTGTATTTTCATTAAAGAAACCACTAGGTCCTAGGGTGAGCTATATATAGAGTGTGGTGTAAAATGATGCACAAGTATATATTACTTGTATTATCAACAAAGAAACCACTAGATCCTGGAGTGAGCTATATATAGAGTGTGGTGTAAAATGATGCACAAGTACATGTTACTTGTATTATCATTAAAGAAACCACTAGGTCCTGGAGTGATCTATATATATAGTGTGGTGTAAAATGATGCACAAGTATATATTACTTGTATTATTATTAAAGAAACCACTAGGTCCTGGAGTGATCTATATATATAGTGTGGTGTAAAATGATGCACAAGTAAATATTACTTGTATTATTATTAAAGAAACCACTTGGTCCTGGGGTGAGCTCTATATATAGAGTGTGGTCTAAAATGATGTACAAGTACATATAAATTGTATTATCATTAATAATTTTACATTAAAAATTCATTTCAATAGCATACCTGTTTGATGCAATACCCGCGAAGTAAAATACTAGATTGGTGTCCACCTTGTGGCGAGATTCATCAACAAATCTCTGTTCTAGCCGGTATCCACGTATGGTACTGGCACCTGAAACATACAAATGTAAAAATATGTGTTGAGAAAGAACAATTGTTGGGATTTTCATGGATGCATGTTTACACTTTCCAATGTTTTTTTTACAGAATAGAGGACAGACGCCCCCACTGTACCTAAGTTTTGAAAATTTGGTAAGTTTTAAAATATTGGTAAGACACATGTGACTGTTGTTTGTCTCAGAAACTATTTGTGTATTTGTTCTTGTGTGTAAAACAAATCCTTTCAAGTCATGTGAGTATTGGTCATAAAATGCACAGATCACCCAGAGTATAGTATAGATCACCCAGTGTATAGTATAGATCACCAGTGTATAGTACAGATCACCCAGTGTATAGTACAGATCACCCAGTGTATAGTACAGATCACCCAGTGTATAGTATAGATCACCAGTGTATAGTACAGATCACCCAGTGTATAGTACAGATCACCAAGTGTATAGTACAGATCACCCAGTGTATAGTATAGATCACCAGTGTATAGTACAGATCACCCAGTGTATAGTACAGATCACCAAGTGTATAGTACAGATCACCAGTGTATAGTACATATCACCAAGTGTAAAGTACAGATCACCCGGTGTATAGTACAGATCACCAGTGTATAGTACAGATCACCAGTGTATAGTACAGATCACCCAGTGTATAGTGCAGATCACCCAGTGTATCAGATCACCCAGTGTATAGTACAGATCACCTAGTATATAGTACAGATCACCCAGTGTATAGTACAGATCACCCGGTGTATAGTACAGATCATCCAGTGTATCAGATCACCCAGTGTATAGTACAGATCACCAGTGTATAGTACAGATCACCCAGTGTATAGTACAGATCACCAGTGTATAGTACAGATCACCCAGCGTATAGTACAGATCACCCAGTGTATCAGATCACCCAGTGTATAGTACAGATCACCAGTGTATAGTACAGATCACCCAGTGTATAGTACAGATCACCAGTGTATAGTACAGATCACCAGTGTATAGTACAGATCACCCAGTGTATAGTACAGATCACCCAGTGTGTAGTACAGATCACCCAGTGTATAGTACAGATCAATTAAAGGGAATATATCAGGAATAAATGCTATAAATGTCTTAAAAAATAAAATCATTATTAAAATGGCTTAAAAGCATATCATCATCATTAATAAATAAAATGTGAATGTTTTGTAAGTCAAAATTGAAGTGGTAAATTTGAAAAGAAATCCCCATTCTAAATATAAACAGCACTTAACTACAGCTTGATGACATTCATGGTCTTCCTAAAATAAAACAAGTTTTACTATGAACGGAACAAATTTAAATCAATATGAAATCACATGATGTCACATAATATGATGCACTTTTAAGCAGGAAACTATTTTAGTCTAACCTAGGCACATAGCCCATGTTAGGAAATCCCTTTTCAATATATTTTTAGCATGTTTAAATATATATCCTTTTGGTAATACGGCATTGGCGAGTATATATAGGTATGATATATTGGGTGAAAAATGTTTTAACTGATTTTTAAAAGTTTGAACAATCCTGATTAATTCCCTTTAAGATGTGAAATGTATGACATTCACTGTTCTTAATTTAGAAAGTGATATTAAATACTTTTTATTAGGAAAAACTCAAACACAGTGATCATGGTGCAGTATCAAAAGGTAATAATGGAACTTCGTTTCTTTTTAGATTAGACAGTATTACCTGAGATTGACTCTCCAAAGTGGCTGTAGATTGGGGACCTCGTGGTAGATTCAATACGTTTCAGTTGTCGGGATGTTGGAATGTAAAACCTCTGTAAAAGGTGGGCATACGGTTATGTGATGTAAGAAAATGACAAGTCACAGAAACTGCAGTCAATAACTCCCTTGTTTTAGATAAATAAATTCTGAAACCTTTATTATTAATTTCAAACTTAGATACTTATGTAGCCTTATAATTGTATATTATATATCATATTTACTTAAATAAACAGTAATTTCAGTATTTCAAAATAAAGACAAAACTATTTTTACTTTTGAACATATACATAACTAATAAGTACAATAGATATTTTACAATTTAAAATATTACAGAATTTTAATAGCATAATTACTACTTTATATTAATTCCAAATGATTCAAATTAATAATGAGACGAAAATTATTTCATAACCCTAAAATGAGATAAATATTTAATTCTAAAATATAGCCTGTGGTCAGTATACTTAATTACATAGTTACTGTTTTGACAAATAGATAAAACATTTTAAAATATTAGTAAGGAAACATAACATGTTTTATTTGTAAAACATCATGATTATATCTAAGAATCAGAAGAATAAACATTGTATATCTCTATAATTGAAAGCTGATATATAAACAAACGTAAGTATCACACTTTGACCTAGGCTTTGGTCAGTAAAGCTGAATGGAAATGCAAGAATAATAAAATGTGTAGGAATATTGTGTTTTTGTAAACATTGGAATAGCAACAATAAATAGAAAGAAAAATGCAGCCAGTTAAAAACTGAAATATAATTTGACAGACATAAATTGTTGATTGGCCCGAAGATCATGCGCATGAAATGTTATCAGCATTGAATATGGGGATTCAAGAGATGTATTGATTGAAACTTTCTCAATTTTAATCTGTTTTTAAAATAAAGTGCCATATAAAAGGGCAACACCAATGAACATTGTGACTAACTTTCATTAAAATCTGTTCAGTGGTTTTAGAGAAATTAGCAACGACGATAGTCTAGAGTTAGAGCTATTGCAATTTTACCCTTGGATAGGTGAGTTTGGTCTTCTACCAGAAGTATCAAATGACACATGTCCTTGGGCAAGACACTTCATCCCCATGTAATGATCAGAAAACCAATATTAATATTGTAATTATGGTAGGTACAGAAAACCAATATTAATATTGTAATTATGGTAGGTACAGAAAACCAATATTAATATTGTAATTATGGTAGGTACAGAAAACCAATATAATATTGTAATTATGGTAGGTACAGAAAACCAATATTAATATTGTAATTATGTTACGTACAGAAAACCAATATTAATATTGTAATTATGGTAGGTACAGAAAACCAATGTAATATTGTAATTATGGTAGGTACAGAAAACCAATATTAATATTGTAATTATGGTAGGTACAGAAAACCACAAACAGATCTAGAAAAGTACCAAATGACAAAGAATGTGCTGACTGACACACAATTTGTAAAAAAATATCAAATGTGTTGCATGAAAAACATGAAATAAAAAATCAATCAATAGTTATTTGCAGAACAAAAAACTTTCAAACTCTAATAGAACTTTATCTCAACTGTTTGTAAACATTGTTTAAATACATTTTTTCTGATTTAATTTATGTTGATTATTGTCTTTTAATCAAATACATGTTTTCCAAAAAAGTGTGACATTGAGGTTACACAGGGCATGCCACCCTACATCCTCAAACATAGGGCATGCCACCCTACACCCTCAAACATAGGGCACGCCACCCTACACCATCAAACATAGGGCATTTTGCTCAAACTCATCTTTTTTATTTAATTTTTAATGGTGTTTAACACCAGTTTCAACAAATGACAGATTTTATATGGTCCATCTAGTTTTATTGGTGGAGGAATAAATCAAAATGAATCTGAGTAGAACCAATTTATTTCCACATGTAACTGGTAAATTTTCTAACAAAATATTTTGACCAAGCTGGGCTGGAACCCATGACAATTGGGTGGGAAAATTCCTTAAAAGAAAAACAGCTTTTTTTAGCTTTTTTTCTTTTGAAATTTGCTGAGCAATAATTGTGAAAGCCTAACAAACTCTTTGTCAGTCAGAAAATTATTTGTAATTTGTGAATTACAAACAAGAACAACAAAGGATGCTTGTGGAACAAATACTAAATATTAGGAGTACATCATCTCTGGAAGAAGAAATGTGAGGTATAAGAACAAAATATTGAATATATCAAAAGGTTAACTCACTTGCAAAGCAGATAAAAGTATTGAAAGAATGAATAAATGAATGAATGAATGAATGAATGAATGAATGAATGAACAAATGAATGAACAAACGAAAGAATGAATGAATGGTGTTTTATGGTCATTTTGTGTGCGCAAAGATTAATGATTGTGATAATGACAATAATTTATTAAATAAATATGAATAAAAATTTATTAAAACTATTTACAAATAAATAAACGAAAAATATCATTTAAGTGAAGAGAATCATGATAAAAGTAAGGGAGTTTACGAGATAACAACTCAATGTTTAAGACACCAAATAGTTACAGCCACATGATGACTACCTGAAGCATATGTGGGTTATATATAAACACATGCAAAATACATCTTAATATTTAAATCAAAGAATAGAAGGATATAACAGAATTCATAAGGTTAAGGATAACATTTAAACAAGGCGTGGATGGGTAGTTATCTTGGGAATATTTAACATTTAAACAAGGCGTGGATGGGTAGTTATCTTGGGAATATTTAACATTTAAACAAGGCGTGGATGGGTAGTTATCTTGGGAATATTTAACATTTAAACAAGGCGTGGATGGGTAGTTATCTTGGGAATATTTAACATTTAAACAAGGCGTGGATGGGTAGTTATCTTGGGAATATTTAACATTTAAACAAGGCGTGGATGGGTAGTTATCTTGGGAATATTTAACATTTAAACAAGGCGTGGATGGGTAGTTATCTTGGGAATATTTAACATTTAAACAAGGAGTGGATGGGTAGTTATCTTGGGAATATTTAACATTTAAACAAGGAGTGGATGGGTAGTTATCTTGGGAATATTTAACATTTAAACAAGGCGTGGATGGGTAGTTATCTTGGGAATATTTAACATTTAAACAAGGCATGGGTGGGTAGTTATCTTGGGAATATTTAACATTTAAACAAGGCGTGGATGGGTAGTTATCTTGGGAATATTTAACATTTAAACAAGGCGTGGATGGGTAGTTATCTTGGGAATATTTAACTTGTTGCCGCAGGAGACAGAAACAATTATCAAAATTGGCAATTATTTCTTAATACTGTCATTCAAGGAGAAATTCATATTTCTAAAAATCCCCAGTATCCGAATTAGCATGCGTTAATGGGAAAAGAAACAAATCCATGCAACCCATTCTGAATGATAGTTTGGGATTTCTGGATGATGTTGTTTGACCCTAGAATGCAGGAGGCATGCAAGCATGTTGACTTACTAAAATGATGTAGTAGACCACCATAACTGGTACAATTACAGTTAATATTAGGGGTGTGCTGTAGGTTATGATCACTAACACCCCCAGAACACCAAAAAACTGATTCAAAAGAGCACGCATTACATTAGGTAGTACGTTATCTATAGTGTCTACATCCCTTGAAAACCTGCAGAATATAAGTTAAAACAATATACAAGTTGTAAACAAATTGTTGGTTTGAGAAAAAAGGTAAGATAGGCCTAAAAGATGTTTAGCAATAAAAAGTAATGGCTTTTATGTCAAAGGGGACTGAGGAGAAATAGTGAAAATGAATGGTTTGAGATATTGAAGAAAGAGGAGAAGTAGTGAATGTCGTCTGGTGTTTAGAATTGCTTTCAACAACTTTTCAGTCATATCGGTACAGTGTCTACTTGGAGACAGTATTCTAAGCATTGCCACACTGGAGTATAATACAGCAGAAACATGGTATGATACCACAACCAGTCACATTATACACCTGGCTGACCAGACCTAGAACTATCCTCTAAATTCTGAGTACCATTTTTCAAGTCTTTACTATGACCCGGCTATGGCTCGAATCAGTGACCTTCTGCATTCGAGGCAGATGTTCTATCACTAGACCATGCCGTGGTGGCTACAAGTAGTTGAAATGACAGCTGTCTAGTCTGAGATAAAATGGTGAATGAGAAGTAATAATGATGTTTATCTGAGTTGAAAATGTGAATGGAATGAAGCTGTGAGAATATATTGGCTTTGGGATATCAAGGAAAGATGATTGATTGATTATTTAGCGTCGATCATTTTTATTCCACCAAGGGCTAACAGATGATCAGTTAACCTAACCACTGTTCCCTGGAATCCTAACTGTAACTGATAACTTCCACATCTGAAGAGCAGTGAGAGACAAATGATAATGAGACACAATGTCATATATCAATCATCATGAAGACCATTGCAGGGCAGGGATTTGAACTCACGATAATCAGACGCATAACCGACTGAGCTTATTGGGCCCAGCCAAGGAAAGATGAGAAACAGTGGTCTTAGACGTAAAGGTGAATGAGGAAAGTAATGTCAATAACTGATTTGATATGTAAAGGTGGATGAAAATGTCTTGTTTGAGATGCAAATGCAATGCAAGAATAAATTGTTTGAGATGTAAATGCAATGTGAGAGTGACTGGTTTGAGATATTAATGTAAAAGCAATGTGAGAATGACTGGCTTGAGATATTAATGTAAATGCAATGTGAGAATGACTGGTTTGAGATATTAATGTAAATGTGATGTGAGAATGACTGGTTTGAGATATTAATGTAAAAGCCAATGTGATAATGACTTGTTTGAGATATTAATGTAAATGCAATGTGAGAATGACTGGTTTGAGATATTAATGTAAAAGCAATGTGAGAATGACTGGCTTGAGACATTAATGTAAATGCAATGTGAGAATGACTGGTTTGAGATATTAATGTAAATGTGATGTGAGAATGACTGGTTTGAGATATCAATGTAAATGCAATGTGATAATGACCGGTTTGAGATATTAATGTAAATGCAATGTGAGAATGACTGGTGTGAGATATTAATGTAAATGCAATGTGATAATGACTTGTTTGAGATTTAAATGCAATATGAGAATGACTGGTTTGAGATGTAAATGCAATGTGAGAATGACTGGTTTGAGATGTCAATGTACATGCAATGTAAGAACAACTGGTTTGAGATATTAATGTAAATGCAATGTGAGAATGACCTGTTTGAGATTTAAATGCAATTTGAGAATGACTGGTTTGAGATGTAAATGCAATGTGAGAATGACTGGTTTGAGGTGTTAATGCAATGTGAGAATGACTGGTTTGAGATGTTAATGCAATGTGAGAATGACTGGTTGAGATGTTAATGTACATGCAATGTGATAACAACTGGTTTGAGATGTTAATGTAAATGCCATGTGAGAAAGACTGGTTTGAGATGTCAACAAATGTACATGCAATGTGAGAATGACTGGTTTGAGATTTCAATGTAAATGCAATGTGAGAAAGACTGGTTTGAGATGTCAACAAATGTACATGCAATGTGAGAATGACTGGTATGAGATGTAAATCTGAATCAATGTGAGAATGACTGGTTTGAGATGTTAATGTAAATGCAATGTGAAAACAGCTGGTTTGAGATTTAAATGTAAATGCAATGTGAGAATGACTGGTTTGAGATGTCAAGGAGTGTACATGCAATGTGAGAACAACTGGTTTGAGATGTTAATGTAAATGCCATGTGAGAAAGACTGGTTTGAGATTTTAATGTAAATGCAATGTGAGAAAGACTAGTTTGAGATGTTAATGTAAATCAATCTGAGAATGACTGGTATGAGATGTAAATGTGAATGCAATGTGAGTATGACTGGTTTGAGATATAAATATGAATCAATGTGAGAATGACTGGTTTGAGATGTAACTGTGATTGCAATGTGAGAATGACTCGTTTGAGAAGTATACATGCATGAGGTATAGAAGTAAGAATTGAGATTTGAGAAGAAATGTAAAAGAGAAACATTGTTAATAAATGAGTTGAGTATAGACTACTGATGGAGGAAAAATTGAGGGAAACTAAATTAAAGCACATTACAGGTTGAACAACTATGGCATGGAATCTGGTTCTATTAATAGATGCAGACTTTAGAATGAGTCTGGGTAGAACCACTATTCTTCCAAAAATAACTGTAAACATCTCAATAATAAATCTAAACTGATCTGGACTTAACAACATGACATCAATATAAAAGTAAAGTGATTTTGCAACCGGCACCTCAGTCATGGAGGACCACCTACAATTGTGAGAATAACTGTTTTTGAAACATAAAGGTGAGATAGGTAAAGCCGTGAGAATAACACAAACTGGAGTGAGAGTATTTAGCATATTATGTTGATATAGTCAAACCTGTATAAGTGGTCACCTCTATTAAGCAGCCACTTGTCTTAAGCAGCCACATTTGTTATTTCCCATTTATATGCTTTCAGAGCAAATTACCTGCATTATACAACAACCTTTTTTTAAAAGACCACTTTTGCTCCATCCCTTGACTGGCTGCTTAAAACAGGTTTGGCTGTACAAATACTAGTACGTTACATACAATAAAAAGAGGCCTATGTTGGCCTCGGTACGCTCTACTGGTATAATGTGATAATGTAGCACTTGTATCAAAGTTTGTACATTTGTTGGTAAATCACATCATACGATGCTACATAAACAAGAGACCATACTGGTCGTAGATCACTCACTTGTCGTATAAAGTATTCTGCCAAATAAAGCAATTTTTTACATTTCAAGGACTGTAACTCTGATATTAACTATCATTTATGCCTGTTCAAGAACTTATGCAAGAGCTTTTAAATATATGAACATTGTGTAAGTTTGGTGAAAAAAAAACACAGCAATATTGCAAGTGCTATTGTAGTGCACATAATCTACATGTTAAGTTAATTAACCAGCAAAAGAAAAGATAGATGACAGAGACAGGGCAATCAGGATATAGGCTAAGGACTCACACCACTATTGTAGTGCACATAATCTACATGTTAAGTTAATTAACCAGCAAAAGGAAAGATAGATGACAGAGACAGGGCAATCAGGATGTAGGCTAAGGACTCACACCACTATTGTAGTGCACATAATCTACATGTTAAGTTAATTAACCAGCAAAAGGAAAGATAGATGACAGAGACAGGGCAATCAGGATGTAGTTAAAGGACTCACACCACTATTGTAGTGCACATAATCTACATGTTAAGTTAATTAATCAGCAACAGGAAAGATGAATGACAGAGACAGGGCAATGAGGATACTATGAAGGTAAAGGACTCACACCACTATTGTAGTGCACATAATCTACATGTTAAGTTAATTAATCAGCAACAGGAAAGATGAATGACAGAGACAGGGCAATGAGGATACTATGAAGGTAAAGGACTCGCACCACTTTTGTAGTGCACATAATCTACATGTTAAGTTAATTAATTAACTACAGGAAAGATAGATGAAAGAAACAGGGCAATCAGGATGTAGGTAAAGGACTCACACCACTATTGAAGTGCACATAATCTACGTGTTAAGTTCATTAATCAACAACGAGAAAGATAGATGACAGAGACAGTGCAATCAGGACACTATGTAGGTAAAGGACTCACACCACTATTGTAGTGCACATAATCTACATGTTAAGATTATTAATCAGCAACAGAAAAGATAGATGACAGAGACAGGGTAATCAGGATGTAGGTAAAGGACTCACACCACTATTGAAGTGCACATATTCTACATGTCAAGTTAATTAACCAGCAACAGAAAAGATAGATGACAGAGACAGAGCAATTAGGATACTATGTAGATGAAGGACTCACACCACTATTAACTTCCTCCAATACTCAGAACAGGGTAAAACTTTTGTTCTCTTTTTCTCCTTTTTTTTAGGGTTTTATAGTGCAGTGATTTTTCCTACCATGTGTTAAATGGTCAATGTTTTAGAAATCACCACTGAAAATTTTATGCTGACACAACAGATTTCTAGGCAATACTGTGTCATTTTAGAATTGTTGGTTTGAACAGCATCGTAGGAGAATAGTTATTATTGCTCTGGAAATTGAAAGGTTTCACAAAACCATTGAATTTTAAAAAAACCCTGGTCAATGGATGATTTTATTTCTTTATAATTGCAGGTCTTAAACCAGTGAAGAATCTGAGCCCAGACACATGCTGCAGATTTGTTTTTTTACATAAATGTTACAATGGAGCCCTATGGGAAATGTAATAGTGGTGTGAAACATAAGATGTATCTAGTTGTACATGTATTAGGAAATAAAAGCTGCATTAAGCTATTATTTCATTTAAAACCAACAAACAAAACACCATCACACAAGTCCTTCTCGCACAAGCGAGTAGATCCTGACGGTTACATGGGATTTATACGACTACTAAAAGGTGAGTTGCTTGTTAGGGGGGTTCAGAGTCATCTTTTTAAATTAATGAACTTATAAATCAATTAGATAAAAGACTTGGTATGAATGATAAATTTTTTGAATGGGATTTAACACCATTGTCAACACATTTCAGGTTATATATGGAATACAATATCCAGTTTTATTGGTGGAGGAAGACCTCAGAATGAATCTAAGTAGAACCACCTTTCTGCCACAAGTAAATGGCATAACCTACAACTTTAGTGGTGAGCGGAAAGTGACCTTATCTGGTCCTTTATATATCAGGTCATCAAACTATATGACCTTGAATCATCCCCTAAGCCGCAACATAAGGTTAAAGGTCAACATACTACAACAGTATGTGGTGTAAGGGAGGTAACCACTGTACTACCTTACCTGTACAAGATAATAAAGTACTGCCATGGGAAGCAGTACAATCAAAAACAATGGCGTACTATAACTTATGACAATAAACGTGGATAATGCTCCGAAAAATGTCATTAGAAACGTGCGGACATTTTGAGGCAAGTTATTATCAATTGTTTCAACATCCCTCGAAAACCTACGGAAAAAAGTGTAAATTATATGCAATGTAAAGAAAACTTGGGTATAATTTCTGGTGTAACCTTATAACTAGCAATATACAGCAAGACTGGGCACCTGCTAAAACAAAAATAGAAGAAACTTCGTATAATTTCTGGCATAACCTTATTACTAGTGGTATACAGCTGCTAAAACAAAAATAGATGAAACTTGGGTATAATTTCTGGCGTAACCTCATTACAAATGGTATACAGCAAGATCTGGCACCTCCTAAAACAAAAGTTTATGAATTTGGAAAATTCATCACCATGGTTTCTCCAGGTTACAAACAAACAATACATGGGAGTCCTCCACAACCCAGTTTTACCTGTACGATATAATACAGTATTGCCATTGGGATCAGCACAATCAGAAACAATGGCGTGCTGTAGCTAATGACAACAAACGTAGATAATGCGCCGAAAAAAGTGGAAAGAAACATGCGGACATTCTGAGGTAAATTGTTGTCAATTGTTTCTACATCCCTAGTAAACCTGTTAAAAATATAAAATTGAAATCTACATGAGGATTACATATTAGTATACATGCATAACGGTAAGTATTTGCCAAAGTGATTAGTAACTGGTGACGTGGGTCCAAGAATATGAGACCAGTTGCTGAAATAGGACACATTTTCAACAAAGACATGAAAAATGGAGCTTATTGGAGATTAATACAACTAGTTACATGCTTAAACACATTGGTAGTCTGTTAAATCTCATCAACGCATGCTGGTGAAACAGTTTTATGAAACCTACAATCAATGTGATACTGAACTTTTGACCCTTTCATTAAAAAACAATTTCCCTCATCAAAAATTGATTTTGGTGCAAAGATTCAAAATTTTATCGTTTCTGTTTGCTTTTTTTAATTTTCAAGTTTTGATTACTAGTAGATCTAATTTTTCAATAAAACACAAACAATTGCCAGTAAACATTTGTAAGTTAATTATTGATTTAAAAGAATCTGTCTTTATTATTTTTTTTTTATTTCTAAGTAATATGACATGTATAGAAAATTTCAGCAACAACTGATCTCGACATTCTTCTAGTCCCCAACAATGACTCTGCCGACAAAGTGAAATGACCATCACCACATCCACCATACTCACCTGTACTAAAAAATACAAGAATCCCATTGGGACAATGATCGCCATAAACAAGGGTGTGCTGTAACTAATGACAACAAACGTACTCAGCGCCCCAAAGAATGTTATGAGGAACATTCGGAAGTTCATGGGAAGGTTGGTATCAACAGTCTCTATATCTCGGGAAAATCTGCGAGGAAATATTTGGGAAAAGCATGGGATAGAATGAGCGACTTTGTTACAAGTGTTGTATTAGCAGATATGCATTTAAAAGCGTTTGGTAAAATAGCAGTTTGGCACAGTCATGATTTTTTAACTTTATAATATTCTATAATAATTCTATTTTGTTTTGTACTTTTGCACTTTTCCATTGTGCATTTATTGTGCTGTGTTTTTTGTTGTTGCTGTAACTGCACTACTATGAGATACTACAATATAATGTGTCATTTCTTGTTTGTTTCAAATATCTTTCAAACATTGCATGTTGGAACAGTATATTTGGGTGTTTGTCCTGCAATACTTTCCATAAATCCCTATTAATTTTCAGGGGATTATATTGGGGATTAAATCTGTATTAGAAACCAAAATATGTTTGCAAAACATTTTCTTTTTTTATCTTGGGAAAATAATCTTGAATTAACGCTCTCCATTAATAAAAATAGTGTTACAACGTGGGTTAGATATTCAACTGACCTGATATGTTGGAACGTGGGGTGGCTTTATTTGGGATGGGCCTTTAATAGTAATTTTAGAGTATAGTCAATATGAATTACATGTTTTAAAATACTAAGTCTGAGTTTTAAGCTCACAGCATTGACAACTTTAGGCCCACCTCAGGATTAAAGCCCCAACCTCCAACAAATGTGGCAGATTATTTCACATTAAGCAAATTCTGTGGTTTTGTTGGAACAGAAAAAGTATGTACTACTTGATAAAATGAATGACATTAATTCACAATTTTGTTTATTTAGTTTAAACTTATTTATTTTACTTCGATTGTGAAGCAAGTTATTACAACTTATACAAATCACCCTCGAAGTCATTCTGGATACAATACAATATCCTTTATTTACTCAGTTCATATATATATGAAACCATGAGGATAGAACCAGTACTAAGTAGGATCAAACCCCCAACCCTCTGATCATGGGACCGATGATCTACCACTGGACCACGTGCTTCACAAATTTACATTGAAGATTTCTACATATAGTTGTTTAAGACAGCCACATTAAGGCAGCATTAAAACTAGCATATGTTCGAAATTGGTAAATGAAGTTTTCATCACATATTTTAACGTTCATTGTACTATTGAAAATGTACCTAGTTATAATAACAAAATTTATTTTAATTAATTCATGGAATAAGAAAACATTGTTCGTCCATTATCATGGCTATTTTACTGTATCTATGTACAAGTCTGGTAGCGAAAGTGTTTTTTTTATTAGATTTGTACTTTTAACAAACACACTGATGATTTCCACTAATATAACAATGTCTGCTAATAAAACATTTGTTACAGTAAGCAATTCCCCCAACATAATAGTCATTTCCTCCCTGGTATTTTTCTTTTCATTTTTTTTCACTTTTTTTTAGTGTCTCAACCATAGAGAAATAAATGATTTTAAACATGCCCCATGAGCACATGTTACACTTGTTACACATGATAGTGTAATTTCCTGTTTCTTTTTCATTATTTTCAAAATACAACTTCTAGAAAGTTGACCAACAACCAGAGAGAAGGATGAATAATTAAAGGAAAGTTGGCATAACTATTGCAAAAGGAGAAAATGTTGGCATCTAAACCTGAATATTATTACTTTTGTGAAGTGTCATTGAATTCCAGCCAATGGTTGCTGAGAAATAGTGACCACAAAAAATATGTATGAAAAATTCAAAGGGCCATAACTCATTCAAACATTATTCAGACGCAACATGCCTATGCACAACTAGGCTTGGTACCAATCATTTTTGTGAAGTGTCATTGAATTCCAGCCTATGATTGCTGAGAAATAGTGACCACAAAAAATATGTATGAAAAAGTCAAAGGGTCATTACTCATTGAAAAATTATTTGTGTGCACCATGCCAACGATATGCACAACTAGGCTTGGTACCAATCACTTTTGTGAAGTGTCACTGAATTCCAGCCAATGGTTGCTAAGAAAAATCGACCACAAAAAATATGTATGAAAAATTAAAAATAAGATTTTACAAGATATTGCATCTTCATAAATCTCAACCGGTTTCTTTTCCTTTTTTCCTTTTCTTTTTAAATCCTTGGATAGGCAAATGTATATTTTAACTGAACTTCAAATTTTGGTCTTACCTAATGACTAAAATATAAAGATGTACATTTGAATTGAACATTAAATTTTGGTCTGACCCACTAAACAATTATATAAATATACAGTAAACCCTGTGTAAGCTGTCACCTTTATTAAGCAGTCACCTGTCTTAAGCAACCATGTTTTCTATTTCCCATTTCTATGCTTTCAGAATAAATTAACCTGTATTAAGCAGCAACTTGTCTTAAAAGGCCATCTTTGCTCTTTCCCATGACTGGCTGCTTAAGACAGGTTTGACTGTGTAAATTTAACATACATGAAATATGTCTGTATAACATAGAACAATCAAAATGTTTTTTTCAGTTTTATAATCATTATGATTTCCTTTATGATAATCTAGCACTACTGTATTGATTCTAATTCTTCTCTATGGTATAATACATTTTCCAAAAAGGGGATGAAACTACAGAAGTAAGCTACACTGTGGTCCTGTTATAATGTGGTCTGTTGGAGCCTGAAGCCAAAGAGCTGGGCTGCCTTATCAGCAGATTCATCTTATAAACAAACTGAATTACTTCTTACAGAAACATGACAATGAGTTTCAGCATAAGGAACAAGGCAGAGAATCATTTGTTGAGTAAATTAATTTTTTTTTTGAATGGGGTTTAATGCCATTTCCAACAGATTTCAGGTTATATATGGCATACCCAGTTTTAATGATTGAGGAAGACCTCAGACTGAGTCAGACTGAGTAGAACCACCGTCCTTCCAAAAGTAACTGGAAACTTTCTCATATGAAGTTTTTGGAGTGAGCAGGACTCGAACTTAGGACCTTAGTGGTGAGAGGTAAGTGATCTTGAGACGGCGCCTCAGATCCCTCTGCCACAGAGGACCAAAACTAATTAATAGCAATGCCAGTAAAGCGTGAAGATATTTTCATGTCATGTGGGTTTTAATGTGACAACGGCTAAGGAAGGTTTATCGGGTGAATTCAGGTAGACTTATTTAAGGCTATAATAAATTAACTGCTAGATAATAATGCTACCCCTACCCTTTTTATTTTCCTAAAAAAAAAATTCTCCCCCCAGCCCCCTTTTTTAAGAAAAATTTGGATAAGAATCTAGCAATTAACTTTTAATGACATGAGACTTTTTTATATCTTTTTTTTTTTTGTAAGAAGCATTGACGGTGACGACTAGAGTGGAAGCGGAGATAATGACCAATACTGCATATCACAATATATGCACTGAAATATTAAAACAATTGCATTCAGCAATATTCAATTTTACAAAAAAGGAAAACACAAGTGTCAGTTACTTGTTCCCTCATTAGTACTTTGAAATATAAACAAATACAACAATTGCATAGACACCCGTAAAGATAATGTGTGAATAATCATTAATTATCAACCCTCCCACAAGTAAGATTTATAAAATAAGAAATTGTATAACTTAATGCTATTACTTTCTTTTTTAAAAGTAAGGTCCAGCAAATATCAATGAAGTAAATTTTTTTATAAAAGATCATTGTTTTAAAAATGGACTATTTAAAAAGAAAAAGAAAATGGTAACATGCAGGCCAAACACAGCCCCAGTTATATTTCCTGTGAAAAGAGACATATTAACCAATGTCAGATAAATATATGTATAAATAATATATATATATAAACAATTCATCAAAATATAAATGTAACTAAATAGTTTCATGAAAATAAATATGAAATGTCATTGAAAGTAACATATTTTTATACTCTTACTTCTTTGTAAAAATCAAAAAGTTGGTTCTTGTTACAAAATCAAGGGATTTAACATTTATAAGACACATATTGTTCAGTTTTATTACAATTGTTTATGTACCTGTTCACAACTCTGCCGAGGGGAGTGGTATCAAAGAATTCCATGGGTAACTTGAGAACATTTGACAGCATGCCATTGTGGAGGATACCAGCAGCTCTTATCATTCTTATAGCTGCCAAAACAGCATACAGCAGAATTACCACAGCTGCAATATACGTATGGTTAGAGTAAGTAATCATTCTTATAGCAGCCAAGACAGCATACAGCAGAATTACCACAGCTGCAATATACAGATGGTATGAGTTTATGTTATCATTCTATTAGCAGCCAAAACAGCATACAGCAGAATTACCACAGTTGCAATATACAGATGGTATGAGTTTATGTAATCATTCTAATAGCAGCCAAGACAGAATACAGCAGAATTACCACAGCTGCAATATACAAATGGTACGAGTTTATGTAATCATTCTAATAGCAGCCAAAACAGCATACAGCAGAATTACCACAGCTGCAATATACAGATGGTACGAGTTTATGTAATCATTCTAATAGCAGCCAAGACAGAATACAGCAGAATTACCACAGCTGCAATATACAGATGGTATGAGTTTACATAATCATTCTGATAGCAGCCTAGACAGCATACAGCAGAATTACCACAGCTGCAATATACAGATGGTATGAGTTTACGTAATCATTCTGATAGCAGCCAAAACAGCATACAGCAGAATTACCACAGCTGCAATATACAAATGGTATGAGTTTATGTTATCATTCTATTAGCAGCCAAGACAGCATACAGCAGAATTACCACAGCTGCAATATACAGATGGTATGAGTATATGTAATCATTCTGATAGCAGCCAAGATAGCATATAGTATAATTATCACAGCTGCAATATACAGATGATATGAGTTTATGTATAATTCTGATAGCAACAAAGCTTTCAGATTGCAGAACTACCAAACCAGCAATATACTGATGGTATGAGTTTATGTATCATTCTGATAGCAACAAAGCCATCATATTGCAGAACTACCAAACCAATAATATACAGATGGTATGAAGTTATATATCAGTAATATAACATTTTATTTATAGTCACTATAGAAGTTATCAAATGTTTTTTCCAGTCTCAATCCTATATAATGATTATATCAAATTATTATTTAAACAAGAAATGTCAATTGTAAATGTCATATGCCCATCCTCAAATGGTCTGTGAAAATAATATATTTTATAATATGTAGGGATTTAAATGCATCCGTGAATATCAAGACTGACATTTCAGACAAGACACACAATTTCATGTGTTTTTTTACATTAAAGTGTGACCTTGACTGTTGTGTAACCTTCAACTTGACATCTGATGTAAAGGTCTGGCTATTTCTACAGGTAAATGCAGGCGACACATCATCATGACATACTGATCACTTGTGTCAAGATATTTTAAAACCATTCCATATAAGACAAAGTTACAGACCAGACATGAAATATTTAACAAACTGAAAGTTTGACCTTGACCTTTGATGTAAGGTTCTGGGCCTTGTTGATGTTAACCAATTGTTTTTGAAATCCATCCATGTATGACAAAGTAACAGACTGGACTTGAAATCTTAAACAACCTCAAAGTGTTGTCAAATAAACTGAAAGTGTGACCTTGACCTAAAAGGTCTTACGTGCGACACATCGTCATGTCATCTTGATCAAATGAGCCAAGTTAATTCCCTCCATGTAAGACAAAGTTACAGACCAGAAACGAAATACCAAACAAACTGAAAGGGTGGCCTTGACCTTTGGACATAAAAAAGGAATTTCCTAACTTTGACTAAGTGCCTAAGTTAGACTAAAAAAGATTTCCAACTAGAAATTACAACATATTTTGTGACATATTATATGAGTCACATGATTTCATTTCGATGTCAATTTTAATCGTTATACAGGTTTACATGTAGTATACATTGTTTCATCATAGAAAAAGTGTGAATGATAGTGTAAAAGTCATCAAGCAGTATTTCATTACGGTCTATTTTTAGAATGAGGACTTTGTTTACCACTCAATCTAAATATCGATTTTGGCATATTTTGGAAGATTTGACATCCCAAACCATTCGGATTTTATTAATTTATGAATAGATGCTTTTTAACCATTTTAAAAATGATTTTATTCTTAAAGACATTTAAAACATTTTTTTTCTGATATACACCCTTTAAAGTAATTGTGGACAATGACAAAATTTAATCTTACTCCAGGAATAGCTCAGCTTCACACAGACTAGCTAATAACAGTCTCTACTAGCATTTTATTTTAAATGCAATGTATACTCTGAAGAAAAGTTTCATGAAAGTACTTAAGTTTTTAGTTTTCTTCATACTAAAATTGATCACTCTATTTGAGTTTAAGTAAAATAATGGACAGGAGGTCAGTTTGTTTGAGATGGGACACCACAACTAACCTTGTCCAACACCAAATAGACCATACACTCTGAGGTACATATAATTCTTATCCTGGTATTTACTTTGTTTGAGATGGGATACCACAACTGACCTTGTCCAACACCAAAAAGTTAATACACTCCGAGGTACATATAATTCTTATCCTGATATTAAGTTTGTTTGAGACGGGACACCACAACTGACCTTGTCCAACACCAAATAGACCATACACTCCGAGGTACATATAATTCTTATCCTGATATTCAGTTTGTTTGAGATGGGACACCACAACTGACCTTGTCCAACACCAAATAGACCATACACTCCGAGGTGCATATAATTCTTATCCTGATATTCAGTTTGTTTGAGATGGAACACCACAACTGACCTTGTCCAACACCAAATAGTTAATACACTCCGAGGTACATATAATTCTTATCCTGATATTCAGTTTGTTTGAGATGGGACACCACAACTGACCTTGTCCAACACCAAATAGTTAATACACTCCGAGGTGCATATAATTCTTATCCTGATATTCAGTTTGGTTGAGATGGGACACCGTAACTGACCTTGTCCAACACCAAATAGTTAATACACTCCGAGGTACAAATAATTCTTATTCTGATATTCAGTTTGTTTGTGATGGGACACCACAACTGACCTTGTCCAACACCAAATAGTTAATACACTCCGAGGTACATATAATTCTTATCCTGATATTCAGTTTGTTTGAGATGGGACACCATAACTGATCTTGTCCAACACCAAATAGACAATACACTCCGAGGTACATACAATTCTTATCCTGATATTCAGTTTGTTTGAGATGGGACACCACAACTGACCTTGTCCAACACCAAATAGTTAATACACTCCAAGGTACATATAATTCTTATCCTGATATTCAGTTTGGTTGAGATGGGACACCACAACTGACCTTGTCCAACACCAAATAGACCATACACTCTGAGGTACAAATAATTCTTATCCTGATATTCAGTTTGTTTGAGACGGGACACCTTAACTTACCTTGTCCAATACCAAATAGACCATACACTCCGAGGTACATATAATTTTTATCCTGATATTCAGTTTGGTTGACGTTAGTGATGTCCTTGAGGAAGGGGTCATCTGTCCATGATGCCAGCCAGATACTCGACCCTATACCTGCTCCCTGATAGATGATGAACAGACCAAAAATGGCGAGGGTTGCCAGACCTCCGATAGCCGTGAAGTAATTCATGTATACCGTCCACGACACCTGAAAGTAAATATAGTATTGGTATTTTTTGATTTATATTAGTTTTGTAGCATAATAAGATCAGAGCTATTGTGGATCTCTCTTGAGTCTGGTTCCTGGATAAAACTATTGAGATGTTCTCTGGTTGAGGAAAGCGTCAAACCTGCTACCTCTTACATGAATGATCAACTTCGATTGTGAAATAAAATTGTTATTACCACTAATACAAATCACCCCGGGTAGAACTAGTTTAAAGCATATGTCGAAAAAGTGTCTTGCTCAAGGACACCACACATGGCAGGGTATCGTGGGTTTGATGATCTACCACTGCACCATGCGCTCAACAAAAAAATGTTATAGAAGTACTCAACAAACTGATGATATGGACAAACTGCATTAATTAGTTCTGTCAAAATGAGTTTTCATCTCCATTCTAAAGATTCAAAAGAAAATAGATTGATTAATATCAAACAAAATTGCACAAAATGATTTTTTTATACAATTTGTTTCATACAATTAAAATGTTATATTTCAATCAGTTTTGACACGATTATGCAAATATACAAACTGTAAACATGTTGCATACATCATTGCATATGCCAATTTGCACATTTTGTCATAGTTACTCGATAATAATGTTAAATATTGCATTTCACAGTTTGATTACATCAAAATTAAGCGATTAAAATACTCTATGTGTTCTATACTGAATAAACATTGACATTTGAACAACAAATTATTTTGTAATACTTTTTTGGTAATGGTCTTTAATGCTATTTCCAACACATTACAGGGTCTTTATGATATTTCCATTTAGACCTCGAAATGAATTTGCAAATAACCAAAGTCCAACATAAGCAATTGGCAAGCTTTCCCGGATAAAGGGTTAGTACCAAGCTTGTTTCGAACTGACAACTTCAGCAGTGAGAGGTAAGTGATCTTGAAAAGGTGCCCTAAAATATTTGCTACGGAGGACTCGTTCCATTTGTGGTACAACCTATATCTTAAAATCAATCACGATATCCAACCTTTCCAGTCTCCGATTTCTCCGCTTCAATTAATTTGTCTACTTGTTTAACATCTTTCTCGTCTTTCCATTTCCCCTTGCCCTCAGCGCCATCTATACTAGAAATTGTTCTCAGAAGTGGCGGCTTTTCTGAAGTTTTCTTGGATCTGTAAAAAAACAATGATACACAAATGTACTTTTGTCAGATCTTGTGTGTTTACGATTCTACAAAGTTTATGAAAACATTTCACATAATAAATAATCTCATTTTAAACACCTGATGGTTCTTTTGTTGAGGACTGAATAACATCTAAACCAAACAACAGATCTAGAACCCTCTTAAATTATCGGCATATAAAAGTAATGATATATTATTCTATAAACAAGCAGTAAATATTATTTAAAGTAACATTAAATGAACAACTTAAAAACAACCGGCTCCTGATGGCATAGATTCTTAGATCACTTATGTTTTAACCACTTGGGTCGTTGGTTCAGGCCAAGGCTAGTACAAAGTCTTTATGTGAGAAAGGTTACCAGTTACTTGTGGAGAGGTGATGGTTCTACTCAGATTAATTCTTATGTCTGCTTCCATCATTACAACTGGATATCATGTAGAAAGTGTTGTTACATGTAAATCCCTATTCCATTCTTTAACCAAAACAAAATTGTAAAACAAATAATTATGACTTAGATAGGACAAGTGACAACAGTATACAACTATCTACCGTTTTAGTGGTCAATGGTTAAAATTATTTACCCAAGGAAAATTACTATTTACCCAAAGCAGGAAACTATTGACCAAGATGCAGTTGAGGTTAATAGTTCACTGGTTTGGGTCAATAGTCATTTTCTGAGGATAAATAATTTTAACCATTGACCGCTAAAAAGTTAGATAGTTGTTTTATTATATTGAATAACAATAAAAAATGGCAAGTCAAGAAGTCGTATTACAAATAAATGTATTAGAAGTTTTTCATCTCACTTCATTCATACTTTCACTGCATTTTTTTAACAGAGGTGTGAAAAGCATATCTATTTTTTTCGTAGCCGTTGTATGGCTTTTCTCCACTAACATATTCAACTATTAGGGTTACATTCCTAACCTTCATAAGTATATTCTTTTACTTATAATATTTCCAACTATTCAAAGTACATTGTCACCAGTATTTAGCTACATGCTGGATACGCTCTTGATCAAAATAATGTCATCAATGCCAATACGTATACAGCCTGACGTCAGTATATAAATATATCAGTTGTGAAAGTGTTTTAATTGTATTTAAGCATTAAAAAGTGATACTTCATGGTCAGTTTTAAATTATGAAATATAATAAACAAATCAGTTTAACTGTTGTTTTCCTGAGTAGGGCAAATGGAGATCGAATGGACTATCAGCATGAGAACGTTTCGTTTCATTTGAACTATTGACTAGGTAATCAGGTGAAACCGGTTTCAACAGAATAAGTGGTCAATAGTTCATTTTTGAAGGAATAAGGTCAATAGTTCATTTTATTTGACCTGATTTGTTCGGGTTTCAACAAATCAAATTGAAGCATTCATGATGATATATAATAATATCATTAACCTATTGAAAACAATAAAAAGTTACGTTTTTCTCAGTCTTGTTGGTACATCATCCTCTCCTGATTGGCCTGTTCCATCCGTTCCTGAGGTAACAGAGTCTACACGCTCCAGAATCTTACTCTTCATTTGTTGTACTAAAATAGTAGAATGGAAACACTTGTTAGAGCAAAAAAATACTTGTAAGAAAAGAAGTAACACTTGGGAGAGCAAGGAAAAACTTTACCAAATGTTTCCCCTATGTGTTTTCCATTACCCTACAGTTAATATCATTGCCTATGTCAGTAACAAAATCTATATGATAAAAGCAAAATTGTGAATACTGTGTATGTCATTAAAATTGTGAATATAAGAAGTAAATGTCAGGGTTTAATATTTACATTCTGGATCCTCATCCTCATTATCATTGTCCTGTGTCAGGTATGTCTTCAGGAACTGGGCGAACGCTCCATCATGTGACAGTAGTTCTTCATACGATCCAAGTTCTGATATTTTGCCATCCACCATAACTACAATCTGGTCTACCATTGGCAGCCAGTGTACACCATGTGTCACAAGGATACGTGTCTACAAACATAAGTCAATCAATTAATTTAATTATGAATTTTAATAATCTTATTCCATTCTTTACCAGGTGATATTTAGAACAAATCATAGGTTACAATTCTTTGGGGGCCACAAAATGTTGCCCGATTGTAATGGACGGCCATCATAAACTTGTCAGAAGGAAATATATGAATTTGAAGCATGAGCTTTCATTCACTAAACTTTATTACTGGGAAATCTTGCCACTCAAAGATAAGAGCATAATATCATTGGTTACTGGCAATCTCATAACAAAACTTGTTATATTCTATTTTCTTTAAGTTTTTGTTGCTGGTGATTTTTAGAAATAACTATTAGTTCTAAATGTGTACAGAAAGGTATACCTTGTTTCTGAGAAGACCTTTTGAGCCAATGACCTTGTTGAAGATATGTTTGCCAACGTGTGAATCCACAGCACTGAGAGGATCATCAAGGAGGTAGACGTCAGCGTTGTTGTACACAGACCGCGCCAGGCTTACCCTCTGCTTCTGTCCACCACTCAAGTTGATACCCTGCAATGATGTGGAAAATACATTAAATTAGAGGTTATAAATATATAAATATATTACACTAACACTCTCTACATATACCAGTAATCATTTGAAAAAATGTTCAGCTCTTCAGCACATATTTATTTTGCTTTTTAACACAGTACTGCGTCACCATATTAAGATTAATCAGCGCGATTTGAATAAATCAATGTTCGATTAGAACATGGACAATTTGATACTGACAGGTATATATACTGAATGAAACAGCTAACCCGCCACCTGACATTTTACAAGTTTTCTCAAAAAATATCATAGCAACATCTTTGAAATTTGGGTTTGAATAAGAAAGAACATTTAGGCTGTAAAAATTCAATTTTGTCTGTTAACCCTTTACTTCATATAGACGCCTTTGGACACCTCTAATATAGACACCTTTGGACACCTCTAATATGGACGCCTTTGGACACCTCTAATATAGACACCTTTGGACACCTCTAATATGGACGCCTTTGGACACCTCTAATATGGACGCCTTCGGACACCTCTAATATAGACGCCTTTGGACACCTCTAATATTGAAAGCATTAATTCACCACGTATCAGCAATGGGTGAATTATGTTTATATTAACTGACAAGAGTTATGAGCAATCTGATCTCTTCCTGCACTGTTTTCAATGACCTTCTGTGATTGGTGTGGTAAAACGCGTATCTATGGAATAAAGGGTTAATGTCGTATACAAATTTTTATAGCAACACTCCCTATTTTGTCGAAGATCTTGGACAAAAGTGGCAGGTTAGCTGTTATATTCAGTAAATAATATATTTGATGCAGATTTAATTAAATAATTTCACATTACGTATATCAATCATAGATTTATCTAAATTGAGTTGGTTTAATGAAATAATATGCAAAACAAACCGTTACAAAAAGCACCGGTATACCTGCTAGTACAGGAATGCAGATTTCTGACCATAAACAAATTCCGAAGTTTGAAGTCCACATCTCAACATTTTAAGTGTTGAGTTTTACAAGGTTCTTAAATGTGACCATTATTTCAAATGAATAATTGACAGCTAAATTTGCTTTCATAATGTTTTTGACCAATAGGCAAGTTTCCATGGTTATTAACAATAATGCAGCGAGGTGGAGCTTTGTGACATGTGATCAATCAAATCAAACTGGAGCACAAAAAGAATTATTTTTCTTTGATTTTAATTTTAGAAGAATGCCATAAACAAACACTGCATAAAGATTCAGTCATTATAATATCTGTTTAATCAATACCTTTTCACCAATTTCTGTTAGGTCTCCTCCCTGCAGTATCTCAAGGTCAGGCCCAAGGGCACATGCTTCAAGCACCTGTTTGTATTTGTTTTGGTCCACCTCTTTACCAAACAAAATGTTGTCGCGAACCGTGGCATTTTGTATCCAAGCCTGCTGAGGGACATACGCGACTGTACCCTACATACAAATAAAGAAGATTGATACAAATCTGGCTGGAACTGGTAATCTAAGAAATTAAACCTTACTTTTGAGAAAGTTCTACAAATATGTTTATACTTATTCATTTTAGCTTGACTTGCAAAGTAAGCTCAGAGCTTAAGCTTCTATGAATCACTGACGATTTTATTTCCAGGGTAGAACCCGTACTAAATGTTGTTTATGAGAGGAGCCAAGTCTAGGAAACCTCTGGATTGAGAGGCCAACACTCGTAACACTATGCTACTGCTCCATTCCAAATGCTTAACTGTGACAAACAAGGAAAGGTGACATAAATTAGTTATACATTGTAATTAATTAATCACCGTGATTTCTCAATAATCATTATTCGTATTTAAGTCATGAATAAGTGTTATCTTATTTAATCTATTTTTGCTGAAGTGCAACATAAACTAAGAGCTTTTGTGAACCGCTATATTTCATTTCCTTGGTAGACCAAGTCCTTGGTTTTTGCAGAGACCTTTAAGTTAAAGGAGGGATCTAACACTATCCATCACACCATTGCTCTGCATCAAACACATACCTTTACCCTAACCCTGCCCTTGAGTTTCTCCATCTCTCCCAGGAAGGCTGACACAATAGAAGATTTTCCCGCTCCCACCTGGCCAACAACAGCCACCAATTTACCGTCTGGAATCTCAAGGTTTATGCTGAAATATACAGTCAGGATGTTATACATTGTTGTGGTATCTATAAGGATGTGTCATTTGTATTATGTACTTGTGGTATCTATAAGGAAATGTCATTTGTAGTATGTACTTGTGGTATATGTAAGGAAATGTCATTTGTATTATGTACTTGTGGTATATGGAAGGAAATGCCATTTGTATTATGTACTTATGGTATCTATACAGAAGTGTCATTTGTATTATGTACTTGTGGTATCTATAAGGAAATGTCATTTGTATTATGTACTTGTGGTATATGTAAGGAAATGTCATTTGTATTATGTACTTGTGGTATCTATACAGAGTGTCATTTGTATTATGTAATTGTGGTATATGTAAGGAAACGTCATTTGTATTATGTACTTGTGGTATATGTAAGGAAATGTCATTTGTATTATGAACTTGTGGTATATGTAAGGAAATGTCATTTGTAGTATGTACTTGTGGCATATGTAAGGAAATGTCATTTGTTCTATGTACTTATGGTATCTATAAGGAAATGTCATTTGTATTATGTACTTGTGGTATATGTAAGGAAATGTCATTTGTATTATGAACTTGTGGTATATGTAAGGAAATGTCATTTGTATTATGTACTTGTGGCATATGTAAGGAAATGTCATTTGTATTATGTACTTGTGGCATATGTAAGGAAATGTCATTTGTTCTATGTACTTATGGTATCTATAAGGAAATGTCATTTGTATTATGTACTTGTGGTATATGTAAGGAAATGTCATTAGAATTATGTACGGTACTTGTGGTATATGTAAGGAAATGTCATTAGTATTATGTACTTATGGTATCTATACAGAAGTGTCATTTGTATTATGTACTTGTGGTATATGTAAGGAAATGTCATTTGTATTATGTACGATACTTGTATATGTAAGGAAATGTCATTTGTATTATGTAGTTGTGGTATATATAAAGAAATGTCATTAATATTATGTACTTATGGTATCTATACAGAAGTGTCATTTGTATTATGTACTTTGGTACTTATAAGGCAATGTAAATGTCATTTGTACTATGTACATGTGACACCTACAAGAAAGTGTCATTTGTATTATCTACTTATGGTATATATAAGGAACTGTCATTTGTATTATGTAGTTATGGTATCTATTATAAACTACCATTAGCATTACATAAATGTGTTATCTATAAGAAAGTGTAATCTATACTTTGTAAAAAATGCAAAGTGCCATTTGTAGTATATGGTATCTATATGTATTAATGGTTAACCTGTGTACTTAAATTTCTTTAACTTTCGTTTAACTCGTAACTTCTAATATAGAAGGCTTTTGAATTATTGGGTGAATTTTGATTATATCTACTAAAAGAGTGTAAAACAGCGCAGGAAGTGTTCAGATTGCTCATCACAAGCAATCTGAACTCTTCCTGCACTGTTTTTAAATACCTACTCCTTGAGTGTTGGTTCTGTTTCTCTGTCCCAGGAGAATGTTCCATTCTCTATAGACATGGCATAATCTGTAACACAAGTGAGTAAACAATTATATAACAAAACAAGAGGTCCAACAAGGAATGTAATCGCTCTACTGTTTATTCTGATATATTTTTCTTTATTTTTTTGTTTTATAGGGTTCAACACCATTTCAGGTTATATATGGCATATCCAGTTGTACTGTTGGAAGAAGACCTCAGAACGAATCTGAGTAGAACCAGTGTCCTGACAAGTAACTATCAATCTTTCTCACATAAATTATTTAGAGCGAGTGCGACTCAAATCTATTACCTTAGCGGTGAGAGGTAAGTGACCACTTGGCCATGGAGGACCCATAAACAACTTATACAAATCACACTCAAATTCTTCCTGGGTAGAACCAGTACTTAACTTCTGCAGAAAAAGTGTTTAGCTCAAGGACACCACACACAGCAGTGGGGGGGGGGGGGGGGGGGGGGGGAGGATCAAACCCACCACCCTCAGATCCTGGGTTCAATGCTCTACCACTGGACCACATGGTCCACTATGGTCCTAGGTTGCTTAATAACATTGTTCATATGGTTGTGAAACTAAGCTATTGTTTAAGCAAAAGAAATTCCTGTCTTAAGCCAAAGAACACATCTTTTGGCATTTATAAGTAACTATATTACAGTGCCTCAGATAAGAATTGATTGAATAGGGTGAAAACTCTTCAAAATTAAAATAATTGAGTGAAATCTTATAATCAAAGGTTTAATTGGGTGATTTTCACTCAGTAAGTTTACAATAATTGAGTAAAACATGGATAATTGTCTAAATGAAGGTAATCCAAATACCTTATCTTGATAAAACTATTCTGTATTAAATGCACAATATTGTAAAATTGTTGCTGCCTGCAACTCTTGATTTATCAGTATTGTATCAAATGTAGCTGAACAAACTACTTTCATCTTGCACAGAATTTCTGGTCTAATTCATTGTTGACAATGTTAAATAATATTGTTTAAAACCTACTTATTGAAGAAATTGGTGTTGGGGGCAAAAAGTAACTCAAAATTGTACTTTGATTTGGGTCAGAACATGTTTTTCCTTTGCAAGCTGAGATTTTTGTGCTTACTCACTTTGACATTTTGTCTTGATCATCTAGACACTTTCATTACTACCTATGAATAATATGCAAACTCCTGTATGAGAAGATTGAATTGGGTACAAACCATTACAACTGGGAAACTGTTTATCTTGCTGTGTTGTTTATCAAAACACAGGAAATGTGAAACAGCTGTTTGGATACGCATTGTATTAACAATGTTTTGGGTGAAAGAAAAATTAGTTGAATAACGGGTATGCTTGAAAACAAAATTGTTTATGTTTCCCATGAATTAATTTGAGTGAAATATGCAGCTTATCTGGAGCACTGACACTAACAAAGAATTTGCAACACAATTGCTTTACAAAAATAATAAAGCAAATTACATTTGACTGCCATTAATAATCAAGTCAAAATGTTAAATAGCTTGTTATGTGAAGGTTTACTATTTAAATACTTAAAATAATATAAAGTTGTTTGACCTGTTTGAGTGAGTAACAAAAACCCATATTCAGGGTGGATATGACGTTGTGTATGAGAATACTGCAGTAGTGTGATGTTGTTAGAGAACGATGTATACTACTTATTGCAAACCGTGTTTATCTGTTTGATTAGATGTTTTATAGTTTGTGCATTTTGTTCTAAATTCAGACATTGGAGACAGTCAAGATTGGCTAATCTGTAGTGTAAGAGAAATATATTTTAAAAATTTAAATGATACAGACATACCATATACAGATAGAAAGTTACCTGGTGCATGCATGTGTCACATGCACCTGGCTTTCAGTCAAACAATTCAAGAACCACATTTACCTCTTTAAACAACGATCCCTATCTAAACACCAGTATTGTTTTCTGCTCTTACAAAAATTTCTGATTCAAATAAATATTTATTTTGAAAATAAAAACATGTATAAAAATACCTGCTATTTCTGTGTGCTGTACATTATTTGGGTCAAGATCACTAGATTGCAGAAATCTACCAATACGTACAAGGGAAACATTACCCTGAAATATAGATTCAGAGTGATAAAGTTTGGTCAAAAAACGATTGAATGAGATTTTAACATCATTTTTAACCTACTGTATGTTTATATATATAAAAGTAAAATAAGTAAAGTGTTTGTTTGTTATAGTGTCACCCCTATTGAAAGGGCAAGCCACACTGGGCTTATGAGACACCTGTTTGTTGTACAGTTACCGCGAAAAACTATCATTGCCAGGAATCAGGCTGCAAGACATTCCGTACCCCTTAATTTAACTAGCTGCTGGGTGAGCAACCGGCTGCATCAGAAAAAATCCAACCGCTTCCACAGGGATTTGAACCTTCAACCTCCCACTTCAGAGGTGGACGCCATATCCGCTTGGCCATAGAAGATATATTTATGACATACAATTTTACTGGTGGAGGACACCATGTTCCATACATATGAATCAGACTAGAAACTTCTGGAAGTGCATGGCAAACTTTCTAACATAAATATTTAAACATAACTTAGAAAGTGATCTTGAAAGGTCACCTTGAACCACTCAGCAATGGAGGACCAGTTAGATGGCAAAAATAAATTGAAATGAATGTCAAAGTTTGATATAGGTTCATTAAAGGTGTTTTCTCACAACTGTAAATAAAATACTATTTATAACATTACCTGTACAACATATGAGATAATCATTGGCAGAAGGTTAATGGGGAACCTCAAAATGTTGAACAATGAGAGTGACACGAATGCCTTCTGAGCATCAAGGTAGTTGGTATTGTCTATCAGAATGTACGTAGCAAACGTTGCCAAGGTAACCTGAAACAATGATTTAGTTGTTATATTGTGTGGACATTACCTGAAATAATTATAAAGCTGTAATTCCAAAGATGGTCGATAGGTGTCATTACGTTTTTTAAGCTAGTTTTACAATATACTCCAAAGACATGATCCCTTAAAAAAAAATTTTTTTTGTTAAAAAGGGTTATAATATTATTTTCATCATATCACAAGTTATATATGATGGTATTTCATTGTATTGGCAGAGGAAAACCTCGAAATAATCATAGAAAACCCATCATGCTTACATAAGTAAATGAAAAACATTATCACATATTAAAATTTTTGGACCCAGCTGGGTTAGACCTTACAACCTCAGTGATGAGTGGTAGGTGATCTAACACCACTCAGCCATGGAGGATTCCAATCGTAAGATGTGGATGTTACAAATACTAGCTAGTTGTGAATGGTTTTGAATGCAATTTTCTAAACAAACCAGGTTATAGTTTTATTGAATGAGGAAGACTTCAGAATGAATCTGAGAAGAACTACTGTCCTTCCGCAAGTATCTGGCAAGGTTTCTCACATAAAGAATTTGGACCAAGCTGGGCTCAAACCCAAGACCTCAGCCACAAAATGTAATTGGTCGCTAGACAACAGCGCCTTAAACCACTTGGCTATGGAGGACCTAGTCTTGATTTGATGTATATAAAATATTTATGCGCTTGACTGAATACAGCAATTAAGATATTGTTATAAAGGTATATACACTCAATGATTTTATATTGGTAAATCTGCTCCAATGTTTAAACATAGTTTATAATTTATTTGTTTATCTGTGTACAGTGAATGACCCCATTACGTTTATGGTTTCCAGTTTTATTAGCGGATAAAGGTGTCAGAAAGAATCTGAGTAGAACCAACGTCCCTCTAAAAGTAACTAGCAAACTTTCTAACATAAAACCTTTAGATCCAGTTGGGCTTGATTCACAACCTCAGAAGTGAGAACGCTCAAGCCCACTCAGTCGTAAGGTACCACGGTTTATCAGAAAATAAATAGCAACATTGGCAATAAAATAATTATTTAGATAACTGTGTAACATACATCAATAATAAAACTTAATTCAAAATAGCGCTCATTATTGTGATATGGTTGTGAAAGTGTAACAAACTCCGAACAAGTTGACAGATCTTATACAATATCAATTCTACACAGCTTACCAAGAAAGGTGCTGTGGTCCAGAGGAAAGTGCTGACAGCATTCAGGTATGATGCCTTCAACAATACACCAAGTTCTTTATTACGTATATCCTGAACTTTCTTCTCAAATGACGGCTCCCAAGCATACAGCTTCAGCACCTGCCAGACAAAACCAGGGAACCAATCAAAGATTAACTACATAATGAAGAATATAAGACATACATGTAAGTCACCTCACCCGTGCAAAAACCTATAAAGTGCATTCTGATTTCATATACATTTGGCACCTTATTGCATTGATGGGAGGAATTATGCCAAGTTATCTCAATCAGCTGAAATAAAGGTATTTACAAGGTGTATCAGGTCCTGTAAGGCATTTACAAGGTGTATCAGGTCCTGTAAGGCATTTACAAGGTGTATCAGGTCCTGTAAGACATTTACAAGATGTATAAGGTCATGTAAGACATTTCCAAGATGTATCAGGTCCTGTAAGACATTGACAAGATGTATCAGGTCATGTAAGACATTGACAAGATGTATCAGGTCCTGTAAGGTATTAACAAGATGTATCAGGTCATGTAATGTATTAACAAGATGTATCAGGTCCTGTAAGGTATTAACAAGATGTATCAGGTCCTGTAAGGCATTTACAAGATGTATCAGGTCCTGTAAGGCATTTACAAGGTGTATCAGGTCCTGTAAGACATTTACAAGATGTATAAGGTCATGTAAGACATTTCCAAGATGTATCAGGTCCTGTAAGACATTGACAAGATGTATCAGGTCATGTAAGACATTGACAAGATGTATCAGGTCCTGTAAGGTATAAACAAGATGTATCAGGTCATGTAATGTATTAACAAGATGTATCAGGTCCTGTAAGGTATTAACAAGATGTATCAGGTCCTGTAAGGTATTAACAAGATGTATCAGGTCCTGTAAGGTATTAACAAGATGTATCAGGTCCTGTAAGGTATTTACAAGATGTATCAGGTCCTGTAAGGTATAAACAAGATGTATCAGGTCCTGTAAGGTATTAACAAGATGTATCAGGTCCTGTAAGGTATTTACAAGATGTATCAGGTCCTGTAAGGTATTAACAAGATGTATCAGGTCCTGTAAGGCATTTACAAGATGTATCAGGTCATGTAAGACATTGACAAGATGTATCAGGTCTGGTAAGACAATGACAAGATGTATCAGGTCCTGTAAGACATTGACAAGATGTATCAGGTCAGATGTATCAGGTCCTGTAAGACATTGACAAGATGTATCAGGTCCTGTAAGACATTGACAAGATGTATCAGGTCCTGTAAGACATTGACAAGATGTATCAGGTCCAATAAGATATTTACAAGATGTATCAGGTCAGGTAAGACATTGACAAGATGTATCAGTTCCTGTAAGACATTTACAAGATGTATCAGGTCCTGTAAGACATTTACAAGATGTATCAGGTTATGTAAGACATTGACAAGATGTATCAGGTCCTGTAAGACATTGACAAGATGTATCAGGTCCTGTAAGGCATTTACAAGATGTATCAGGTCCTGTAAGGCATTGGCAAGATGTATAAGGTCAGGTAACATATCAACAAGATGTATCAGGTCCTGTAAGGCATTTACAAGGTGTATAAGGTCAAGTAACATATTAACAAGATGTATCAGGTCCTGTAAGACATTGGCAAGATGTATCAGGTCCTGTAAGGCATTTACAAGATGTATCAGGTCCTGTAAGGTATTAACAAGATGTATCAGGTCCTGTAAGGCATTTACAAGATGTATCAGGTCCTGTAAGGCATTTACAAGATGTATCAGGTCATGTAAGACATTGACAAGATGTATCAGGTCCTGTAAGGTATTAACAAGATGTATCAGGTCCTGTAAGGCATTTACAAGATGTATCAGGTCCTGTAAGGCATTGGCAAGATGTATAAGGTCCTGTAAGACATTGACAAGATGTATCAGGTCCTGTAAGACATTGACAAGATGTATCAGGTCCTGTAAGGTATTAACAAGATGTATCAGGTCCTGTAAGGCATTTACAAGATGTATCAGGTCCTGTAAGGCATTGGCAAGATGTATAAGGTCAGGTAACATATCAACAAGATGTATCAGGTCCTGTAAGGCATTTACAAGGTGTATAAGGTCAAGTAACATATTAACAAGATGTATCAGGTCCTGTAAGACATTGGCAAGATGTATCAGGTCCTGTAAGGCATTTACAAGATGTATCAGGTCCTGTAAGGTATTAACAAGATGTATCAGGTCCTGTAAGGCATTTACAAGATGTATCAGGTCCTGTAAGGCATTTACAAGATGTATCAGGTCCTGTAAGGTATTAACAAGATGTATCAGGTCCTGTAAGACATTGACAAGATGTATCAGGTCATGTAAGGCATTTACAAGATGTATCAGGTCATGAAAGACATTTACAAGATGTATCAGGTCAGGTAAGACATTGACAAGATGTATCAGGTCATGTAAGGTATTTACAAGATGTATCAGGTCATGTAAGACATTGACAAGATGTATCAGGTCCTGTAAGACATTGACAAGATGTATCAGGTCATGTAAGACATTGACATGATGTATCAGGTCCTGTAAGACATTTACAAGATGTATAAGGTCATGTAAGACATTTCCAAGATGTATCAGGTCCTGTAAGACATTGACAAGATGTATCAGGTCCTGTAAGACATTTACAAGATGTATCAGGTCCTGTAAGACATTGACAAGATGTATCAGGTCATATAAGACATTGACAAGATGTATCAGGTCCTGTAAGACATTGACAAGATGTATCAGGTCCTGAAAGACATTGACAAGATGTATCAGGTCATGTAAGACATTGACAAGATGTATCAGGTCCTGTAAGACATTGACAAGATGTATCAGGTCCTGTAAGACATTGACAAGATGTATCAGGTCAGATGTATCATGTCCTGTAAGACATTGACAAGATGTATCAGGTCCTGTAAGACATTGACAAGATGTATCAGGTCATGTAAGACATTGACAAGATGTATCAGGTCCTGTAAGACATTGACAAGATGTATCAGGTCATGTAAGACATTGACAAGATGTATCAGGTCATATAAGACATTGACAAGATGTATCAGGTCCTGTAAGACATTGACAAGATGTATCAGGTCCTGTAAGACATTGACAAGATGTATCAGGTCCTGTAAGACATTGACAAGATGTATCAGGTCAGATGTATCATGTCCTGTAAGACATTGACAAGATGTATCATGTCCTGTAAGACATTGACAAGATGTATCAGGTCATGTAAGACATTGACAAGATGTATCAGGTCCTGTAAGACATTGACAAGATGTATCAGGTCATGTAAGACATTGACAAGATGTATCAGGTCCTGTAAGACATTTACAAGGTGTATAAGGTCATGTAAGACATTGACAAGATGTATCAGGTCAGGTGTATCATGTCCTGTAAGACATTGACAAGATGTATCAGGTCCTGTAAGACATTGACAAGATGTATCAGGTCATGTAAGACATTGACAAGATGTATCAGGTCCTGTAAGACATTGACAAGATGTATCAGGTCCTGTAAGACATTGACAAGATATATCAGGTCCTGTAAGACATTGACAAGATGTATCAGGTCGGTCCTGTAAGTCATTATAAAGGTAATAATTCAATAGATGTTTATAAATAGTTTCAGACTTCTCTGACCTTGATCCCATTCAGGACCTCATTCATCAGTTTGATTCTGGCATCCTTGTACTGCATCTGGGCTATCTGTAGTTTCCTCTGCTTCACGGCAAGCAGAGCATTGATGGGCATCAACAAGACCATGATGGCCAGTCCCGTAAGAGTGCTTGGTCCCAGGGTCTGCCATAACAGTAACATAGCTAGTGCTATTTGTACTGGAGCTGACCACAACATCCACAAGTAACCTGGGCAACATTATCAAAATGAATTACAGTTATTTGTATATATAGTATAACATATTCAAGAAGCAGAACAATATTTAAAACTCCATCATTTATCACACCAAAATTTAATATAATTTTATTCAATAATTTGGAGAGAATAGAAAAACATATCACCCCCAAACGCTTCTTTGCTTTCTGTGAAAACCTATGTTTCTGCGATGTCAGTCTATTCCTGACACACTATGTGACATTATAACTCTATAAAATAATTTTATATTCAAATCCTTTAAGTTTTCGAAACATAATTATAAATAAACCTCTTTGTCTCAATGTTAATTTGGGTATACAGTTACAAGATTTTAGATAATTTATGCTATTATATCTTCTGCAATTTTCATGAACACTAGATCAGAAAGATCAGCATGTACTTCGACAGCCTCTCTATTTGTTTGTGCCAGGTCCGATTAGCTCAGTTTTAAGCGTGTCTGGCTATCAATCCAGGGGTCGAGAGTTTGAATCTCCGCCCGGCCACAATCTCTGTGATGATTGATATAGAGCATTGCTTCTCATTATCATTCGTCTCTCATCGCTGATTCAAGTGGGAAAGTTATCAGTTACTTGTGAAGATAGGGTGTGCTCGAGTACTGGTTAACCTTCCAGGATCCCAGGAAACAGTGGTTAGGTTAACTGATTGTCTGTAACCTCTGATGGCATAAAATGACGCTAAATATTCAATCTATTTGTTTATACATACTCGTAATATCCTGTATTCTCTGACAATCCACGGACATCAGATTGACAATCTCCCCAACTGTGGACGTCTTCCTCGCCTCACTGTTCATCGTTAAAGCCTACAACACAATGTATTTTTATTACAGCTTCTTGCATACAGCATAACTCAATCAACTCATCTATCCTTGTTAAAGTCTACAACACAATGCATTATTATTACAGCTTCTTGCGTACAGCATTATTCAGTCAACTCTTCTGTCCTTGTTAAAGTCTACAACACAATGTATTATTATTACAGCTTCTTGCATACAGCATTATTCAGTCAACTCTTCTGTCCTTGTTAAAGTCTACAACACAATGTATTATTACTACAGCTTCTTGCGTACAGCATAACTCAGTAAACTCTTCTATCCTTGTTAAAGTCTACAGCACAATGTATTATTATTACAGCTTCTTGCATACAGCATAACTCAGTCAACTCTTCTATCCTTGTTAAAGTCTACAACACAATGTATTATTATTACAGCTTCTTGCGTACAGCATTATTCAGTCAACTCTTCTATCCTTGTTAAAGTCTACAACACAATGTATCATTATTACAGCTTCTTGCATACAGCATTATTCAGTCAACTCTTCCATCCTTGTTAAAGTCTACAGCACAATGTATTATTATTACAGCTTCTTGCATACAGCATTATTCAGTCAACTCTTCTATCCTTGTTAAAGTCTACAGCACAATGTATTATTATTACAGCTTCTTGCATACAGTATTATTCAGTCAACTCTTCTATCCTTGTTAAAGTCTACAACACAATGTATTATTATTACAGCTTTTTGCGTACAGCATTATTCAGTCAACTCTTCTATCCTTGTTAAAGTCTACAACACAATGTATTATTATTACAGCTTCTTGCGTACAGCATTATTCAGTCAACTCTTCTATCCTTGTTAAAGTCTACAACACAATGTATTATTATTACAGCTTCTTGCATACAGTATTATTCAGTCAACTCTTCTATCCTTGTTAAAGTCTACAGCACAATGTATCATTATTACAGCTTCTTGCATACAGCATTATTCAGTCAACTTTTCTATCCTTGTTAAAGTCTACAGCACAATGTATTATTATTACAGCTTCTTGCATACAGTATTATTCAGTCAACTCTTCTATCCTTGTTAAAGTCTACAACACAATGTATTATTATTACAGCTTCTTGCATACAGTATTATTCAGTCAACTCTTCTATCCTTGTTAAAGTCTACACCACAATGTATTAGTATTACAGCTTCTTGCATACAGCATTATTCAGTCAACTCTTCTATCCTTGTTAAAGTCTACAACACAATGTATTATTATTACAGCTTCTTGCATACAGTATTATTCAGTCAACTATTCTATCCTTGTTAAAGTCTACAACACAATGTATTATTATTACAGCTTCTTGCATACAGTATTATTCAGTCAACTCTTCTATCCTTGTTAAAGTATACAGCACAATGTATTATTATTACAGCTTCTTGCATACAGTATTATTCAGTTAACTCTTCTATCCTTGTTAAAGTCTACAGCACAATGTATCATTATTACAGCTTCTTGCGTACAGCATTATTCAGTCAACTCTTCTATCCTTGTTAAAGTCTACAGCACAATGTATTATTATTACAGCTTCTTGCATACAGCATTATTCAGTCAACTCTTCTATCCTTGTTAAAGTCTACAACACAATGTATTATTATTACAGCTTTTTGCATACAGCATTATTCAGTCAACTCTTCTATCCTTGTTAAAGTCTACAGCACAATGTATTATTATTACAGCTTCTTGCATACAGCATTATTCAGTCAACTCTTCTATCCTTGTTAAAGTCTACAGCACAATGTATTATTATAACAGCTTCTTGCATACAGTATTATTCAGTCAACTATTCTATCCTTGTTAAAGTCTACATCACAATGTATTATTATTACAGCTTCTTGCATACAGCATTATTCAGTCAACTCTTCTATCCTTGTTAAAGTCTACAACACAATGTATTATTATTACAGCTTCTTGCATACAGTATTATTCAGTCAACTCTTCTTTCCTTGTTAAAGTCTACAACACAATGTATCATTATTACAGCTTCTTGCATACAGCATTATTCAGTCAACTTTTCTATCCTTGTTAAAGTCTACAACACAATGTATTATTATTACAGCTTCTTGCATACAGCATTATTCAGTCAACTATTCTATCCTTGTTAAAGTCTACATCACAATGTATTATTATTACAGCTTCTTGCATACAGCATTATTCAGTCAACTCTTCTATCCTTGTTAAAGTCTACAACACAATGTATTATTATAACAGCTTCTTGCATACAGTATTATTCAGTCAACTATTCTATCCTTGTTAAAGTCTACAACACAATGTATTATTATTACAGCTTCTTGCATACAGTATTATTCAGTCAACTCTTCTATCCTTGTTAAAGTCTACAACACAATGTATCATTATTACAGCTTCTTGCATACAGCATTATTCAGTCAACTTTTCTATCCTTGTTAAAGTCTACAACACAATGTATTATTATTACAGCTTCTTGCATACAATATTATTCAGTCAACTCTTCTATCCTTGTTAAAGTCTACAATTAGGGTTTTGTACGTCACATCAATATAATCAATATCTAAAATGCAGTTCAAACCTTGAAATGAAATCCCCATTCAAAAAATACACGTACACAGCACTTAAAAACTTTCACATAGTCGTTGAGCCTCTTTCTGAGATGAAACAGGTTTTACTAGGTGTAAACCTGTACAATAGATCATATAAAAATCAAAATGTAATCACGTTATTCAATACAATTTTAAACTGGAAATCTATTTCAGTTTAACCTAGCCACATAGTCCATGTGAGAAAATCCCTATACATTATAATATTTTGGCATGTTTTAATAGATATCCTTATGACAATATGGGGTCAGTGAGTATATACAGACATGATATATTGGAAAAATATGTTTTTAGCAAATTTTAAAATTTCGAAAAATCCTGATATATTTCCTTTAATATAACTGAAGGACCTAGCAAGTAATAATCTTAAACAATACAAATTATACATGACCTATAACTAATAATTAATTGCAAACTGCATTCTCAGCATTGATAAATTCTACTCACTATGAGTGTAATTTACGTGTAGAGAATTGATTTCGAAGTCGAAGCCACACAAGTAATCAACAGAAATTAGTTTCCAATGGTAATTAGTTAAAAACTTTGATGATTTCATGGTTTTATATTTACTTTCCTTGTTTTATTCACTGGTTTCTCACCTTGTTGTATACCGCAGCAATGAGGGAAGACTTTATCCTCATGCCCACTCCCATACCAATGTGGAAGTTTTGATGGAAGAAGACAGACTGGAGGGATGCGACAACAAACAATGATGCAGCATAAACGTATCCTTTCCATGCATACTCATTGGATCCTTCAGCATTCTTTGCCTCCACATAGCCAATCAAAATACTGAAAAAATTCTGCAATATCTAAGTATGTGAATCAAGTTCCATTAGAAACTGGGTATCTTTGTAATCAAATCTTGGGTTTTTAAGCAATTTATAGATTATTAAAGGACTCATTCGGTTTATTATCTACATATTTATTATGCTCTCAAAAAAGGAAGAGATTTTATGATGAATCTTTCATGGGTATTCAGTTGGTTGAGATAGGGATATTCTAGTCTGAGGTGTCACAATCTTTATTGGAATTCAGACTGTCGAGATGCCAAAGAATGAAGAGATTATAGAAATCTTTCATGGGTATAAATTTGGTTGAGATAGTTAAGACTGAGGTGTCACTATCTTTATTGGAATTCAGGCTCTGTCGAGATACCAAAGAAGGAAAAGATTATAGGAATATTTCATGGGTGTTAGATTGGTTGAGATAATTCAGACTGAGGTGTCACTATCTTTATTTGAATTCAGGCTCTGTCGAGATTCGAAAGAAGGGAGAGATTACAGGAATCTTTCACGGGTATAAGCTTGGTTGAGATAGTTCAGCCTGAGGTATCACTATCTTTATTAGAACTGAGGTTTTGTTGAGATTCCAAAGAAGGATGAGATTATAAGAATCTTTCATGGGTATTAGCTTAGTTGAGATAGTTCAGACTGAGGTGTCACTAACTTTATTGGAACTGAGGTTTTGTTGAGATTCCAAAGAAGGATGAGATTATAAGAATCTTTCATGGGTATTAGCTTGGTTGAGATATGAGATAGGGAATTCAACCTGAGATTTCACTTATCAGAATTGTGGCTCTGTCAAGATTCCTACTAACACAGTGATACTGACAATCTCATTAGCTCAACTGTATTGTCATGAAGTGTTCTCTTTCTTGCTTATTGTTATTGCTTTTATACTTTTTCTACACAAACACATGTATGTTGATTTATAACTCCGGAGAGATTTGGCATAATTCTAGCATGTGCCATTTACGAGTGTGTTAATTTTACCTCAATCCTAAAAATGTGTGAGAGAAATTATTGTATTATTAAGTTGTTGTTCCATATCTGCCCTGATAATTTTAAAATGATGGAAAAGCTGACACTATGGATAACATAAAAGCCTGACTGGTTGGTTCAAACTCAATGGGAATGGTTCACTCTTTTTCTGGTTCAGGGAAAGTGAACACTTCTTCGTTTCCATTTCCTTGTCAATCTTACATTGAATGTCGGGTATAATAAGTAGACCCCAAATGCAATGCAAATCTGCGTATTTAATAGAGGAACTCAGATTGATTATCAACAAGAAGCAAAGACACTCACGCTCAGTCAATTTTGGCAGGTACTTCCTGCATCAAAATTTTAACATTGTTTACATATCTGTATGGTAACATAACGCTTGTTCAGGCTTCAATGTGTATTTATGCGTAGAAAGTGTTTTCGTAAGGCAGCACTAACCGTATCTTCAACGTCCAATTGTAACCGATGACAATCATACCGGCTGTATAAATGTTATAGTTGATATTCAACATTTTAACAGTTCATTTTGGAGATGTGGATGATAGATGAAAAAAAAAATCTGATATGCATGAGAATGTTGGAACCAAACAAAATGATGAGATACTGATGTAATGATAAAAACTTGACATTGAGATGGAAGTTAAGCTTTAAAAAAAATGCAACAAGGCTGATCTCTGGCAATGTCTGGAACACCTCTATTTATTATTTGATTTGTGAAAAGAAAGTGAAAAGAAAATGAAAAATTACTTCAATATTATTGGGCTCACAAACTGAAGTAAGTCGTATATAAATTTCATGGACCAGCCAAATAGCAATGTTTTTCCATATGTCCCAACAAGGGCCCTAAAGAGCGAAGGTCCATTGGTCTTCTTTTTCTCATCCTTGGTACTTTTTTGGGTTTGGTATTGTTTGCTGCTTGATCCAAGAAGTGGAGTTCTCTCAGAAGAACGATGGTGTGTAAAACTGGTTTCTTCATGAGTTTTCTTTGTCCTGAAATGTTTGTGTACCATGATTACATATAAGGTAACAGATCAGATGGAACGTTTAAATAAACCACAGTCATTTTCATTTACATCCTATGGTGCACCATCATCAGATACCCACAGGTGTCAATTCCGATACTCTCCATCCATCACCCGCGGGAAATTACGCTAGCTCTGCGTCATTTTATTTGAACAGAACAGAACAAAACACACTTAACACACCGCCCGCATATGAGGTGGATGCTCTACCATCAGTGCTGCAGTATGAATACCCAATTGAAAGCAAAATGATGGGTAATACCTAACCAATTCCAAAATCTCATATGCTGATCTACACATATCAGTAATAAGAATGTGAAATATGTTGGTATATAATTATGAGTAATTAAAAATAATTCTTCTAAATATAATCTAATAGCTTAAAGTTTGATTAAATTTCAAAAAATGCAAAAATCAACCTGGAATTCTGTACTTACTTCTGTTCCATTCTCTTGAACTTGTCCACTTGAGCTTTCCAGTTCTTCTGGAATTGAGGTAGAACATTTGCGCTTTGATCACGTGGATGCAGTTCCCATAATTCATCTTCCCTGATGCCGGACCGGTAACTCCGTACAACCAACCTGTATATAAAATATCATCCATTTTTTTCTTCTAATGGAATATTCTTGAGTATATGGCAACTATTAAGTCCTAAAAGGCTTAATTATCAATGTTGATGCGGATTGTGTCTTATAATTATATGAATAGATATATGGTAAACTAAGTGAGTGAATAGATATATGTAAACTACTAGGTGATTGAATAAAAATGTGATAACCACTAGGTGATTGAATAGATATATGTAAACTTTGGGGTATTTGAATAGATATATGTAAACTACCAGGTAATTGAATAGATATGAGGTAGCACCACTAGGTCATTGAATAGATATATGGTAACCATGATATGATTGAATAGATATATGGTAACGAGTAGGTAATTGAATGTAATATCTAGGTGCCTGAATAGAAATGTGATAACCACTAGGTGATTGAATAGAAATGTGATAAACACTAGGCGATTGAACAGATATATGGTAACCACTAGGTAATTGAATGTAATATCTAGGTGCCTGAATAGAAATGTGGTAACCACTAGGTGACTGAATAGAAATGTGGTAACCACTAGGTGACTGAATAGAAATGTGGTAAACACTAGGCGATTGAACAGATATATGGTAACCACTAGGTAATTGAATGTAATATCTAGGTGCCTGAATAGAAATGTGGTAACCACTAGGTGACTGAATAGAAATGTGGTAACCACTAGGTGACTGAATAAAAATGTGGTAAACACTAGGTGATTGAATAGAAATGTGGTAACCACTATGTGACTGAATAGAAATGTGGTAAACACTAGGTGATTGAATAGATGTAGGGTAACCACTAGGTGATTGAATAGATATACTGTAACCACTAGGTGATTGAATATAAAAATGGAAGCGATTAGGTGATTGAATAAATTATGGTAACCACTAGGGGACTGAATAGATATATGGTAACCACTAGGTGATTGAATAGATACATGTTAGCCACTCGGTGATGAAATAGAAATGTGTTTACCACTAGATGACTGAAAAGAAATGTGGTGATCAGTAGGTGATTGAATAGATATATGTTAACCACTAGGTGACTGAATAGATGTACAGTAACAACTAGGTGATTGAATAGATATATGGTAACCACTAGGTGATTGAACAGATATATGGTAGCCACCAGGTGATTGAATAGATATATGGTAACCACTAGGTGATTGAATAGATTTATGATAACCACTAGGTGGTTGAATAGATATATGGTTACCACTAGGTGACTGAATAGAATGTGGTAACCACTAGGTGACTGAATAGAAATGCGGTAACCACTAGGTGATTTAATAGATGTATGGTAACCAATAGGTGACTCAATAGATGTATAGTAACCACTAGGTGATTGAATAGATAAATGGTAACCACTAGATGATTGAATAGATATATGGTAGCCACTAGGTGATTCAATAGATATATGGTAATTACTTGGTGATTGAATAGATATATGGTAACCACTAGGTGATTGAATAGATATATGTTAGCCACTAAGTGATTGAACAGATATATGGTAACCACTAAGTGATTGAATAGATATGTGATAACCACTAGATGATTGAATAGATATATGGCTCAAACACACAACCTAAACACAACAGCTACATTGTATTAAGCTTATATAATGCATAAGTCACTAGGCTTCCTTAGCTACTATAATCTTTCTCGACCAACTTACGGTGTTATCCACCAAAAACTCAACCTGGACGGGAAAGATGCAGTCACCTCTGGACACTCTTCCTATAAGAAAAAATAAACAATGAGACAAAGACTGTCTCTAAGGAGCAAATAGTAAGTGTCAATAGTTCACACTATGTATTAGCCTATTTAAGGTTATTTTATTACCATGATTTTGATTTATGACATAATTACCTTAATATAAGATACTAAGGCCAGTTTTGCCACTTGACCGAGTGATGATGATGATTAGTTCTGTCTTCAGGTGGTAAAATTGTTTGTTTTTTGTTTGAATGTTTAGCATCACCTTGATGCCATCGACGGAAAACAGACGATCAGATCACTGACCCATGCATTCCAGGGATTCTAGAAGGTTAACCAGTACTTGAGTACATCCATCTCCACAAGTAACTGTTAATATTCCCACTTGAATTGAATCAGCATTGAGGGACAAATGACAACGCAATGTCGTATATCAATCACCACAGAGATTGTGCCTGAGGGGGTTACTGACTGAGCTAACATTGCAGTTCAATAGAAAGCATTGTTGAAATGCAGTAAACTGACAACATGTAATTAGGTATAACTAAATCAATGGTTACCATGGATACTTACCGGGTATTATATCAAGATTAGAATAAAGTAAAGCTCACCTTGCCTAGCGTCTGATAACCCCGCCTCTGCTGTTTTTCAGAAAAACTGACGAGGATGAGTTGAATCAAAATGATGGCAAAATAGATATAGTTCATAGTGAACCGGAACAATTCGTCATTGTATTTCTGGAAAAAGAAAATTATGCCATAAACATACAAGTCATTATCTATCATTCAACTACATGTGTTCTAGAATAATCACGAAAAAGGTATTATTATAAAGGTAGTCAATGCTGAAAAAATGACTAACTGATCAAATGTTTACATCTCACTACACAGTTATGCCCCATTTGAGCCACGGTAGCATGATTCTTACGCAAAAAAAATAGTACTGCCTTATTAAGCTTGGTATATTTTGAAAGTGGTTCAAAGAAATGTTTTTTTTTCAGATGTGTAAAACAAAGTCTTGGCTAAAATATACAGAGATGAGACTCCACTGGATCCACAGGAAATGAGTTTTATTTGATTTTAGGAGGTGGGTGAATTTTGGGACAAGTATGGACTGCTTTTTAATAAAAACTGAAGTGAATTACTCCACTGAATTTAAAAAAAAACAAGCTGGTCAACATGGCAGTTAATGTGCATTTTTAGGTAGTTATACATTCATTCTCTGGAAAGAAACCACTTTTAGAAAAATTGTATGTGTAAAAAAAGAAGTTATAATGAAACAGGCAAAGTGTTAAATTTAATTTAGATATTAAAGTTTTACTTAAAATGTATATTACCTCTTTTATAATAAGCGTATAAAATGGAATTATTCCAACTATTGTCATCAGAAACCAGAAAATGAAGAGCACGCCAGAAGTTATCACTCCCTTCATTCTCTCTATCTGTGTCAACAGGGCTGCCAACAACTGGGGAAATAATAAATATCAATTAGAAACATGCAAAATAATTAATGGAATAGACTGTCATATAAACATTAAAGTTCTGTTCTCTGAATGAGCCAGTTTTAGATTGGTTTGTTAAATTATCACTTACACAACCTATCATCAGTAAATGAGTGCTGTTTCAGACTGGTTTATTTATTATCACTTACACAACCTATCATCAGTAAATGAGTGCTGTTTCAGACTGGTTTGTTAAATTATCACTTACACAACCTATCATCAGTAAATGAGTGCTGTTTCAGACTGGTTTATTAATTATCACTTACAAAACCTATCATCAGTAAATGAGTGCTGTTTCAGACTGGTTTGTTAATTATCACTTACACAACCTATCATCAGTAAATGAGTGCTGTTTCAGACTGGTTTGTTAATTATCACTTACAAAACCTATCATCAGTAAATGAGCGCTGTTTTAGACTGGTTTGTAAATTATCACTTACAAAACCTATCATCAGTAAATGAGTGCTGTTTCAGACTGGTTTGTAAGTTATCACTTACACAACCTTTCATCAGTAAATGAGTGCTGTTTCAGACTGGTTTGTTAAATTATCACTTACACAACCTATCATCAGTAAATGATGCTGTTTCAGACTGGTTTGTTAATTATCACTTACACAACCTATCATCAGTAAATGAGTGCTGTTTCAGACTGGTTTGTTAATTATCACTTACACAACCTATCATCAGTAAATGAGCGCTGTTTCAGACTGGTTTGTTAATTATCACTTACACAACCTATCATCAGTAAATGAGTGCTGTTTCAGACTGGTTTGTAAATTATCACTTACAAAACCTATCATCAGTAAATGAGCGCTGTTTTAGACTGGTTTGTAAATTATCACTTACAAAACTTATCATCAGTAAATGAGTGCTGTTTCAGACTGGTTTGTAAGTTATCACTTACACAACCTTTCATCAGTAAATGAGTGCTGTTTCAGACTGGTTTGTAAATTATCACTTACACAACCTATCATCAGTAAATGAGTGCTGTTTCAGACTGGTTTGTAAATTATAACTTACAAAACTTGAATACATGAGTGTTTGATAAGCACAGCCAGGAATACTTTACTATAAATGAGATATTGACACAGAATACCAAGTCATAATAACAATAAATTTTACTAAAAAATCACTTACAAATGTGGCAGCCTTTACACTTCCCGCCACAAATAAAACGGTGGGATGTTTCCTCCCATCCTCTTCATTATCATTGCCGATAAATAACAGCTCCACCCCGCATAGAAAGAATAGGATCAGTGAGAAAAACTGGAAATAACAGAATGGAATATTAAAAAAAATGCTTAATGCACAAATATACATTTTCTACTAGTAAGATCAGTGAGAAAAACTTGAAACAACAGAATGGAATATTATATAACACAATGTCATGAATACACATTTCTTTATTATATAAAACATGTCTAATTCACAAATGTGCTTTTTCTGCAGCAAATACGTATAGCCAGAAAAAAACAGAAAATAGAACTGAATAAAAATAAAGTTTAATGCACAAATATGCATTTTTCATTTTCAAAAACATTAGAAATAAAATTGAATTTACAAAATGGTCTAATGCACAAATGTACTTTTTACTAATATAATATTCTGGACATATGAGTTTTATGTAAATGGACTACAATTGTCTGTATGGGATAAGCATGAGAGAAATATTAAAATCAAAGCATTGTTGGGACCAAACTGTCCTTTGGATTCCTTTTAAAAATGTGAATTGTACCAATATATTTTATTTTCTTGTATATACTTAAATTTGTAAACTTAACAATGGCAGTGGAACCATTTGTAGGTATAAAATTTCAGTTTCACATAAATTTTGACCTGAAAATATAAGTGGAATACTGTATTCTAGTATATACATCCAGTTATAATATATAAATTTAGACCCGACAATAGCAGTGATACCCTGTCTACAAGCAGTTAAAGATATACATGTATTTTGGCCTGGTATATATTTCCAGCTGTAGATATATTTAGACTGACAATGACAGTGGTACCATGTCTACAAGTATATATACTTCCAGTTATGTATGTATATAATATACAACAGCAGCATCTGCTTCCAGTTTTATATATGTACAGAACTGACAATGGCGGTGGTACCATGTCTACAAGTATATATACTTCCAGTTATGTATGTATATAATATACAACAGCAGCATCTGCTTCCAGTTTTATATATGTACAGAACTGACAATGGCAGTGGTACCATGTCTACAAGTATATATACTTCCAGTTATGTATGTATATAATATACAACAGCAGCATCTGCTTCCAGTTTTATATATGTACAGAACTGACAATGGCAGTGGTACCATGTCTACAAGTATATATACTTCCAGTTATGTATGTATATAATATACAACAGCAGCATCTGCTTCCAGTTTTATATATGTACAGAACTGACAAAGGCAGTGATAGACCATGCTTACTAGTAAACACTAAGTCTTACAGATATATAATGACCTTACAGCGGTATTGTTACCTTGTCTACAAGTATATATACTTACAGTTTTGGATATATTTAGACCTGAGAATGGCAGTGGTAGACCCTGCTTACTAGTAAACACTAAGTCTTACAGATATATAATGACCTTACAGCGGTATTGTTACCTTGTCTACAAGTATATATACTTACAGTTTTGGATATATTTAGACCTGAAAATGGCAGTGGTAGACCCTGCTTACTAGTAAACACTAAGTCTTACAGATATATAATGACCTTACAGCGGTATTGTTACCTTGTCTACACGTATATATACTTGCAGTTTTGGATATATTTAGACCTGAGAATGGCAGTGGTAGACACTGCTTACTAGTAAACACTAAGTCTTACAGATATATAATGACCTTACAGCGGTATTGTTACCTTGTCTACACGTATATATACTTACAGTTTTGGATATATTTAGACCTGAGAATGGCAGTGGTAGACCCTGCTTACTAGTAAACACTAAGTCTTACAGATATATAATGACATTACAGCGGTATTGTTACCTTGTCTACAAGTATATATACTTACAGTTTTGGATATATTTAGACCTGAAAATGGCAGTGGTAGACCGTGCTTACTAGTAAACACTAAGTCTTACAGATATATAATGACCTTACAGCGGTATTGTTACCTTGTCTACACGTATATATACTTACAGTTTTGGATATATTTAGACCTGAGAATGGCAGTGGTAGACCGTGCTTACTAGTAAACACTAAGTCTTACAGATATATAATGACCTTACAGCGGTATTGTTACCTTGTCTACAAGTATATATACTTACAGTTTTGGATATATTTAGACCTGAAAATGGCAGTGGTAGACCGTGCTTACTAGTAAACACTAAGTCTTACAGATATATAATGACCTTACAGCGGTATTGTTACCTTGTCTACAAGTATATATACTTACAGTTTTGGATATATTTAGACCTGAGAATGGCAGTGGTAGACCCTGCTTACTAGTAAACACTAAGTCTTACAGATATATAATGACCTTACAGCGGTATTGTTACCTTGTCTACAAGTATATATACTTACAGTTTTGGATATATTTAGACCTGAAAATGGCAGTGGTAGACCCTGCTTACTAGTAAACACTAAGTCTTACAGATATATAATGACCTTACAGCGGTATTGTTACCTTGTCTACACGTATATATACTTACAGTTTTGGATATATTTAGACCTGAGAATGGCAGTGGTAGACCATGCTTACTAGTAAACACTAAGTCTTACAGATATATAATGACCTTACAGCGGTATTGTTACCTTGTCTACAAGTATATATACTTACAGTTTTGGATATATTTAGACCTGAGAATGGCAGTGGTAGACCCTGCTTACTAGTAAACACTAAGTCTTACAGATATATAATGACCTTACAGCGGTATTGTTACCTTGTCTACAAGTATATATACTTACAGTTTTGGATATATTTAGACCTGAAAATGGCAGTGGTAGACTGTGCTTACTAGTAAACACTAAGTCTTACAGATATATAATGACCTTACAGCGGTATTGTTACCTTGTCTACACGTATATATACTTACAGTTTTGGATATATTTAGACCTGAGAATGGCAGTGGTAGACCGTGCTTACTAGTAAACACTAAGTCTTACAGATATATAAAGACCTTACAGCGGTATTGTTACCTTGTCTACTAGTATATATACTTACAGTTTTGGATATATTTAGACCTGAGAATGGCAGTGGTACCGCGTCTACTGTGAGCAGGAAGTGTAGATAGAAGGGTAGCATTATCCAGACAAGCCCACATGGCACCCACACCAGGAGCGTATTCTGGAAGCATTCTGTGAACTCTGGGAATGAATTATTCAACAGCAGGTCTTCATCCTGGAGAGAAAAGTAAAATAACTTAAATTAGGTCACATACACTACAGAGGCCATACAATAAAATTGTAATACTAAGATAAAAATACTGAAGTAAAAATAGCATGTAATAGGTCACACATTCTACAGAAGTCAACAAAAAAAACAGAACATGTAGTAGGTCACATAGAAGTCATAAAAACAGCTTGTAATTGGTCACATAGACTACAGAAGTCAAAACAATAGCTTGTAGTTGGTCACATACACTACAGAAGTAATTACAATAGCTTGAAGAAGGTCACATAGACCACATAAGTCATAAAAACAGCATGTAACTGGTCACATACACTACAGAAGTCATAAAAACAGCATGTAATTGGTCACATAGATTACAGAAGTCATAATAATAGCTTGTGGTTGGTCACAGAGACTACAGATGTCATAACAATAGCTTGTAGTTGGTCACATAGACTACAGAAGTCATAACAATAGCTTGTAGTTGGTCACATAAACTACAAAAGTCATAACAATAGCTTGTAGTAGGTCACATATACCATAGAAGTCATAACAATAGTTTGTAGTTGGTCACATAAACTACAGAAGTCATAACAATAGCTTGTAGTTGGTCACATAGACTACAGAAGTCATAACAATAGCTTGTAGTTGGTCACATACACTACAGAAGTTGTAAAAATAGCTTGTAATTGGTCACATACACTACAGAAGTCATAACAATAGCTTGTAGTTGGTCACATAAACAACAGAAGTCATAACAATAGCTTGTAGTAGGTCACATATACTACAGAAGTCGTAACAATAGCTTGTAATTGGTCACATACACTACAGAAGTCATAACACTAGCTTGGAGTTGGTCACATACACAACAGAAATCATAACAATAGCTTGTAGTTTGTCACATAAACTACAGAAGTCATAACAAAAGCTTGTAGTAGGTCACATATAGTACAGAATTCATAACAATAGCTTGTAATTGGTCACATACACTACAGAAGTTGTAATAATAGCTTGTAGTTGGTCACATACACAACAGAAGTCATAACAATAGCTTGTAGTTGGTGACATAAACTACAGAAGTCATAATAAAAGCTTGTAGTAGGTCACATATACTACAGAAGTCATAACAATAGCTTGTATTTGGTTACATAAAATACAGAAGTCGTAACAATAGTTTGTAGTTGGTCACATAAACTACAGAAGTCTTAACAAAGGCTTGTAGTTGGTCACATAGACTACAGAAGTCATAACAATAGCTTGTAGTTGGTCACATAGATTACAGAAGTCATAACAATAGCTTGTAGTTGGTCACATAAACTACAGAAGTCTTAACAAAGGATTGTAGTTGGTCATATAGACTACAGAAGTCATAACAATAGCTTGTAGTTCATCACATAGACTACAGAAGTCATAACAATAGCTTGTAGTTGGTCACATAAACTACAGAAGTATTAACAAACGCTTGTAGTTGGTCACAGAGACTACAGAAGTCATAACAATAGCTTGTAGTTGGTCACATAGACTACAGAAGTCATAATAATAGCTTGTAGTTGGTCACATAAACAACAGAAGTCATAACAATAGCTTGTAGTAGGTCACATATACTACAGAAGTCATCACAATAGCTTGTAATTGGTCACATACACTACAGAAGTCATAACAATAGCTTGGAGTTCATCACATACACAACAGAAATCATAACAAGAGCTTGAAGTTTGTCACACAAACTACAGAAGTCGTAACAATAGCTTATAGTAGGTCACATATACTACAAAATTCATAACAATAGCTTGTAATTGGTCACATACACTACAGAAGTTGTAATAATAGCTTGTAGTTGGTCACATTACAACAGAAGTCATAACAATAGCTTGTAGTTGGTCACATAAACTACAGAAGTCATTATAAAAGCTTGTAGTAGGTCACATATACTACAGAAGTCATAACAATAGCTTGTAGTTGGTCACATAAAATACAGAAGTCGTAACAATAGCTTGTAGTTGGTCACATAAACTACAGAAGTCTTAACAAAGGCTTGTAGTTGGTCACATAGACTACAGAAGTCATAACAATAGCTTGTAGTTGGTCACATAGATTACAAAAGTCATAACAATAGCTTGTAGTTGGTCACATCAACTACAGAAGTCTTAACAAAGGATTGTAGTTGGTCATTTAGACTACAGAAGTCATAACAATAGCTTGTAGTTGGTCACATAGACTACATAAGTCATAACAACAGCTTGTAGTTGATCACATCAACTACAGAAGTCTTAACAAAGGCTTGTAGTTGGTCACATAGACTACAGAAGTCATAGCAATAGCTTGTAGTTGGTCACATAGACTACAAAAGTCATAACAATAGCTTGTAGTTGGTCACATAGACTACAGAAGTCATAACAATGGCTTGTAGTTGGTCACATACTCTACAGAACTTGTAACAATAGCTTGTAATTGGTCACATACACTACAGAAATCATAACAATAGCTTGTAGTTGGTCACATAAACTACAGAAGTCGTAACAATAGCTTGTAGTCTGTCACATAAACTACAGAAGTCGTAACAATAGCTTGTAGTAGGTCACATATACTACAAAATTCATAACAATAGCTTGTAATTGGTCACATACACAACAGAAGTCATAACAATAGCTTGTAGTTGGTCACATAAACTACAGAAGTCGTAACAATAGCTTGTAGTAGGTCACATATACTACAGAATTCATAACAATAGCTTGTAATTGGTCACATACACTACAGAAGTCATAACAATAGCCTGTAGTTGATCACATAAACCACAGAAGTCGTAACAATAGCTTGTAGTAGGTCACATATACTACAGAAGTCATAACAATAGCTTGCAGTTGGATACATAAAATACAGAAGTCATAACAATAGCTTGTAGTTTGTCACATAAACTACAGAAGTCATAACAATAGCTTGCTATATGTCAAAGACTTGAAATAAGTCACATTAGGTTTTATGCAGCATTTTTTAAAAATGACATAATACAATGTCTGCAATATCTGTTAATTATTTGATTTGTTTCTGTTTACTTTTGTTAAATACATGAAAAATAAATATGATCATTTTGGCAGTGATCAACACTGTAAAGCTTGATCTTGACGACATAAGCAGGGCTATACCTTTGGCATGACGACATAAGCAGGGCTATACCTTTGGCATGACGACATAAGCAGGGCTATACCTTTGGCATGACGACATAAGCAGGGCTATACCTTTGGCATGACGACATAAGCAGGGCTATACCTTTGGCATGACGACATAAGCAGGGTTATACCTTTGGCATGACGACATAAGCAGGGCTATACCTTTGGCATGACGACATAAGCAGGGCTATACCTTTGGCATGACGACATAAGCAGGGCTATACCTTTGGCATGACGACATAAGCAGGGCTATACCTTTGTCATGACGACATAAGCAGGGCTATACCTTTGGCATGACGACATAAGCAGGGCTATACCTTTGGCATAGAGCTGGTTAAAACAGGGGGCATTCATTTGGGCCCCGGTAAAAATCAACATTTTTAATTTTGTATAAAGTATGTGTAATATTGACATAAAACATGCTGCCACAAATAAGACATTCATTCAATTTAAAATGTTTAGATAAGAAACAAAATCAACAAAGATTAAAAACCAACTTCTTGAGTGGCAATTTGGTTTCACAGAGTTTAGCGTGACTTTAAGCAATTTTTCAGTTATATCGCGATGTTGTCAGTCTACTTGAGACAGTATTCTAAGTTCACATTATACTGACACCTACAACTATCCTGTTTATGGCGAGCACCAAGAGAGGAAGCTTTTAGTACCATTTTTCAAAATGTAGAGATGGGTATGCTAGAGTCCAGATTTACCTTCCAGAATCCCAGGAAAGAGTGGTTAGGTTAACTAATCATCTGTTAGCCCTCAATGGCATAAAAATTATGCTAAATATTCAATCAAACTTTTATAATTGTATAAAATATGTTCCGACTACCGTAATTCATGTTTTGTTTAACTAGAGACTTGTGAAAAATTGAATAATAAAGTAGCATGTATTATTACAGTCATTATTCAACATCACATAAAAGAACAATTTTCACATGATTAAAATACAATTATCGCGTGCATGAACAACTTCTTCACTTTGTGTCAAGATAGCAATTAAATAAATTAGTTAAGTTTTCTTTTTTTCCCTTTTTTTTCAGGTTATATATGACATAGCCAGCCATACTGGTGGAGGAAGACCTCAGATGAATCTGACTAGAATCACTGACCTTCCACAAGTAGCTGTCACAAAAAATGTTTGGTCTGAGCAGGACTCAAACCTATGACCTGCGCAATGAGAGGTAATTAAATGATCTTGTTCTTCCACAATTAACTGGCAAATTTTCTCACAAAGTTTTTGGTCTGAGCAGAACTCGAACCTATGACCTTAGCGATGAGAGGTAATTAAATGATCTTGAAACAGCGCCTTAGACCTCTCAGCCATGACGGACCCTTAGTAAGTTTCAGGAAATCAATAACTGAATTATTAATGCAATTGCATTAAATTAATGAAACAGTACATATCATAAAATTTTTCTAACATTCAAATTTTAAGCACAAATTGTTGTTGTATGGAGTTTAGTGTTGCTTTCAATTTTTCAGTCATATAACAATGGTGTCTACTTGAGACAGTATTCTCAGCACTGATGCACTGGAATATCATGCCACAGACACATGACGTATCATACCCCAACCAGTCATATTACACCGACACAGGGCCAACCAGACCTAGAACTTTCCTCTAAATGCTGAGCGCAAAGCTAGGAAGTGTCTAGTACCATTGCTTTTAAGTTTGATATGATCGGACTGGGGATTGATTCCACAACCTTGCGCCTGCAAGCTGAAAGGTCTATCACTAGACCACGCTGTGGTCTTAAGCACAAGTACCAACTATACAACAGAATATCTGAATCTTTGGAATATGATTATTTGACTATTTATATTTTGTCCGCCTTGTAAAAAGAATCCGTTGAAGGGCGGGTTATTTGTCTGTATATCAAATTTATCAATATTTGTCATGTTTGATAACAGTGAAAATATCATTTATAATTTCATTAAGTAAGTCAAATTATCAATTCAGACAAATCTCAGTACTTCATTAAAAAAACTAAAGTGCACTTTTCGAATTGCAGAAAATAAATAACAAAGTGGAAATCAAATTTTTCCTATATATATACAATCATGTACCATCTAATCTTACCCATATATTGGTGTTTCCACAAAATTCGTAAAATGATTCCGGCATGATGCCTGAGTCTTCTACTGTCTGTTGATTCAGTTTTTAGTTTCGTGTTTGTCCACAATCTCATTCAATAGGCACACTGTGTATATTCACATCCATTGAGTTTGTTGTTGGGATGGCGGTGATAAAGAATAGAGATTATACTATTTTAGTAGGGTCTGAAACATACAACATTATTTTTTTAGTTATAGATGTCATGTTCATCCAAACAAACAAACATTAGATATAGATAATCATTTTCAACAACTTCTCAGCAATTTTTCAATAATTGCTTAGTTATATCGCGAAGGTGTCTGCGCGAGACAGTGTTCTAAGCACTGCCACACTGGAATATCATGCCACAGGCACATGAGATTATACCCCACCAAGTTACATTGCACCAGCAAACCAGACCTAGAACTTTCCTCTAAATGCTGAGCTCCAAGCGAGGAAGCTTCTAGTACCATTTTTCAAGTGTTTGGTATGACCCAGCCTGGGATAGAATGCATGACTTTCACCTGCAATGTGGATGCTCTATACCAATAGTTAGGTGTACTGCAGGGTTTGCCATGTCCCTCAAAATCTGCGTTTTTGTCACATTTTTTAAACAAATGACTACGGGTATGCCCCTTAAAACTCTCAAATCTGGCTATAAAGTCTCATTAAATTTTTTCCCTCCGACTTCAAATTGTGGGAGAAAACACTGGTTCACCGACAACCAAATCCTCAATGTAATAGTAGATAATATCAATATATTGAACAAAGAAACACAAATTTCACAATAAGGCAATAGTTGGAGGCAATCTGACAATAGCTTTTTATCAATTCAGAACATGTTCCATTTAATGCCTTGACATTAGTCATTACCAAATTTATTGCTTATTGGTTTGATATAGCATAATTTAAATGATAATAATTATACAAGTACACTCCTTGAGATTATTATAGTCATGTATATGTATGTGCATTATTTATTCTTAAATAAAAACATCATATTACACACTGAATAATGTATACCATATAGAGCAAGCAGATTTTGTTGTATAGTGTTAGGGTCACTCTTAACAATTTTTCAGTCATATAGCGACTCTACAACTAGACCATGCTGTGGTGTGTAAGCAAACAGAACACCACCAAAAGTATGCTCCCTAGTCAGCGAACGATTTCCTCTACGTTGCAATGAAGATAATCAAACTATTCAACCGATGCTTCCGGAGAGTAGGTCACATTGACCAAATGATGACGACAATAAAGCAATGTTAACAGTAGTTTAGAGACTTCAGGAGAGTACAGGAGAGTACACCAAATGATGATGGCAACAAAGCAATGTTAACAGTAGTTTAGAGACTTCAGGAGAGTACACCAAATGATGATGGCAACAAAGCAATGTTAACAGTAGTTAAGAGACTTCAGGAGAGTACACCAAATGATGACGGCAACAAAGCAATGTTAACAGTAGTTTAGAGACTTCAGGAGAGTACACCAAATGATGACGGCAACAAAGCAATGTTAACAGTAGTTTAGAGACTTCAGGAGAGTACACCAAATGATGATGGCAACAAAGCAATGTTAACAGTAGTTTAGAGACTTCAGGAGAGTACATGAGAGTAAACCAAATGATGGCAACAAAGCAATGTTAACAGTAGTTTAGAGACTTCAGGAGAGTACACCAAATGATGATGGCAACAAAGCAATGTTAACAGTAGTTTAGAGACTTCAGGAGAGTACACCAAATGATGACGGCAACAAAACAATGTTAACAGTAGTTTAGAGACTTCAGGAGAGTACACCAAATGATGACGGCAACAATATTAAGCGTCATTTTTATGCCACCGAGGGCTAACAGACGATCAGTTAACCTAACCACTGTTTCCTGGGATTAACCAGTACTCGAGCACACCCCGTCTCCGTAAGTAACTGATAACTTTCCCACTTGAATCAGGGGTGAGAGACGAATGATAATGAGACACAATGTCCTATATCAATCATCACGGAGACTGTTGCCGGGCGGGGGATTCGAACTCACGACCCCTGGATTGATAGTCAGACGCGTAACCGACTGAGCTAATCGGGCCCGGCCAGTAGTTTAGAGACTTCAGGAGAGTACACCAAATGATGATGGCAACAAAGCAATGTTAACAGTAGTTTAGGGACTTCAGGAGAGTACAGGAGAGTACACCAAATGATGATGGCAACAAAGCAATGTTATCAGTAGTTTAGAGACTTCAGGAGAGTACACCAAATGATGATGGCAACAAAGCAATGTTAACAGTAGTTTAGAGACTTCAGGAGAGTACACCAAATGATGACGGCAACAAAACCATGTTAACACTAGTTTAGAGACTTCAGGAAAGTACACCAAATGATGACGGCAACAAAGCAATGTTAACACTAGTTTAGAGACTTCAGGAGAGTACACCAAATGATGACGGTAACAAAGCAATGTTAACAGTAGTTTAGAGACTTCAGGAGAGTACACCAAATGATGATGGCAACAAAGCAATGTTAACAGTAGTTTAGAGACTTCAGGAGAGTACACCAAATGATGATGGCAACAAAGCAATGTTAACAGTAGTTTAGAGACTTCAAGAGAGTACACCAAATGACAACGGCAACAAAGCAATGTTAACAGTAGTTTAGAGACTTCAGGAGAGTACACCAAATGACGACGGCAACAAAGCAATGTTTACAGTAGTTTAGAGACTTCAGGAGAGTACACCAAATGACGACGGCAACAAAGCAATGTTAACAGTAGTTTAGAGACTTCAGGAGAGTACACCAAATGACGACGGCAACAAAGCAATGTTAACAGTAGTTAGAGACTTCAGGAGAGTACACCAAATGACGACGGCAACAAAGCAATGTTAACAGTAGTTTAGAGACTTCAGGAGAGTACACCAAATGACGACGGCAACAAAGCAATGTTAACAGTAGTTTAGAGACTTCAGGAGAGTACACCAAATGACGACGGCAACAAAGCAATGTTAACAGTAGTTTAGAGACTTCAGGAGAGTACACCAAATGACGACGGCAACAAAGCAATGTTAACAGTAGTTTAGAGACTTCAGGAGAGTACACCAAATGACGACGGCAACAAAGCAATGTTAACACTAGTTTAGAGACTTCTGGAGAGTACACCAAATGACGACGGCAACAAAGCAATGTTAACAGTAGTTTAGAGACTTCAGGAGAGTACACCAAATGACGACGGCAACAAAGCAATGTTAACAGTACTTTAGAGACTTCAGGAGAGTACACCAAATGACGACGGCAACAAAGCAATGTTAACAGTACTTTAGAGACTGCAGGAGAGTACACCAAATGACGACGGCAACAAAGCAATGTTAACAGTAGTTTAGAGACTTCAGGAGAGTACACCAAATGACGACGGCAACAAAGCTATGTTAACAGTAGTTTAGAGACTTCAGGAGTGTACACCAAATGACGACGGCAACAAAGCAATGTTAACAGTAGTTTAGAGACTTCAGGAGAGTACACCAAATGACGATGGCAACAAAGCAATGTTAACAGTAGTTTAGAGACTTCAGGAGAGTACACCAAATGATGACGGCAACAAAGCAATGTTAACAGTAGTTTAGAGACTTCAGGAGAGTACACCAAATGATGACTACAATAAAGCAATGTTATCAGTAGTTTAGAGACTTCAGGAGAGTACACCAAATGATGACGACAATAAAGCAATGTTAACAGTAGTTTAGAGACTTCAGGAGAGTACACCAAATGATGACGACAATAAAGCAATGTTAACAGTAGTTTAGAGACTTCAGGAGAGTACATCAAATGATGACGACAACAAAGCAATGTTAACAGTACTTTAGAGACTTCAGGAGAGTACACCAAATGATGACGGCAAAAAAGCAATGTTAACAGTAGTTTAGAGACTTCAGGAAAGTACACCAAATGATGACGGCAACAGAGCAATGTTAACAGTAGTTAAGAGACTTCAGGAGAGTACACCAAATGACGACGGCAATAAAGCAATGTTAACAGTAGTTTAGAGACTTCAGGAGTGTACACCAAATGACGACGGCAATAAAGCAATGTTAACAGTAGTTTAGAGACTTCAGGAGAGTACACCAAATGATGACTACAATAAAGCAATGTTAACAGTAGTTTAGAGACTTCAGGAGAGTACACCAAATGATGACGATAATAAAGCAATGTTAACAGTAGTTAAGAGACTTCAGGAGAGTACACGAATGATGACTACAATAAAGCAATGTTAACAGTAGTTTAGAGACTTCAGGAGAGTACACCAAATGATGATGGCAACAAAAGCAATGTTAACAGTAGTTTAGAGACTTCAGGAGAGTACACCAAATGATGACGGCAACAAAGCAATGTTAACAGTAGTTTAGAGACTTCAGGAGAGTACACCAAATGATGACGGCAATAAAGCAATGTTAACAGTAGTTTAGAGACTTCAGGAGAGTACACCAAATGATGACGGCAATAAAGCAATGTTAACAGTAGTTTAGAGACTTCAGAGATAGAGAGAAAGAAGGTGGTTTAACGTCATTATGAACATATCAAGTTTAATTGTTGGAGTAAAACCACTGTCCTACCTCAGTAGCTGGCCAACTTTCTCACGCAAAGTTTTCTCATTGAGCTGAAGTGAACTTGAACCCACAACTTCAGTAATGAGATGCCATTGATTTATACTTTGTTTCATACTAATTTATAAACCTCTTGAGTCCACATCCTGGGTAGAACCAGTACTGAGTGTTGTTTTTTGACAGGTATAATTTAATAATAATAATAATAATAATAATAATAATAATAATAATAATAATAATAATAAAATCTTTATTGACAATTACAAACATTCCTACTCAAATAAGAAAACGAATCTTTATAATAATTAGTTTGAGGTTTTCTTTGCAAAACAATATCATTGTGCATTGAACATCAAAGATTATGTTTTTGACTGACATGTATGTCGGGTCCATACCGTTCAATACTTTATACACAAGTACTGAAGTATGATATTTGCATCTATTGGTAAAAGAGAGCTACTGGTAATTTAATTGTTAATAACCCTGCTGTTGGAAATCTCATCAGCTTATTTGATATTATTTTTGCAACTCTTTTTTGTAACATATTTATTTTGTTAATGTAACTTTTGTTATCTTTGAGGCCCTCCCAGTGTGTGTGTGTGGATCTCTTAAAGTATTTGCCAAAGTTCCCAAAAAGTATTTTGTCCATGTTCCCCAGATCTCTTAAAGTATTTCCACTGTTCCCTAGATCCCCAAAACATAGTTCCTTCTCCCATACAGTACAGTAGTAATCAAATATTGGCAATACCTATGTATTGTAAAACACAATTGTCAACTCATCTGTGAGAAAGTATAAAATGTGTTTAAGTAGAGCAATTTTAATGTTTAGCGTTTTACACACATAATCACTATGAGCTTGCCAATTTAAGATATTGTCAATGTTTAAACCTGTGTCCTAATAAAATTTTATTTGTATTAGGTCAAACTGGGGATAGAATCTGCATCCTCTGATGTGAGCGGCCAACACTCTATTCCCAACACCTAAAAGCCCAGCTTTCTTTAGTTTTTTTGTGGGAGCAGGGTTTGGTGAATCATACGCTTCGGCTTGCTGCGGGTCCTCCCCACCTAGATCTGCAAGTGTAACCCCATTCACTGAAAATTGTGTTAGTTATGCTTCATGACAGTTAACCCAGATCTTTACTTTTTATCTGTACAGCCCACTGTCTGTTCCTACCCTTACATATTAAGGTTCAATTTATGGAACAAAATATTAAAATTTTTCTCTCACACATATTTCATTGACCTGTCGGAGCACAAAGTTGCGTATCTATACACATAACTACGACCCATATAATGTAATTGTGTGTGCAGAACACTAAGCTCTGGCAATGGCATGTGTTTAGAGGCTATATTAACGCTGTATAATAGGCCATATTTTAAATTAAGTAAAACAAGAGCCTTTGGTGGGACAGCGCCAAGACTATTTTGATGCTGTTCTAAAACAACAGCTTTAAAGCCTTTTTCAAGAAATACGTACCAAATGGAAGACAACTAATATAAAAACTCAGGGATGATATATTGCTTGTCTGTTAAAAATAAATTTGCAAAATAATTCAACATAAATATTTATTTTCACTGTCAACAGTTTTTGTGTGTTTTTTTAAAACAACACATTGAATGGTTATGTGGGTTTTTTTCAGTCGGGTTTAACTCCATTTTCAACACATTTCAGGTTATGTAATTTATGGCACATTCAGTTTTATTGGTGGAGAAAGACTTCAGATTGAATCTGAGTAGAACTACTGTCCTTCCTCAAGAAACTGGCAAACTTTCTCTCATAAAGTTTTTGAAGTAAACGGGACTCGAACCTATGACCTTAGCAGTGCGAGGAAAGTGATCTTGAGATGTCACCTCACAATCACTTGATCACAGAAGACCCCCTCCATGTACAAAAACAACAATTCAGCATAATATAGACTGAAACAAGAAATGTCACTGTTAAGTGTCACATGCCCCCCCAACATGCCATGATGTTATGTTGATCATTTGTAGCAAGTATCATTGAAATTCATCTATGCATGACAAAGTTACAGGCCAGAAACGAAATCTAACATAAACTCAAAGTGTTGTCAAACAAACTCAAATTGTGACCTTGACCTTTGAGGTACGGGTGTGGGTCTTACTCACAACACGTCGTCATGTTCTGTTGATCATTTGTTGCAAGTATCAACAAAATCCATCTATGCATGACAAAGTTACAGGCCGGAAACGAAATACCGGACGGAAGGACGGACGGATGCTGCGATTACTATATGCCACCCAAAAAAAATTGGGGGGGGGGGGGGGGGGGGGCATAAAAACATAAACAAATGAAGACACAGAAAGAACCTGCAGAACCCAAGTGTTTCAGCAAATTATATCCGATTCACCACTTCTTGTAGCATGACATTAAATAAATAAAAAAGTTTAAACTAAATCCTATTAGTAGATAATATCATTATATTTAAAAAAGAAACACAAATATTTCACAATATGCCAATAGTTGGAGGCACACTGACTATCAATTCAGAACATGTTCCATTTATTGCCTTGACATTAATCTGACAGTTTCATATACAAATGCTTACAAAAGAGGTGTTTTCTTTATTGATTTGATATAGTATAATACAAATAGTTAGCATAAAAGTACACTCCTCCAGATTATATGTATGTATATGCCAGGGTTCTCCACAAGTTGGAATTCAAGCACTTGGGTAAGAGCGTGCACCTTCAACAGTTTGCTCCAAAACATTTTTAAGCAAGCACTCATTAAAATCGATTTACATTTATAAGAAAGTAGAATTGGTATAAATTAGTCATTATATTTTGTATATTTCATTTTATGCATTAAAACAAGAAAAGATATGCTAAGAAAAATGAAGATTTAAAGGAATATAAGCTTTTGAAAGATACTGTGATTTGAAGCGCTGGAGGCATACCATTTCTGCCATTCAAGGGCTGGGGTCCCCTTGTGCTTAAATGGCTTGTAGAGAAGGCTATCTGAGCTAGTCAGGGGGCACATTTATTTAAATAAAATTTTAATTTATTTTAGACATTTCCTACCATTTTCTGTTATTACAGATGATTTTTATGAGTTTGATGGAGATCAAATTTTATATTTCTATGTTATTTTTTTTTTGTTTTTGTGCAAAAATGTGACCCCAATAAGAAGACAATTGTCATATACATGTAATTAAACAGAGGGCTATGAGCACTATGAAGACTGACTACACCTTGTATATAAGTTTATTAATTTGTTCACGTAACTCTTCTTTCTTTTCTTCTTTTATTTTTTTCTTACAAGTGACTTAGGCTATTATAAATTAATTACTAGATTATCATCCAATTTTTCTTAAAAACAGGGAGGACGGGAGGATTTTTTTATATTTTTTCTTTTTAAAAAAAAAAATGTTTATGAAAATAAAAAGGATGGGGAGGCATGAAAATTAGGGGGTGGGCGGGGAAGACAACCTTGCAATTAATTTATTACGGCCTTACTAAAAATAATGAGGAGGCATCTGCCTCCTCCTGCCTAGCGCTGATTGGAAATGGAATAAATAGGCTGGAAAATTGCATTAATTAGCATTATTGCATATTTGTCACACCACTTCAAAGATAAAAGAATGTTACCAAGTATTGTGAAAACAATATGTACATGTATCTGCAAAATGCAAATGAGAAAATTATTATTTAAGAGATAAACATCTTTATATTGCTTTTTTTACAAAGTTTCTTTTGTTTCTTTTAGCTTTACTTTGACTTTATCGTTAATATAGTTGTACTATGTTTTGGTCATTAATTTAACCCCTGATTGGTATCAAACCCCTTTACCCCCTCCTCTAACCTTTACCCCCTCCTCTAAATTTGCCAGTGCAGTGTTTGTAAATGAACGTGATCAATGCCACCATTATGACACAAAATCCACTTCATAGTAAGGTAAATATCCTAACCGTAAAGATTTCTATTTCCAACTGTGTAGTGTATTTACTTCACCCCATTGAAAAACTTGTGCAAATATTTGAAGTGCAATCATTTGAATAAAATGTAGTAAATGATTATAATGTGCGTAAAATGCTTACTTAACAGTTTTAATTGTATAAGAATATGTTTATATTACAACATTATTTATTACATATAAACACCACAGCAGTCATCTGGTGGTAGAGATTATACTGATATACTAAAAAATTATCATCTATATTTCTGCTGAAAAATATGTTGCATGTTCAGATTTTGTGTTATACCACTTAAACTGCCCTCCTCACTAAACTGAAATTCCTGGATCTGCCCCTGGTATGGGAGGGGGAATGCCCAGACCCCACTAGAGCTAGCCCTAGAGCTTGTACATCATTTTAGTGTCAGCTACGCCACTATCATGGATTCCATCACCAGCCAGGCCATACCAAAGACTAGAAAAACAGTCCCAGAAGCTTGGTGCTCGCAATGTTTAGAGATTAGTTCCAGAACTATCCGTTTAATTTCATCTTTTTATTCTACAAAATATGAGTATAAACTGATATTCTATTCCCTGTGATTTTATTGGTTAATGAATGCTCTTAGAGTTGTGGTTTGTGGATATTAAAAACTGCATAATAAACTGTCGGTAAAACCATAATATTTTTGCATGAATTACTAAATCATTTCCTTACGACACCAAAAACAGTATAATTGGGGGGTTTAGAAGGAGTGCAACAAAATATCTGAACAGGCACACATGTTTTTCGCAGAAATATAGTGAATTTTAATAAAATATGTGAGTTTAGTGGGGTCAGGGGTCGAGGCATACATTGTTTTTTTAAAGAGTAGATGCGCCATTGGTATTGGTTTCATCTTAGTAAAATTGTTTTATATTAAAAAGATTCCAAATTACATCAAACAATATTTAAGAGCTGTCTATTTTAAGAAAATAAAGCGGGACTCAAACCTACAACCTTAAGTTAATAACGGTGAGAGGTAAGAGATATTGAGATGGCGCCCTTGACCACTCAGCCACGGATAAGAAGAAGAATGAGGCTTATGATTGGTTTTAAATTAACTATATATATTTTATTTTCTGCAAACCTTGCAACTACCAAGTATAGAACGTATACAGTTATAATCATGTCATCATGTTCTATTTAATTACCTATCTGGCTGTGATTTACTTCAAATCTCGAGAGTAAGATACCTGCCAAATAACTACAATTCCAACAGAGTTCTCTAGTAATAGAATCAGATCACCTTTTCAGTCATTTCTAACTTTCAATGTTAGCTTTATTAACAAAAAGTAAACCGTAATCATGGTGCAATGTGTATTGACAAGTGCATAAATGTTTTATATAACTTACCTGTACAGTAAAGCAAGTTTTAACACTGGTTTCCGAGACAAATAGAATTTCTCAGTTCCTCTGTTATAAATAAATCCAGGTGAATATTTCAACAAAAATGCTTTGAATAAAGTGAGAGAAAAAAAGACAACTTCTCAGAATATAATATCAACCTGAACGACACCTAGCCGAGACCGCGATAGAAGCATACCTGTATAACACAACATGTACATTGGCATATATATACAACACACACAGGCAAGTTCGATCACACCAAATGTAAAACCTTGTTCGACATAATCACCATTTGACTTGGTATTTGGGATTTTTGCGATTTAAGTCTTTGGATATAGTTTAGTAGTGAACAACGAAGCTATCTTTCCTTGGATTCAAAATATATTCAATCCGATACTTACGACATATATCTAAAACACCGTGCACAGTCGCCGTTTGTCGCCGCCGCAGTAGTATACTGGTCATACCTAATACCGCGAGTCTAAAAAAAGTTCAACCATGTAAAGAATGGCATCAATACTAAACAGTTATAAGGTTACTTAAGTGTGCTGAGTAAAAAACAGTTGCCGAAACGGAATGCAAACAAATGCCGACGCTAACGGAAATTGGAGCTTTGCGCATGTCTTCCCAGATTGTTATTATACGGGCATTCGCGGTAATAGATATATCGCGGTAGTAGGTATACAAAGGATAGATGTTATTCACCGACTATAAATAAAATATTTTGTATCTTGTATCTTGATCTTACCTTGTTTAATATATCATTGACTTATTACATGTGTATATGTCTCGGATATTATCAACTTAGTCTTGATCATATGCGACGTCTGCCTTTTGATTTTCTATAAGACACAGTTCGGCCGAGAATAAAAATTATTTTTATTTAGTGAAAATCGAATAATGTTTTTGATTGGTTGATTCAGAGACATAATATGTGTATTATGTCTCTGGTTGATTCAAACACTTCCAAATCCAAACGTTTCTTCAAGACGTTTGTCTTTTAAAAAAGCAAGCGTGACATCTATTATCTAACTTAAAAAATGGTATAATAAGGCAGTTACCTATATGTCAGTGATAAAGGCCTCTGATCGAATAATGCGCAGATGGATAATGACGTATATAACCAGGTACGGATCCATGATTACAGGGGCGGACTTAGAGGGTGGCACAAAATCTAAACGGGCACACATGTTTTTCGTTAAAAACATAGTTGATTTTAAAAAAATATGGGAGATAATGGGTGGGAAAGGAGGGGCGTTGATACTTTACTTTTTCAAGGGACCTTGATTGGGACAGAACATAGATCATCGCCCGATACATATCTAAACATATAGTTTGATTACAAAAACTGTTGTTGAAACGCAATAACAGTACTTACCAACATGGTTGTAAACGTCATTTTCTAAATTCTGCATGCACCTGAAAAAATATAGACTCTGCAGACTAGTTGATATCAGTTGCTGTCTTTGCCAAACCAGAGATGGTTTATCCGAATATCAAGTTGCCTTTTCATGTTTTCAGAACTTGGATTGATTTTACTTGAACGAGGGTATTGTAGATTCTGGAGTAAAAACATTTAGGCCAACGAACTCGCTTCACGGATGAGTTCACTTCCCGTCCTACATTTGAAACCAAAACAAGAACGGTCAATTTTATTTTAAACAGGTTCTCGATCGTTCCATTAAACAATGGGCTGGGGGGGGGGGGGGGGGGGGGCATTTCATTTTGGTTCTATAAATGTTTTATATATAAAATAATATTTTGATTTATTTTTTTTTATATTATAAAACATACCCACATTGGCGTAAGGTTCGTTTTTGTTGTTGTTTTTTAAAAAAAACATGGGATAGGGTTGCATTATTTTTTTGTTGTTGACAGTATTGAGTTTCAATTATTAGTGGGACCAGCCTGAGGAGAGAGTGTATGAGGATGTATACTTCCAGGCCCCAAAGTATATGCTGAACCTGAATATTACGCCTATGTGGATCATGTTGGAATTGTGAATTAAAAAAAAAAACGTGCTTGGATATTTGGTTAGGAGTACATGGTTTCCACATACATAGTGCTTTCCGGTCATATCGCGATATGTCCCTATATTTCTCATCATATTAAAGCGGAGGTTGACAAACAAAAACACTATGACAAGCATGCAGATTAGAATAAAGAACAAAAATGCACCTATCGATAGTGATGTGAGACCAAATACTGTTTTGACCAATCAACGTCCAGTATAGGCAAGCTATGGTACTGGTTATCCGCGGTAAAAAAATTTCAATTTGGGTTCCAATTCAGTTTAATGTAGGGAAACGGGTACCAATAACAAGTGCGCGCTAAAATCAAGCGAAAGGAAATAAATGAGAAAGGGTCAACGACGTCAAAAAGTTTTGACAAAATATGTTCAAGAAATGACTGTGCAAAGAAACACGAGGCTTTCCTGGGGCCAGTAAATGATCATTCCGCTAACGATGTGTGCACAGTCATTGTAGTTAAATTCCTCGCAAAATGGGCCAGAAAGTTTTGTGAAATATTTGAAAGAAAATGGCGCTTACCAATCCCCGCGCACTGAGACGTTCGCCGTTACGGCCAGTAAGATTTCCAGGTTTATCCGAAGAAACTGTAAACATTGGTACATATAGTCATATATATTTCAATATTTTAATTATGTTTGTCACAAGCGAGTACAAGTTAACGTTGCTTTCTGGTATTTTTATATTGATTCCAGATCGAATGCGCTGCCACCAGACATTGCCGGTCCGGACACACTCGAGGGCTCCCATTTGAGGCTTAAATCTCTGTCCAGTAGCCTCCGTCGACTAGTTTTTACTCAGTTTTTAATATTTTAAATATCAATGTAAAAAATTTCACTTGACACAGAGGCATAGCTCACTTCGACAAGGCGACAGTAGTTAAGAGAATTTAATTTGAAAAATTTGTGTCTCTAGAAAACGGATGTGTTTGTAATATACTCTTCCTTCTTAGTTCATGCACATCCAAGTTTATATATTATATATATTAACCCTAATTTCACTAAAATAAAAAGATCTGGCAAATAGGACCAAATCTATAAACTGAGTACTACAACACCCTCTTGAGGATTGTGTGCAGCACAGGTGTACGGGCATTTGAATCACTGATTAACATAGAAGTCCAGTGAGATCCCATGAACACGGTACTATGGTTTAAATCCGCTCTGAAAAATTTAATGCTTTTACATTACCATGCCTGAATAAGGGACTGGGAGTGCGGTTGAAAAAAAACAGGACAAAATCCTACTGGGAATCGAACCACAAACGCCTGTCTTTGAGCAAACGTGCTAACTACTGGACATCCACAACTCCTGCATGCCTGTAAATGTTCCTCAGAAATCATTCACGTAAGGCATAGTGATTTTTGGCTTGTTCATATGACATAAGCTGTGCATAAATATTTTGTAAGTTGACATATCGTAAAATTATGAAGACTTCCAATTTAAATTATTGATGAAAAGTCCTATGAAGATATCCCTGTAATACTGCCAGCTATAGTGTGTAATCGGACAGGAAAATTGTGAAGAAAAACCACTGACCGCGATGGGTATTCAAACCCACATTTTCTTTGTACTATACAAACACATAGCCGAAGTCATTATGAAAGCTAGCTCTTTAAGACGGAAATTGCATGCACAAGTCCCCAAAAGAATCCTTTTATATCTCAATCCTTCAGGTTTCCTTTTGTTTTTCTGATGTAATTATCACAAAAAGTGGTCTTTGTGCAATATTTAAAATAATATTTCAATTTTATGTTATTTGTATATATGCAATATTGAAAATGACTCTGAATCTGTATCTTTAAATTTATTTACATAAATTATATGGATACATGCCTATCTGGAGTGCTGTTAATGTATTAACTATTTAAAAATGATTTTTAGTGTAGTGTCTATAATGTTTCTTTCAGAAAATCAAGTTTTGAGTCATTCTTTTACGTCTATGGATGAGCATGTTATAAGGATGAGGACATTACGAAGTAGTCCAAGGAGGAGGTCTTCCCTTCTGTCAACATCAGAAGTGTCACTGCTAGGTAACTGTAAATGTGAGGGCTGTAGTGCAGTATTAGGCGCTCACACTTAGAGATCGTTTGTGACAATTAAATAGTGTTTGTCATAACCAATTTTTGGAAAAATTCATCTTCATTTCCATACAGTAATTTCCATACAGTAATTTCCATACAGCCATTGTAAATGACTGGCAACCAATGAAATTAAAAGTAACTAGGCTGTTCTGCAGCTGCTATAGTATTGGCCAATCAATTATATCTTCTGCAGTTGCACGAAGAGTTCAAAGTAAGTCCATTACTTTCTCCGAGGCAAATACTAAAACCAGCATGCGTTATGCGTAGATATCTGACCAGTTGTAAGAGATATTAAAATAAATTAATTGATATTCAAGGCTTTTCATATTTGAGGGATGAAAACAGGCAGATTTAATACCCATAAGTGGTTTTAAGACTTAAAAAAAATGCAATGATTTGAAATTTCATATTTTAGCAAGGTGTTATAATTATACTCTAGCTGCAAAATGAATTAATCTCAAAATGAAAGTATTACAGCATTGTTATGTATAAAAGTGTCTACCAATAACTGTCTGATGTCATTAAACATATAAACATAATGTTGTATTTAGGAAGTCCAGGTATATCACCCGACTCGTCATTTGATACAACATTTGACACAAGTTTTGGCTCGGATATCAGTGCCAGTACTCCCATCCAGGGTCCACGAATACAGACGGAGAGAATACGCAAACGTCTAGTGATGATTGGTCAGGAGGATATGGATACAAGCTGGTCAAAGGTCAGTATGAAGTCATTTCCTCGAGGCGACTAGAACTGGTACTTATATGTGATATTTAAAATATTTATCAAAACAATAACAATGAGTTTGTTTTCTGTTGTAAACTGTTTATCTGTTTCAAAACACAAAATAATAAACAACACTACCAAACAGAAATATATTGTGGGGTGTTCCAGTGTCTGGGACAAATAGTTTGACTGAGACAATGGCCCATCCTTTAACAATATTATATGACATTTTGAATATTCTATGGGCCAATACATGAATACCTAAACTGACAGTGTTTGTTGATTTGTTTCAAATAACATTACACACTGCATCGCCTTTATTGACAGTGGCGTGGCTGACCCGTATATGATGTGCAAGCCCATATGGTTCTAGAAGGGTTGGGGGAGGGTCTGGGGGATATGCCCCTCTCCCCATCAGAAAAAAAGTTTTCAGGATGCATTTCATGCGTTCTGATGGCATTTCCAGGAGATATAATGATGCATTCTCTAAAATATATATAAGCCCTGGCATTGTTGTGTAAAAGCAGCTATGCCGCTGATTGAAATGTTTATCATAATTATAACACCGTTTTGATTCAGTGAAACTATAACACAAGACATTCATGGTCGGCGAGCAGCTTGCGTAACAGAGACCGTTTGATGACATTGATTAAGCTAGATGTGCACGTATCATTGTTTAGAAAGCGGTGCAGTAGTAACCCAATGCTCTTGAAATTCATCAGATGATGCACGAATGAAACACAATGTGTCAGGAATTAAATGTCTGTATTTGAGATAATCGGGACGTATTGGCTGCAATTTTTCTGCGTCCAGTGGATGCACATATTTCAGAATTGTGCGTCTGTCGCAAGATTTGTGCGTCTAGGACACAGATCGCAGGGGTAAATGAAACATTGTAAATTGGATTTAGAGAATTTTAAGTATTACTGTTTTTGTTAAACGTTTTTTTCTCTACGCAGTCATTGACGCCATCAAAAAGAAAGAAGTCTACCAAAGAAATGGGACCTTCATGGAAAAGAAAACTTACGGCTCTGACACGGGACCAACTTGTTAACCTATTTGACACAATGGCAAAGGATCGACCAGATTTACAACATGTATGAATATTACTTTTGTAATTCTTGTACCGCATAAGGCTTCCCAAAAAAATAAATTGTTTGCTGTGCTCCTACCTTCTCACTCAAAATTGCAACTACCCAAACTTTTTTATTGACTTTCAAAGCACTTTTTATTTTTTCATGATATGTGTCCATATTTCTTTAAAATTACTATGCAAAATTAGAATTTGGGCATCCCCCTTGGGCCTTGTGATGAATACGTGGGTAGAGTGATGGTCAACTTATGATTAATTAGTTCTAATACAAGAATAGATATGGTAAAATATATGTATATTAAATTAAATTTGTTTAAACTTGCATTTAGATTGTAGCTATACTAAAGTTACTAAAGTAAATTGTAAGACCTAAAAATTAGAGCATCTCAAGGTGAAACATGAGGTAAACAAGGTAAATGTAATTGTTGTATAATTATACACATTCAAATTTTATAGATACAAATTCTTGGTTTGGTCCTTAACAATATATTTTTCCATGGTTTATGTTTTATAACAAAGTTAATGTGTGTTTTTTGTATTGTAAACAGGAAATAGAGAGATTGCTGCCAGCCCCTGATGTTTCTCCATTGTTGGAGAATCTTGAATACTTTCGGCATAATATTTACAAGTCGCTGCCACATTCCCGCTGGGGTTCAAGCAGGGATGCATTCTGCTATAGGAGAGTAAAAACACATCTAGATAACTTCAAGGTGACATAATCTACCATACTATAAAGCATTGTTTTTTTATGTCTGGGCTGAAATTCGACCCCATTTCCCTCTCAAAAACACACTTGTTTTTTTCTCTCCCAAATGTAAAAAAAATCCTATAAAATTGAAGATTTTTTATATATATATTATGGTCCTGCGTGGCTGAGTGGTCTAAGGCGCCTTCTCAAGATCACTTACCTCTCACCGCTAATGTTGTAGGCGAGTCCCACTAGCTCCAAAAAACTTTATTTGAGAAAGTTTCCAGTTATTTGCAGAGGGACGGTGGTTCTATTCAGTCTGAGGTCTTCCTCCACCAGTAAAACTTGATATGCCACATACGAGGGGTTATCCAGGAGTTCCTGGACAAATCTCATAATTTGAACATGACATGTTGGATTTATTTTGAGGTTTACATGTATTATATTTAATCTAACTGCAAATTGTATGCAAAGTATGAAAAAAGTACACTTTCAATATAAGTTTATTTAAACTCCTAACACCTGCGCACAATGCTGGAATAACACTGTTGTGCAGACATTGGTGACATGTTCTCAATAATATATGTTTTACCGTGAGTTTTACAGGAATATTATTGTTATTTTTCATATATTTATCTGTCGAATTCAGTATTGCGAAAAACTTTTCAGGACTATAGCCCGAATTCATTTTTTGTTGTCCGTTAAAAAAGAAGACTTGAACTTTACAATATATATATATTTTTTTTTTATCATTTAATCACAGTTTTTTTCAAAGAAATGGCGTAAGTTTTTTGCAACATCTTCAGATAGTTCCATTTCATCACCATCATAATCGGATCCATAGTCACTGTCACTGTCCTCAGCCTTTCCAGTACCTTCTGAAATTGCATATGAAAAATTATAAGAACACTGACCCTGTAACAGTAAAAGAATAATTTCGGTCAATGAACATTAACATTAATCATTAATATTTATGATTCAGATTGCATATGAAGTCACATGTATGTCTAATACAGATAGGAGAAGAAAATATTTAAAAAAAAAATTTATAAATAAAATTGTTTTGAAACAAATGAAATCAGATGCATTGTATTTGTTATGTAGTTGTATGTCACCTTTTCTACCACAAGTTATATCTAATCTTGTGATGGGCCAGCTTCTGGTTCATCATCATGTATGATTAGTTCAAGCTGATATCCTTGGTCTGCAGATTTCAACTTTAAATCTGGTTTTTGTCCTGTGTTTGTGTCAGCATCAGCATCAGGTGTCTGAATATAAGAAATTCAACAACTGATCAGTCATTGAGGATACATTACAGTGATCATATCATACATTTAGAAAAGGGAAGATCTAGTACTGCTATTAAACCAAGTACTTTCATTACTTTCATAAGTACAACATGAAGTTTGCAGACTATTTTTATTCATAATGGTCACATTGACTTACTTTGTAATCAACTGTGATTGGTGTTGCAATCAAATTGAAATCACCGCTAGTATCTAGTGCTAGAGTACTGCATTCAGCTTCAGTTGACTTAGTTTCAACATATTCAGTCTAGGACTCTTGACTGGGAAATTGGTTCCAGTTGAGATGAACCTAGGTTAGAAACTGCCTCTAGTTCTTTTTTTCTTTTGTTTATCTCTACATCAGGTGTCTGGATATAAGATTATCATTAAAAAAAGTCATTATAACTGATTAAATCCGTTGATAGTATATAAATTCAGAAAAATGGATCCTTTAAAACTAAAGTACACATGTAAAACGTAATGGTTGCTGCGTGATCTAAATATTAAATATGTTCATGAGAGAGATTGGTGAATTGTGTACAGTATTCATTCTTTAAGAATTGTGCACAAAAGTGAGCTAAAGTCAGTTATAATTACTGATTAATAATATCAAACTGAAAACATTGAATTACTTACATTATATCATGAGTTGGTTTGCAATCTCTTTTCGAGATGCTTGAATGTGACTCCTGGTGCGGTGACGGCTTATTTAAAATTTACACACCTAACGACAAAATTGTTACCGATGTCCCAGTTTAGCTCACACATGGAACAAAACATTTTACCGTTCTTAAACTTTAACCAGTCCCGATCTTTCGTCCAGTGCTTCTGGAATGTACGAACAGGCTTCGTGCTGTTTTCGGTAACAGGTAACTTTAGTTTTTTCCTAGCTTTGCACCAGGTGATAATTTAAAGGTTGCCATCTTATTTGATTTACGATCATTTTCAATTTGGTAGTTTCCAGCATCATTCATAATCACATTACGGATTTAAGCGGTAATAAATTATTCATAATGGAAATTATCGCATGCCCGGCAGAAGGAAATGACGTGTTCCGATCGGTTGTTAAAATGCAATACCCCGCAATTCAATCAATTAGAATATCCCTCTGAGCGGTATCTATTTTAAGACACAAAATTTCCAGAATTTTGCAATATAAATACTTTAATAGTCCAATCGGACTACAGATCTGGGAAACTTTTGTAGCCCGACCAAAAACGTTATAGCCTGGGTCTCGCACTATATCTATATTTCGCAGACTGCCAATTGTCCAACATTTTGAGCTGTGACACTATTCGTGTATGTATGTTGCTATTGATACCATAACATTTTTACTTACATAAGAAATATACTAAAACACTGCACATCGATGGAAAATACACCAATTGTGAAAAATATAGCGATGTACTTGAATAAATATGGATTTTATTAAATTTGTCCATGAACTTCTGAATAACCCCTTGTATAACCTGAAATATGTTGAAAATGGTGTTGAACCCCATTAAAAAAATAACACTATATCCAAACAGCTGTTTCACATTTCCTGTATTTCAATAAACAAGATAAGCCGGTTCCCAGTTACTATGGTTTGTACCTCACAAGCTATTAGCAGAGTGAAAGTAGAGATGAATCAAATATCCCATACAGGAGTTTGCATATTATTCGTAGGTAGTAATGAAAGCGTTTATATGATCAAGATCACACTCTTTGACAAAATTTCAAAGTGAGTTGGAACAAAAATCTCAGCTTGCAAAGGAAAAACATGTTTTAACCAAATCAAAGTACAATTTTGAGTTACTTTTTGCCCCTAACACCAATTTCTTCAAAAAGTAGTATTAAAACTATTATTTAACATTGTAAACAATGAATTAGACCAGAAATTTTGAGTTGCATGCAGCTACATTAAATTTTGTGCAAGAAGAAAGTAGTTTGTTAAACTTCAGTCATATTTAATACAATACTGATAATGCAAATCAAGAGTTGCAGGCAGCAACAATTTTACACTATAAAATAGTTTAATCAAGATTTTAAAGGCTTTTGAATTACTGTCATTTTGACAATTTTCCATGTTTCACTCAATTATTGTAAACTAACCTAATGAAAATCACCTAATAAAATCTTTGATTATAAGATTTCACTAAATTATTTTAGTTGTGAAGAGTTTTCACCATATTCAGTCAATTCTTATCTTGGGCACTGTAAATTGCTATTATATAAGGGAGATGAAGCCTCGTGTTTTGGTTCAAATTTCTTATACCCTGGTATTGTGTTTATGACTGACGTCAATGAAATAGCGGCCAATCAATAATATGTACATCAGTGTACAAATATTTATCTCTTGAAATCAAAACTATATTAACAATCAATTAACATAGAAATTATAGGATTAATTCACGTCAAGCTATGTTTTCCGTTCTACCAAAATCAGCATTGTATCACTTGATCCAAAAATAGCAATATTGTACATGTAATGATGTGTCTGATTGGTTTCCTATGTTTGAAAATATACTAAAGGAAACAACTGTTATGCTATTTCCCCTTGTCATAGTAGCACTGACTTGAAAATAATGTTACATTTGTGTGAATAGTTCATAATATTTCGAGTGTGTAAGGTCAATGCTAGTTTTTGTTAATCTTATACATATTTCTAAAAATTAAGTACCGGTAAAATAATTGGAACTGTATGTTTGTAAATGTGCACTTTTAAAAATGTGTACTTTGATTATATTGCGTGTGTGGTAATATCATGAGGAATTTAGTAGCACTTTTTGGTTGTGTTGTTTCAGAAATTATCATTTTCTTTATGAGTTTGATCATAGTCAGTCTTATATTTTATTTGGAATATATGATACATTAATTTAAACTTTCACAGCTATAAAGTGGTAATGTTGGCTGTATCTACCTGTTGGCAAGTAAACAAAATTTTGTATCTACATACTCCTGCTATCACAAAGGATGGAAAAGAAATGATAGCCAGTCAATAGAGAACATGAACTAATCTTTAGTCGGTGTTTATTATAGAACACGTGCATTAACCAAGGCAAGCAACTGTTAGAGGTGGAATCGTGGGAGGCGAGTGTAGAATACACGCTGAAGGCAGTAGACTACGTGGACAGGCTGCCTGACTGGGACAACACGGCACACAACAAGGGAAAGCAGCAGTGTTATCGGGCGATAGCTTCACAATGTAAGGCAGCCGTAAAACACAGCAGCTTTGACAGGGACAGATATACAGAGATTAAAGCTCAGTAAGTTACATATCTCTGGTGTTAACTTTAATAACTTAAAGCCCCAACAGCCCCATATAAAAGCTGCAATATGGTGCAGGTTTTATATGTTTCAGTACATGATTCAAATCAGAGAACCCTTTTTAGTTCACATGAGCCAAAGGCTCACAGGTGAGCTTTTGTGATCGCCTGGTGTCCGTCGTTAACTTTTAGCTTTTAACAACTTCTCTGAAACCATTGGGCCAATTTTGATATGTCACAGAAATGTTCCTTGGGTGACCCTTTACCAAGTTTGTTCAAGCCATCTTGATTCGTCAAAAAACATGGCGACCAGGGGTGGGGTTAGTTTACAATATAAGCTATAGTAAAAACTTAGAAAATCTTCTTGTCAGAAACTAGTGTCTCGATTTTAAAATAATTTCACAGAAATGTTCCTGGGGTGACTCTCTACCAAGTTTGTTCAAGCCATCTTGATTGTCAAAAAACAAAGCAGCCAGGGGGTGGGGTTAGTTTTATGTCAAAATTACTTCCCTTGTTTTATAGCATAAATTTCTGTATATAGTAATTATTATATGAAGAGGTAATAAACTCTTTAAATAAACTTTTTTTTTGCTATTATTATACAATATTATACCAGATATAAGTTTTAAAAAATAATTCATCATAAAAAGATGAATGATACAATTATAATCAATGATTGAAGATTGAAATATTATTCATATATCATGAACCATTTTAAAATAGGTGTTTTTCTGAATATTAAAGTCAGAGTTTTTATGGTTCAGACAGGGATGGTTTACTGCTTCATAATAAAGCAATACCATATTTTTAGCTAGTTTCATCACAGCAACAAGTCTGCTTGAGATTTTCAGGGTCAAAGTGTACTTGAAATCTTGGAGGAGTAGCTTAATTGTTTTTTAGGGAGAGTGCACTGCGACAAAGATTCTTTCAAGCGATATACTTTGGGAAGGCTTGTGTTTGAAACTCATAGGAATATTTAGGGGTACTACTTTACTAAATCTATATAAGAGAAAATGATGTGATTTGTTAATGCTGATGTGACATTCAAAATCCATGTTTTGAATTTTGCCACCTCCCAAAGGACAAAAGTTGGAAAATAGATTCATATAGCTTTATGTCATCAAGGATAATCAGGCGACAATTAAGGCCCATGGTCCTCTAAATCTATAGTGGGCCTGTTGTTATTATAACTCTAAAGTGCTAATTTAAGATTTGTATTTGGAAATCAGTTTCTATTTGTACTATGGTTAAAAATTCTTCAAATATAAGATAATCCATTAAATTTATTATTGCAGGGTACAAGAAGCGACCAAAATATCTATAGATTTTGGCGCTGTACTAGAAGTTGTGGAAAAAAAGATTCTTAAATGTAAATAAAGACGTCTTTTATATGGCATCATGAAACAACATGAAAGTGAAAGAGAAATAGATGGGTCAGTCAGTGTTGTGGTGTCAAGGTGGAAGTTACTGGACAAAAAAGGTGAAGTGGTATAAATATCTAGAAAATACTGACTTCATTGGAGAAAAGTTGTAGGTGTTGGAAGGTGTTTGGGTATTTAGGAAACCTGACCTGAACTTTGGATATTGGTCCACTGACAGAAGCTAACAAACAGCATCCTGAAATTGTTGTTTAATGAATGGTATTGCTGTTTAAAGACTGTCCTTGGTACTGTGTCACTAGTTTAAATATTAATGAATATTCAGGGATGTAAAGTTTATTGTGGAGGTCATGACAGATATATAAACAGCCGTTATTTTAATTTTCCCAAAGTCTGGGATCCAGTGGAGTGGCAGATTCATATCTTGAGATAAGGATATCCTTAAAAAAATGTTCATATGCTGTGCTCTGACCCAGTATTTTTCATGTGGGCAGCCTAGAGAACAGATGTAACACTAAGTTAAAAGGATGAAATATATTCCTTTTCATATTCTTAAATATTTACTTTAATAATAAAAGCTCCTCTTCATTATAACTATGAACTTAAATGCCTATACATTGTTTGTAGAAACACCATTCCACACATGCTCTTATTTTTTAATTCAAGAACTCATGATTGTCTTGGGATTCGTATAGCAATTGTAAATATGTAGATTGACATTTAGTAATAGACTTAAGTAATTCATACATCGGACCCAAGAGGCAAAACAAACCATTTCCATGCAGTTTGATAACAAAGTGTTAACATTTTCGAGTAGTTGTAAGATGGTGTTGTCTAAATGGCCACTTACCTTTCACAGCAGAGGTCGTGGGTTCAACCCAACTTATTCCAAAAACTTTGCCAGTTACTTGTGGGAGGATGTGGTTTTGTTAGATTAATTCAGAGGTCTTTCTCCACCAGTAAAAGCTGACTATTAAACCCCATTATAAATACAGAAGTGTTAATGTCTCTGCCCTTCAATCAAGTGTGAACAAGTGAAAGTTATTCCTCTACAATGTTTATGTTGCTAAATTCACCACTTGTTTCTTCTCACTGCCATTTTGATACTCGTGTGAACAAGGAAATAAGACCTAAATCAAGTGCAAACCGTCCTCTAATGTGTTTATGTTGCTAAATTCACCACTAATGTTTTCATGTAAATTGACGCCTCACTGCCATTTTATTCCTAGTGTGAACATGGAACTTAAACGCTCTTCACAAATATTACATCTAAAATCAACAAGCAGGGTTTTTTCGGCCTTTTTTATAGCCATTATCGGGTCATATTCAAAATGCAAAATAGTTGGGGGGGGGGGGGGGGGGGGGGGGTTTACAATTAAGCAGTAAAAATTCCCAATTGAAAGCTTCAATAATTGTATATTTGCCATCATTCCCTTGATAAAATAAACAAAGTTTTCCCCATTCTGATTTCTTGGGACCTTGATTGTTTACTTAAATGGAATGGGAAGCAAGTGTACACATTATTATGAAGTTGAACAAATATATTTAATGCAAAAGTTTTCCCAATGTTGATGAAAACGCCACTAAAATTCCCAAATCCAAGGGTATAGGTCATCTTCCCGAACTGGTGAGAGAAAAAAAAAACACTGACAAAGAAACTGGCCCCATTAGGATGTTTGATACCAGTGTGAACACTGAAACACACAACTCCTTACTGCTGTTTGAAACTGTATTGTTCATGTTTATTATCCTCATTATATACTGTCAATGTGTTCATGAATTGGTACCTCAATGCAATTATATATGTTAAAATTCACTCCTTTCTGCCTATAAATTAAACTCTAATGTTTACAATGGAATTTTGTCACTAATATTAATTGAAGTGTTGTTAAAATTGCAAACATTGAAGTGTTAATGAAATTATTCCTCACTACCTTTACATATGGAAATTATGCTCCTCGCTAACCTGGATATCAAATGTTTATACAAATTAAGTCCTTAGACAGGTGTTCTTATCACTTTCTTAAATGCTGCAATGAATGTCAAAATTTCACATAAATTGATTACTTTTTGTACTGTTATATTTTCTGTAAATTGATTCCTATTTGATGAAAAACACATGTTGATGTAAATGTTGATTGATTGAGTGTGTGCCACAGTACCATGTTTTTCAAGCTTGTGCTTAACCTGTTTATAGCTTTGACTGGTGTGCTTTACAACTAAATAGTCGAAAACTTCTAGAAAAAGTAAATTTTCCTTATTTTTACTTCTGTGAAAGAAAAAAAAATTTGGTTTCAAATGGAATGAATAAATTAATTGATTTTTCATATACAATGGCATCATTTAATGTAATATCGGTCTAAAAAGTCACACTAAAAGCAATTTGTGACACAGTACAAACTGTAGAGAAAATAGTACCAACAAGTATTCCTTATTTTCTGTTTGCCAATCCATTAAAACTTAGCATACATCAACAACTGGCAAAAAATAATACTGACTAAATGACTACAGGGCAGAATAATGCAAAGGCTTGAAAAAATTGTTATTGTGAAAACAACATCTGTGTAAATGCGTGTTGACAATGAATTTATTGTCTGATCTGTTTGTATATTTATGTATGTGACTTGTATAAATTTAGATTTATAAGAGTTTTGGCCCTTTGATCTAATTTGAAGCTTGGGGGTGCCTGTATTCTTTATGGAGATGTGTAACCGCCTGCTGTATTGTATCGTATTGAAATTTTAAATTCGTTTAAGAACTATCTGAAATTTTATATTATAGAAATTTATAAGGAAACAATTAATATCTTGGAAATCAATGATGGATATTCAGAAATATAAAGGAATGGAGATTTGCAGACACAATAGGGTATTTAATTAAAATTGTTACTTGATTAAATTATTATAGTAATTATGTCTGAAGTTAGCTAATGGATGTGTAATGGAAATGGTTAAAAGTAGCTGCCTTTTATAAAGTTGTATGCACGAAGGTTTCACCTTAACATAAAGACGGCACCTCGAGTAATCTGTGATACTTGGTCTCTGAACCACAACTCTTATAAATATTTCATGAAAGAGAAACTTCATTCAATGATAATGCGGTTTAAGTCGCAGTCTAGATTACATGGATATTTATCTTTTTTTTATTTTATGTTTTTCCTGTTCCCATATATTAAAAAAATAATATCCAGAACTGGTCTGGCCACAATTTTCATATAGGAACAAACATGACTTGTCACAAGGCTGTGACTTCTATTGCAGACTAAAATTATTCAGTTATTGATGTTTCAAATGATTGTTTGGCCAGAAAATTTTGCATTGGAGGAAACATGTCTTTTTATTTAGATGAGTAAATCCATTGTCATTGATCATATATGCTTATTACTGGTTCTACCTATGAATACTTGGAATGTGATTTGTATAAGTTGTAATCACTTGTTTCACAATTGAAGTAAAAGTAAACAAGTTTAAACAAAAAACACTTCTACAGTTCTTTGATTTTAAGATTTAATCTTGAATGAATTTTTTTTTACATTTTCTACATCCGCATTGAATTGAAAGGGGCCACAAAGGTTCATTTTTTTGTATTAAGAACATATTATGTACTTAAAAAATCAGATATTTTCTTCAAGATATTATTTAAATATTTAGGAGTTGATGAAAAATTTTATCATCTTTTTTATGTTTGCCTAGTATTTTGGTGTGTAAATCACTGTGCATGTAATGTAGACTGTAATCATTGCCAACCCTTTTATACATGTATCTGTGTGCGAATCTTAGTCATGTAACTATTTTCATGATTTTCTCATCAAGTTGTCTGTTGGCTACTGTGATATAATGTGGTCAGATATTGTTTGAATCAGTGATACTTTGTAATTATTGCTTTTTCTGATTCAAACTTGGAGGAGTGCCTTATGTATGGCTGTTTATTTCTTGTCCAGTATTTTGGAATTCAATAAAATGAATTTTATTGATAAATCCATAAATTTTTGTTTTAAGTTAATTAACGAGTGGAATACGGCCAACCTAAAGATGGTGCCCATTTTGACAAATCATCTTAAGAATTAAACCTGTCGGAATTGGAATTTCAATATTTAAAACAGGTGTTTATTTTCCTTGATATTTTTCCCCGCTGTTTTGCTCTATTATAATTGTAAATGTTAAAATCCTTTGTATGTCTAGACTGCTAGCTAACTGTTTGTCGATGACTATATAGCACCAGATCAGTCTGTAAATAACATGCCGCAGATTCAGGGTCAATATTGTTTGATGCTCAGTTTCTTACCCCTTTCTTAATGATAATAGTATGGTTCATAAACAATAAATGGGGTCTTTCAGAAATCCAGGTTTGAGTTTAAAAAATAGATGGATTAAAAATACTCATTAGGTACCTGATCGGTTAGTGTGTCCAACTATCAATGCAGAGGATGTGAGTTCGAATCCATGCCTGGCTGACATCTTCAGGGTGATTGATAAACGACATAGCATCTCATTGTCATTTGTCTCTCACTGCTGATTCAATTGGGAAAGTTATGTTACTTGCAGAGATGGGTGTGCTTGAATTAAGGTTAGCCACATTAAGATTCCTGGAAAGATTGGTTAGGTTAACTGATTGTCTAGATCATGCAAATTATTCAAATAAATAAACATAATTTAATATGCCTCACTTATTTAATCTTAACAAAAAATGCTATGTTGACCAACGTATCAAGAAAGTGGAGAAAATTTGGTAACCATGAAGTTTCTCCTGTATGGTAATTACTCTTTTCAGAAAATAAATGCACATACCAGTACTGGTAAATGATATTTGCTCATGTGTTTTGATATAATGTTCCAACATACTCATGGCAGGAATAACAAACATTATATATATATAAGATATATGCTTTATTTTTTTATAAACTTTGACTTAGGATTTATTTTTGTATCTAATCACCATGTATAGTGTCAGAATAAAGTTTTCAATCGCTGGTTATTAATTTTAATCTTTTGAATTAGGAAAATGAACTTTGTTTAGAAATTTTTTAGTGAAATAAAATGTTTTAAGACTCAGCTTTGTTTTCTATTAACTCTATATGCCAAATAAATATTTCCATGGTAAGTAAGTGGTATTATGGCCTGAATAAGATATAAATTAATTGCTCTACTGGCCTTTGGACAGTATGCCTTATGTCATGATGAATTGTATGTTGTTGATCTGTTGACCTTCTTGTAGATGTGATTCCATTCCCCATTTTTCATTTAATCTTAACCAAACTTTCACATCAGTTATTTAACTATATATAATATCTTGGACGAATTCTTGAACCGACGTAATTTGATCACAGATGCCTCAGTCACAGGGCTTATAAGCACACATTAAATGAAAAAAAAAATTTTTATCAGGAAGTTCAAAGCCGAGACCTTAGATACTTAAATGTAGTATTGTAAGGAGGTTCCCTTAGTTAAATTAGGGCTCACTGTTTTACACAGCATTACTATAAGAGTTATATATGGGAAAAGGTTTACATTTTTAGCTTGCTGGGATGAAGTCCAAGGAGAGCTATTGCCATGACCCGGCGTTGGCATTTAAAATCAAGATATCTTTGCAACCCTTCATTGGATGCGAATGAAACTTTGCATGTGTGTTCACCATCATTAATGGAACACAGAGACAAGAACCATAACTAGATAGCATTTTGGCACAGTTATGGCCCTTTTTCGACATAATTTTTCAGGTTAAAGTTTTTTATCGGGTAACATATCTATGCAATATTCATTGGATATGAATGAAACTTCGCATGTCTGTTCACCATCATCAATAAAACACACAGAAATAAGAACCATAACTCGGGGTTGCAGTTTGGCCCTTTTTCAACTTAGTTATTCAGGTAAAGTTTTTAATCAGGTAACATATCTATGCAACCACTGATTGGATATGAATGAAACTTCACATGTGTGTTCACCATTATCTATGAAACGCACAGAGACAAGAACCATAGCTGCGGATTGCATCTTGGCAGAGTAATGGCCCTTTTTTTACTTAATTTTTCAGGTTAAAAGTTTTTTATTAGGTAAGATATCAATGCAAGCACTGATTTGATATGAATGAAACTTTGCATGTGTGTTCACCATCATCGATGCAACATACGGAGATAAGAACCATAACTTGGGGTTTCATTTTGGCACAGTTATGGCCCTTTTGGACTTAATTTTTTGTCTGTAGACACCCAGGTTAAATTTTGCATTTAGTTGCGTTTAAGGTTTAGTGTTAGCCTCCAATCTCAATCTCTGCTTGGGTGGTTAGTTTTATCCCATCGGCGAGCTTTGTTGTCTTCTGATAACTCTTGTTGTGTAAACGTGATGGCATCGCCAATGTTCATTGAATCTTCACAAAATCTTGAGACAGGTTGTTGAACCAACTCAATTCAACTACAAAATGCCCCAAGCCACACGGCTTATAAGCACATTTTGAAAGTTCAAAGCTCTGGGATCACTGCCTGGGGCATATAAGCACTATTATATGGGAACTTACAAAAAAATTCCTCTGAAATGTACATGTCCATTAATTTTGTTGACAGTAGAGCAATTCAGGCCCATTTGAACCTACCTTGTGTTAATTTTTGAAATTGTACTTTAATAGCGGATCTACTCTTTAAAAAAAAACAGCACACGCCACTTCACCACACCACCACCACACCACCACCACCCAGATAAAAACACAAACACACACTCACATCTAAAAAAATGACAACATATAGTAACAAGATGGGTGGTAGGCAAATTAGCCAATTAGGGAAATCGACGGATGTTTGGAATGGTTGCGCCCTTTCAACACGTATATATATATATATATATATATAATGAAGATAATTGTATGTGAATAACCAGACATGACTACGGCGAGCGCGCCTATCTTCAATGCAAATCATAGACAAAATATCAAGGCCTCTCCCTAACCAATACATTTTGTGTCAACTATGACTTGTATACTATGGATTTACATGCAACACATCTGGACTGGATGGACAGTTTACATACATGAACTGATAGCTTTAAATGAGTAGGATCCAGTTAAAATTCATGACTACTCACATGCTATATAAAGGACTAACTTAGAAAGTCGTTGGATCACGAAGATACAGTGAATTTATATGTATTTTATTTCATAAACGGAGGTAATTAAATTCACAACGGAATTTCCGATTTTTTGGGAGATATATATAGTTCGAGGCGTGTTTACCTGACTGCAAACGTCATTTTCCGTACAGCGCCACGTGCCGTCAACGTATAATATTCAAACTTAAAATAACCGTTCATTTTGTTTTATTGAGAATTATTTGTAATCTGAATAATTCATTGACCTGATTGACACCACGGACAATTTGCATTCATACTGACACAGATTTTGCAAGTAAGTTCAAAATTACACATTTTGAGTCTTGAGTCTGTGGGCTACTTGAGTGAATTTTTTCATCACATAGGCCCAAAGTAGGCTTACAGGAAGTGTGTGCGTTGATGAGCCAGTATTCTAATTGTGTAATTAAACATTATAATCACAGCTATTTCGGAAAACAATGTCAGTTTATCTCTGCACAACACATGTGGCCAACGGCAATTTTTGAGAATATTCTTAGTCTTGAGCTTAAAATTCCAATTTTAAACCTTAGATATAAAGCTTACCATGACAGATAGTAATTGTTAGAATTTATTTGACTATAATTATATTAGGTGTCTCTACATGCTTGCAAATATTGGTCTTCTAAAATTGTCTCAAAGTGTTGTTTTTTTTAAATTCATTATTGATTTTAAGTCTAAAACTACTGTATTCTTAATAATGGTTGGTGAATACGATCCCTCAATCTTCCGTAGGTCTACTTGCTATCTTTTCTTACATTAAATAGGTATATATTTAAGTTCATTTTAGAAACAAAGAAAAAATAATAACATTGATATGAGTAATATTAATTGTCACGTGACCTTTCTACTACTAGTATATGGTTTATAATTCACCAAAGCAGTTTCTGTGACTTTCTTTTAGCTGTTTAAAGTCATTTAATGGATCGACAACCTTCGATGTTTTACCAGTATTCAATGATACATATATGCTATAGATACAGGACTAGATAGTCCAAATTAAGATTTTAATAGATTTATTTTCCGATATTGTCATTTTCTCACATACAGACCTACTCTTAATTTTTCTCTGGGTGCTCTACTCTCCATTAACATCTACCAACGTCCCAACTTTAGCAAGATTCTAACATTATCAAATCTACTCGCACATCATTCGGAACTCCCGATTCGGAGAATTTAGCGAGGTGTTCCGAATGCGCGCACATCTTACAATACCAAGACAAGACAGTTTTAAACTATTTGTTCATACCAAATCAGCTTTGTATACTAAAGTACTTTTCTATTTGCTTAAATAGCCTATGTTTTCAAACCTCAGTATATATGCGTTGGATTTTATAAAACAAAATAAATCAACAGGAATGTTTTTACAAAAGCATTTTTAAGTTACAGTTTTAATTTGAGTGTAATATGTTAAAATAACCATATCATTACGTCCTGTGAGTACGAGCAAGAACTTATATAGTGAAGGAAAGGCAACTGACTGAGATTTTGTGAACGCTTGGGTATTCACGCAAAATCTCGCAATATCTCGTTTTCAATTATCTTAACTTCCATTAATCTCAGGAATACAAATCAATTTTTTTACATTGCAGAATGAAATTCTCATTTAGACAATACCATTCCCAGAAATTTGTGTTTAAAATTGTTAAAATACTTAAGATTACAAAATTTGTATACTGCAGCTGAAATAAAAACAAATTACGAGACATTTTCCTTGAAACCTCAATATCTTTAATTCAAGATCATTTTGCGTGATCGAAACATGTTTAAACATTTAAGATTACATATAACTTACATTTTATGTACAAAAAAACAGTTGCCTTTGAATTATGAATGATTCATTTGCCAAATAATAAATCCTTCGTGCGCTGTTTTATCAACATTTAGTTAGGAGGTGCAAGTGTCCTTTTCTTCTATACAAGTCCTTGGTACGAGTGGTCAGTTGTTGGTTTGAAATTGAAAGAATCTTAAATCTTTGAGACATAGGTAAAATGGAGTGTGGCGCAAGGAATCCTGAAAGAGATGACATACCCGGTCAATTTGTGCAGAAGTTTGAAACGCAATCTAAAATAAGTTACTTAGGAAACATGGTGTTAAAAGAAGGCCTATACCCTACAATTTAATATACATGTATTAAAATAATTATTATTGGAAACTCATACAAATATAATGCAAAACATATAGATAAGTTTACGTTTACGTTTATTATATATACTGAATGGAACAGCTAACCCGCCACTTGACATTTTATGTACCTGACATTTTATGCATTTTCTCAAAAATGTTAACGTTCTTTGCTTGAAATTTGGACTTGAATACGCAAGAACATTTAGGCTATATAAAAAATCAATATAGCTGATGTCGTATGCAAATTGTAATAACACTACTCAATAATTATATCGGCAAAGATATTGGAAATACGAAAGTGGCAGGTTAGCTGTTCCGTTCGGTATGTATCTGGAGAGAGAATGGCATAACTATAAGGTATATTAGGCGAGGTTAAAACCATGAAAACTGGAAACTTATATTTCCTTGTATTTTTTTTGTATTTATTATTACCATTAAAACTGACAAAACAAAATTGTTTAACATTTTGTGTCGTAGACAATCATGTGTTAGAAATAGAACAAGAGCCATGTTGAACTTGGCCAATCTCTGCGCCGAAGCAAATTATTGTACTGTCCACTTCCTGCTTATGCTCTCTATCAATGTATGCAGCTTCAAAGCATTCACATCAAGGTATGCTCCATACAAGGGGAAACAACAAAGGGGAATAATTCTGCGAAGACAGAAGAGAGAGAGAGAGAGAGAGAGAGAGAGGTTATGCTTTCTGCGGACTGACTTCCTCTCAATGTCCTCTGCCATTGTGTGAAATATCAACTAAATCCCTTGAACACTTTTTAATTTATGTTCCGGACTAGCATAATAAGATTTGATAAAGGGAGATAATTATAAAATAGGCAAGGTAGAACTATAGTTCTTTGACAATGTACTTCCTCTCAATGTCCTACATTATTGTGTGAAATATGAACCAAATCCCTGTCCTCTGTCCTTATATGCAGTTTGAACTAATTCCATTCAGCACTTTTAGGGTTATGCCAAGGACAAGTAAATTTAATAAAGGGAGAAAATTGAAAAAGTAAGTGAGTTAGAGTTATGGTTCTTGTACACTACACTTCCTCTCAATGTCACCAGTCATTGTGTGAAGATTCAACATAATCCATTGAATAATTTTAGAGTTATGCTCCGGACAAAAGTGTAAATTGATAAAGGGAGATTATTCAAAAAGTAAGCAATATAGTGTTATGGTTCTTGTACACTGCACTTCCTCTCAATGTCCTCTGTCATCTTGTAAAGATTCAACAAAATCGCTCGAACACTTTTGGAGTAATTCTCCGGACAAGTTAATCTAATAAAAGTAGATCATTCAAAAAAGTAACCAAGGTAGAGTTATAGTTCTTGTACACTGTACTTCTTCACAATGTCCCCTGTCATTGTGTGGAGATTCAACAAAAGCGCTTGACTAGTCTTGTAGTTATGTTTCGGACAAAGTTGTTACGGACGGACGGACGTTCTGGTGGAAGTGATGTTGTGGGGTGCGGTTTTTATGTTACAAAACATCTTTTGATTCATAAAACAAAACAAAACCTATTTTCTTTCTAACCCTAATGTCACAAACCTTGAGATCCAACCGTAATGACACTAAAAAAGAATGAAAAAAGGTGAAAAAAAAGTAAAAGAAATATGTGAACGGATGGACGGACGGACGGAGATCATTACCATATCTCACCTTCACCTTTGGCGGGCGTGTGTGTGTGTGAGGGGGGGGGGGGGGGTAAAAAGCCTATGGTATGCAAGAAAAGCCATTCATAAAGAGTTATTCCCATTAAACATGATATTAAGAGTATCCATGCTTGTATATACAGTTTTTAGAAGAGTATTAGGTGAAAATGTAGCGACATCGCCTCGTGTCCCTGCATATAGCAAAAATAACACCATACACGTCTTAAAGGCTACACTCGAGACGTCAAGGCGACCACGTCGGCCCGAACATGTTTCCGCAGCATACGCAACGTCCCACACCACTATAACATTTCCGAGCATGAGGGCACCATTATAACAATAATGTCCAAAAACACCGTGAAAACCCAAAATCTGCAGCAGATATCTGAGCTCAAATTCTTCATTGATTCAAGATCTGCAATTATAGAGAAAAAAAAGCACAAATTGACTATCTTTTGTGGTGTTTTTTTAAATCAATGGTTTGCGATTCCTACCAGAAAAATAACATGTCAAGTATTCGCCCGCGATTCGGTTCGAACCATAAATTCTGAAATGACACAGAATTGTCTAGAAAGCTGGTATCAGCATCAAATTTTCAGTGATTATTTCCAGAAATACTCGGACAATTTAACACATAGCAGGAAACAATAAATCACTGCAATACAAAACCCTGGAAATAGAGAAGTCCTTTATCTGAGATAATAGTGATGTGAGTCCTGAGGTATACATGTATATATACAATTCTCAGTATATAGTAATTGTCAGAGCTCTAGGACGCCATAATTTTCTGTAATAATTCATCTAAATTGTAGTGTGTGCATTTGATATAGTATATATATATACAAGACTATAGAAACAGCCTATAATTTTGCTAACGAATTATGACGATGCTTACTGTAATGAAACGCCTATCATACATGCAACCAATGAGGTGTAGGATTCTATTTATAACGGCTTCATTAGACCGTAACTGTTTCTATTTAAAAACTAAATAAACAGCTTATCGATTGTGAGAACATTCCCGACTGTGCTTGAATATTAACTTATACATTGTAATACTCACAAATAACATTCATGTGACGTAATGTGTCCTACTTAATATGATAAACACATTGTCTAATCTAATACGTCTAAATGAGTCCGTGTTTAATGGGGAAGTTTAATGCAGACAATTTGGATATATATTTTAATGTTTTCGGCACCGGTACAAATATTGGAATCCGAAAATAGCCACAGACTCTGAAATACCGTGCTATAAAAAGATGACCTTGAAACGGCCTTGAGAAAGGGCATATTTCTTGGTGTCGTCTGTTTTAACCTTCAATGGTAGGTTTCGAAAACAGGAAAACAGCACTCACATACAACCAGAATGCTGAATATTATTGATTTTGGACTATGATCTAGTGTCAAACCAAATGTTTTAAAACGGATTTACATTGTTTTCAGATCGACAGATTCCTATCTCATCGAGTTTAAAACATTATAATAATTGAGATATATTAGTTATTCAAACTACAAAGAGAGGATCTACACCAGTGTATTGTGGTAGATCTTCGTCTACTGATAAATGTGATGAAATTCCTTTTATAGTTGCAGACTGTCACGTCGGAATTATTATGAAATAGCTGGTCCTCAGTTCAAGCCACTCCTTGCTTTCTAGTGTACAAAGGGTCATTTTGGAAAGGGACACCTGAAGGGTAAGATATTATTACTTTATAGTAAAAAAAAAAACGTCAACAGGTTGTCCTTACTTTACATTGTAATAGATCTAGTACACACGTTGTGACTGAAATATCGTAAACGGTGCCAATATTGTAATTTTGATTGAATAATTTATATCTCCCGAATTCCTGTTGAGATTTGTATAAGGCATTGGGCTCGTCACATTGACATTTTATGTATGCTTGTATTGTAACATGTGTATGCCCTCTGACTCTCACCAGCGGAAGTGGAATCACATTGGCACACCTTGCCCTGAGTTACTTTCAAAGTTGTCACGCTACGTCCTTGAAAGTATTAATCTATTCATAAATATTATAGAGAACTCTTTGGGGGAAAACTGCGTTGTTGATTCTTCAGTTAAGAGATCATACAAAACTGCGGCCATTTATGCACTTAAGTTTGTCAATATAGGGGCGTCACGCAAAACACAAACGGTTTACTTAAGGTCAGGTGGTGCAGTGCACACTAAATATTTACATATACATGTATATATTTTTAAAAAAGTCCATGACTATTTTGTAATTGTGAAAAAAAGTTCCAATTAGAGTTAGGAGAAACAAAACAATAAACATTGATTGAATGGCTAAATGTTAATAGTGTAGTTTAAACCAACCGGTGCGTTTATGTCGTAAAGATTAATATGACCTTAAAGTATCGTTCAATGTAAAATGAAATAATATAAATAAACATAATATTAATAATACAATAAAAAAATAATTTACTTGACATAAGGCCTATTTCTTCTGAATCTTCGCATATTGTCCCTCGCTCTGTAAAAAGTAAACAAGATGCTAAAATTGTATTAAAAAATTGAATTTAGACTGGTGTTAAGAGATACGCAACACATATAAACCATACATTTATGTTTGTATATTGTACTTAGAATATAATAATTGATATGTCTGCAAACAAGCAAATCAGTTATTTCATTATTAGCTGTTACAAATGGTACGTTAAATCAAGGAAATATACCGAGCTTCCACATCAGTCCTTGGTCAAATCAGTGACTTTATACGTCTCTGGTTAAATTATGAGACAGTTAGTGTATTAAAAAAATGAAAAAATGACTAAATGTAACATGCTGCACAAGTTATTAATACTACACGAGCTTTTAAACCGGTATATGCTATACATATGTGATTAGATAACCAATACTCCGAAACGTGTAATAATAATAATATATGTTAATATCCGTTTCCAATTAACATACACTATCCTATCTCTACTGATATGCATGTGCATATATATCCTGGTGTTTTCAATGCAGTGTGCACAGCAACTGTCACCGTGATCAATGGGTACTGTCTGGTCTTCTGAAATCCAACCCTTCTCATTGGCCCAGCGGTGTATTATCTTGAGAGAGCTCAACCGTAACAGGCGACGCACATTTTCTTATCTATATTTTTTTAAAAAGTTTTTTATTTTCAATTTTGCTATTGCAATTTAACAAATAAACACACGTAGACGGTATTTATTAGAGCGATTCATTTACAAACTCGGGTGTCCGGGAATCATGTTGAACACTGCGCGCATGTACTGGAGCGTTTCCGAATTACATTGCGTTTTTTTATAAATACGTACATTAATATGTTCCGCGTTTTAGTCATACGAGTGACGTGACATAATCGCAAACAGTGTGTATGGTATATAATATATAATTAATGATTGAAACGGCGTGATTGAGTTATTTTTATTCAATATACTGTCTGTATTGCGTATTGTGGGGAAATTATTTTTTTGACAATTAACCGAAGATGGGAGATACGACACAAATGACGGTATCTATTGAAGATAGAGATGGCGTTCTTCGTGACAAGAAGGGTAAGCGGATTTATTTTTATTTACTAAATATGAATATGTAATGTGTTTGTTTCAGTAACGAATATAATCTTCTACTGACCACTGACCAGTGGTCATCAGTTACAAGGGAGTTGTCGATTGCAGTATAAGAACAATGGAAGCAGGTTCCCCTCCCAAGTCGCCGGCATCGCCCGACAAGACAACTTCACCAAAAACTCCATTAAAGGACACCCCAGCGATTGAACGTGTACGAACGGAATCCGGGGGTGGTCCCTCAGCACGTCTGCAACGGCAGATCAGTAAAGAATCTAAAGAACGCATCCGGTCAGTTGGAAGCGGCTCAGAGATCCGCTCCAGGACAGACTCTACGTCCAGTAGAGCTCGCCGACCAAGTTTGAGTCTTGGGCACTCGGATTCTATCCCGTTTCATTTAGAAAAGCCAGCACCGGAAGATATCGACCATGAGAAAGGTCGGTATAATTATACTTTCCTAAATTTAGCTATTAGTACGAGTACAGGTGAATATTAAATAGGCCTTATAGTTAAAGTGACATGTGCTTTTAGTATGGATACAGGTGAATATCAAATAGGCCTACTAGTTAGAATAAAACGTGCTTTTAGTATGGGTACAGGTGAATATTAAATAGGCATTCTAGTCAAAGTGACATGTGCTATTAGTACGGGTACAGGTGAATATTAAATAAGCCTACACGTTAAAATGACACGTGCTTTTAGTATGGGTACAGGTGAATATTAAATAGGCAATTCTAGTCAAAGTGACACGTGCTATTAGTACGGGTACAGGTGAATATTAAATAGGCCTACTAGTTAAAGTGACATGTGCTATTAGTACGGGTACAGGTGAATATTAAAAAGACCTACTAGTTAAAGTGACACGTGCTATTAGTACGAGTACAGGTGAATATTAAATAGGCCTACTTGTTAAAGTGACACGTGCTATTAATATGAGTACTGGTGAATATTAAAAATACCTACTAGTTAAAGTGACATGTGCTATTAGTACGGGTACGGGTACAGGTGAATATTAAATAGGCCTACTAGTCAAAGTGACACGTGCTATTAGTACGGGTACAGGTGAATATTAAATAGGCATTCTAGTCAAAGTGACACGTGCTATTAGTACGGGTACAGGTGAATATTAAATAGGCCTACTAGTTAAAATGACACGTGCTTTTAGTATGGGTACAGGTGAATATTAAATAGGCATTCTAGTCAAAGTGACATGTGCTATTAGTACGGGTACAGGTGAATATTAAATAGGCCTACTAGTTAAAGTGACATGTGCTATTAGTACGGGTACAGGTGAATATTAAATAGGCCTACTAGTTAAAATAACATGTGCTATTAGTACGGATACAGGTGAATATTAAAAAGACCTACTAGTAAAAGTGACACGTGCTTTTAGTACGAGTACAGGTGAATATTAAATAGGCCTTCTAGTTAAAGTGACACGTGCTATTAATATGAGTACTGGTTAATATTAAAAATACCTACTAGTTAAAGCGACATGTGCTATTAGTACGAGTACATGTGAATATTAAATAGGCCTTCTAGTTAAAGTGACACGTGCTACTAGTACGAGTTCAGGTGAATATTAAATTGGCCTACTAGTTAAAGTGACACGTGCTATTAGTTCGAGTACAGGTGAATATTAAATTGGCCTTCTAGTTAAAGTGACACGTGCTATTAGTACGGGTACATGTGAATAGTAAATAGGCCTACTAGTTAAAGTGACACGTGCTATTAGTATGAGTACAGGTGAATATTAAATAGGCCTACTAGTTAAAGTGACACGTACTTTTAGTACGAGTTCAGGTGAATATAAAATTGGCATACTAGTTAAAGTGACACGTGCTATTAGTTCGGGTACAGGTGAATATTAAATAGGCCTACTAGTTAAAATGACAAGTGTTTTTTGTACGGGTACAGGTGAATATTAAATAGGTTTACTAGTTAAAGCGACACGTGCTATTAGTACGAGTACAGGTGAATATTAAATTTGCCTTCTAGTTAAAGTGACACGTGCTATTAGTACGGATACAGGTGAATATTAAATAGGCCTACTAGTTAAAGTGACACGTGCTATTAGTACGAGTACTGGTGAATATTAAATAGGCCTACTAGTTAAAGTGGCATGTGCTATTAGTATGGGTACAGGTGAATATTAAATAGACCTACTAGTTAAAGTGACATGTGCTATTAGTATGGGTACAGGTGAATATTAAATAGACCTACTAGTTAAAGTGGCATGTGCTATTAGTATGGGTACAGGTGAATATTAAATAGACCTACTAGTTAAAGTGGCACGTGCTATAAGTACGAGTACAGGTGAATATTTAATAGGCCTACTATTTAAAGTGACACGTGCTATTAATATGAGTACTGGTGAATATTAAAAATACCTACTAGTTAAAGTGACATGTGCTATTAGTACGGGTACAGGTACAGGTGAATATTAAATAGGCCTCCTAGTCAAAGTGACACGTGCTATTAGTACGGGTACAGGTGAATATTAAATAGGCCTACTTGTTAAAGTGACACGTGCTATTAATATGAGTACTGGTGAATATTAAAAATACCTACTAGTTAAAGTGACATGTGCTATTAGTACGGGTACGGGTGAATATTAAATAGGCCTTCTAGTTAAAGTGACACGTGCTATTAATATGAGTACTGGTTAATATTAAAAATACCTACTAGTTAAAGCGACATGTGCTATTAGTACGAGTACATGTGAATATTAAATAGGCCTTCTAGTTAAAGTGACACGTGCTACTAGTACGAGTTCAGGTGAATATTAAATTGGCCTACTAGTTAAAGTGACACGTGCTATTAGTTCGAGTACAGGTGAATATTAAATTGGCCTTCTAGTTAAAGTGACACGTGCTATTAGTACGGGTACATGTGAATAGTAAATAGGCCTACTAGTTAAAGTGACACGTGCTATTAGTATGAGTACAGGTGAATATTAAATAGGCCTACTAGTTAAAGTGACACGTACTTTTAGTACGAGTTCAGGTGAATATAAAATTGGCATACTAGTTAAAGTGACACGTGCTATTAGTTCGGGTACAGGTGAATATTAAATAGGCCTACTAGTTAAAATGACAAGTGCTTTTTGTACGGGTACAGGTGAATATTAAATAGGTCTACTAGTTAAAGCGACACGTGCTATTAGTACGAGTACAGGTGAATATTAAATTTGCCTTCTAGTTAAAGTGACACGTGCTATTAGTACGGATACAGGTGAATATTAAATAGGCCTACTAGTTAAAGTGACACGTGCTATTAGTACGAGTACAGGTGAATATTAAATAGGCCTACTAGTTAAAGTGGCATGTGCTATTAGTATGGGTACAGGTGAATATTAAATAGACCTACTAGTTAAAGTGACATGTGCTATTAGTATGGGTACAGGTGAATATTAAATAGACCTACTAGTTAAAGTGGCATGTGCTATTAGTATGGGTACAGGTGAATATTAAATAGACCTACTAGTTAAAGTGGCATGTGCTATTAGTATGGGTGCAGGTGATTATTAAATAGACCAACTAGTTAAAGTGGCACATGGCAACTATATGATTTATATATATGCGTTATTCAAATACGAAATTAAAATACTACATTATGGCGATGCTGAATTTTTTTTAGTTTCATGTAAGAAGGGGTTTTTTTTTTAAAAAAAAATGCGGAAAGACGGTGCTTCTATTCTTAAATTCATTCTGAGGTCTTCGTACACCAATAAATCTGAATATGCCATTTATAAATATGGGTTGTATATGACGGTAAACCCCATTCCTGCACCAATAAATCTGGATATGCCATTTATAAATGTGGGTTGTATATGACGGTAATTCCCATTCCTGCACCAATAAATTTGAATTTGCCTTTTATAAATATGGGTTGTATATGACGGTAAACCCCGTTTTAAAAACGTGTCTATTATTTAGGAAATTAATATCTCCATCTAAATAAGATACGTGTAACGATATATTGATGCCGATTTCTAGTAGCGTGTGTCCCTCAAACATGCCCTTTAATATACACACATACTTCCTGGTATACTATATATTATAATAGTTTATCCACACAAAGTGTTTGTAATTCGAGGAAAGTGTTGAACTTTATTCTGAGGGCTATGTAGAGATGAAAAAATAAGGGGAGAGAATGCTGGTTTGGTGGTGGTGGTGGTGTGTGTGTGTATGTGAGTGTGTGAGTGTGTGTGGGGGAGGGGAGGGGGTATATTACTTAAGTATTCGAATAGGTTGACATCACTCATTCAAAAGACCCACCTGGCCAAAGTCTCCGTGATGATTAACATTCGACATTACGTCTCATTGTCATTCGTCTTTCCCCGCTGATTCAAGTGGCAAAGTTATCAGTTACTTGCCGCGGGAGATTGGTGGTGTGCTCGAGTACTGGTTAACCTTTCAGGATCCCAGGAAAGGGTGGTTATGTCAACTGATCGTATGTTAGCCCTCGATGGCATAAAAAGAGGCTATGTATTTAAACAAACACAAACATTAATAATATATATATATATGTATATATTCGAATGGCGTAGCTGCCTTTATGCCACCACGCCCGGGCGTGCACATATTTTTCAGAATGCATCATTATATCTCCTGAAAATGCCCTCAGAACGCAGGAAATGCATCCTGAAAGTCTTTTTTCTGATGGGGAGGGCTATGTCCCCCAGACCCCTCCGCCGACCCCACTAGAACCCGATGGACTTGCACATCATTTTAGGGTCAGCTACGCCACTAACTTATGATTCACTAACAAAACCGCACCCGATACATGAACATTGGCCCCATTAAGTGACATCCTGGCTACATTCGGAATGGCACGTATGATACTTGATAATAAATTTCAATCATCAATGTATGAAAAATGTTTGAAGTCGTGTGTAATACTACTGAGATATGCCTTCTGAAACAGCGCACTGTAACACCATTGATACCTGTTTTGTTTTTTTAAATAAGTTGATGACCATGTAATTTATTTCCTTTAGATGTTCCATTAAAATGGTATACATGTATATAGTTTTTTTTTAAATAAAATGGAGCTGCTCTGATACTTTATGCAAAAAGATGTTATAACAAGTATGAACTTGATATATTCAATTTTAACCAAAAAAAAACATATATTTTTAATTTACATAATTAAAAATAAACGCCTATTAAAGAATAACAGTTTTAGTGTCAAAATTAATATTTTTCAAAATTATCTGTTTTCTTTAAAAAACAAACTTATTTATCGATTTAAGATTTAACCATATCCAAACGAAATTGTAAAAAATGTTTTCACAAAACACAATTGAATTGGACCATCCTACGATTCCCAAAACTCCAAAATAAAACTTAAACATTTTAGTGTGAAAAAAAATCGGGTATGCTGTTTAAAATACTCCAGATCTTTCATCTAAAATGAGATCGTTTTTATATTTTACACATTGATTGACCGTTTAGTCAATTTATTACTCCAATACAAGAAAACTATTATTGGATTAAAAATACTTGTTTAAACAAATTATAATATTCAGCATTTTTTTTTTTAAAAATATTTTTAACGAATTCGCTAAAGCTAAGTTAAATAAGCAGGGTTCATGAATCTGTTTTCAATCCGCTGTGCTAGACTTTCCACGTTCGGTAAAATTTGCATGGCATAGTCCGTAACTTCTTTTTATAAGTTTCACGCGAGTATCAAATTCACGACCAATGTTCACCAGTGGCGTAGCTGACCTTAAAATTATGTGCAAGCCCACCAGGTTCCAAGAGGGTCCGAACCCTAACCCTTACCAACCTGAAGAAAAAAGAATTTTTGTATGCATTTCCCGCTTTCTGGATGCATTCCCGAGAGATTTAACAATCATTCGCAAGAATATATGCAAAGCCCTAGCGTTGTGGCGTACTGTGCACCTTCACGGTGTGGTGTCCTCGGTCATTGACAGTTTACGTGATCATACATATCGAGTGTTTACATTGGACTCATATACTGTGTACGCATATGTTATATTCGTTTTGTTACTGTAATCTCGTTCCAAGTAAGGAAAGTAACTCCTGGTCGGTTAAACATAATTTATTTCAGCTTGGACCCGTTTCACTTTACGTGTGTATGTGCATTTATTTTGTCATATATTTGCAATCATGAAAAACTAATAATTTAAGTATATACATTACAAGTAACAACATATATCTTTCTATCTTCGTGGGGGGAGTTACAAATGTTTTTAAATATATAATAATTATTAAAACAAAGAAAAAGCATACCATTATCATTAATGAGTACATCCGAATGGTTTAGTATGTCAAATCCACTTAATTGAAACAAGATTGATATTTATATTGGAGTGGTAAACTTGAAAGGAAACTTAGTCTGCAATCTAAAAATAGACAGCACTTAAAATACTGCTTGACGACCTTTGCATCGTCATTCGGACTCTTTCTAATAAAACAATTTTTACTTCATATAAACCTGTTTTACGGACTAAATTGAAATCGAAATGAAATCACGGCATCCATTTAATACGTCACAAAATATGTTGTAATTTTAAAATCTATTTTAGTATAACCTAGGTGCGAAGCCCACGTTAGGGAATCCCTTTTCAATTATTATTTTGGCATGTTTAAATAGATATATCCCTTTGGCAATACGGGATCAGTGAGTATACAATGCATATAAACATGATATATTGGGTAAAAGATGTTTAAACCAATTTATTTTTTTTAATAGTTCCTGATATACTCCCTTTAAGTCATTACTAACATCATTGTTAGAACTTCCTTAAGTCTTGTAAATACTGATAATATTTATTTAAAATTCGCAATAACACTGCGTTAATGGAACGTTTCTGGGTGTCACAATTTGTTCATAAGAACGTTAGTGAAACGTGCTCCAGGGATGTTCCTGATAGAGGGCCGGGGACCAAAAATGTGTGAGGGACTCAATGCATTTACCATCTGTATTATTTAATTTTCTTAATTTGAGGATGATTTGTAGGAATAGGTCACAAAAAACTATGACATCTGTGGTTCCCTCCTTACACGAGAAAAAACAAGTTTGGTAGATAAACATGATATATTGGGTAAAAGATGTTTAAACCAATTTATTTTTTTTAATAGTTCCTGATATACTCCCTTTAAGTCATTACTAACATCATTGTTAGAACTTCCTTAAGTCTTGTAAATACTGATAATATTTATTTAAAATTCGCAATAACACTGCGTTAATGGAACGTTTCTGGGTGTCACAATTTGTTCATAAGAACGTTAGTGAAACGTGCTCCAGGGATGTTCCTGATAGAGGGCCGGGGACCAAAAATGTGTGAGGGACTCAATGCATTTACCATCTGTATTATTTAATTTTCTTAATTTGAGGATGATTTGTAGGAATAGGTCACAAAAAACTATGACATCTGTGGTTCCCTCCTTACACGAGAAAAAACAAGTTTGGTAGATATATCCCTTTGGCAATACGGGATCAGTGAGTATACAATGCATATAGACATGATATATTGGGGGAAAAGATGTTTAAACCAATTTATATTTTTGAGGGACTCAATGCATTTACCATCTGTATTATTTAATTTTCTTAATTTGAGGATGATTTGTAGGAATAGGTCACAAAAAACTATGACATCTGTGGCCCCCCCCCGGTCTGGTTCGTGTAGTGTTAATATGTTTTCGTAACCGTTGTACTAGAATTATAGTGGATATGTCATTAAAACTTCCCGGTATGTGCGCAGTGTGTGAGCTTGCAGTCAATAAAAGCGGAAGTTGCGGATCTGTTCGGCCACTATTTGTTAATTACCAACGTGTGAACTATCTCTAAACATTCATGATTAAAATCAAAGCCATGCAACAAATGAATGGTATCAAGTGTTTACGTTGTGGTAGTGTTTGCAAATACTTGTTTCTCCTTGAAATGAGATATTTTCACGACAACAAAGTAAATATGATATGTTGAACTGGCTGTTTACGCCAATTTCAAGGAAGTTATTTTAATCAAATTAGTATAGTTATGTTTTGAATGAGTATCTGAAATTGTTTCGTTATCAATATTGTAAAATATCATGTCCCCATCATGACCCCATATATGTTGTTTATCTAATATAATGTTTAAGTCCCAGAGAGAAAAAAAATATTTGTGTATATACTATACATCTGATAACTGTACGGCTAGTTGAGCGTGTACAGAATCACTAGTAAAAATGCGTTGAAGTACGCTGGGTTACTTTTAATATTTGCAAATTTGCATATATATATATATATATATGTTGAACGATATGTATTCGAAACGTAAAGACTCAGCATTTACTGTCAGGGTAGTACATATTCCTAAGAGGAGACTTTCAAATTACAAGGCTATCACTCGGCTATCTTCTGATGGTGAATTAACAAAGATCCATGTGTATAGAGTGCATCTCCCTCGAATTTCAATTTTTTGGCAGTAAAGAAAATACACACTCAGGAATTACTGATGGCCTCCAACCCAAGTTGCTGTGCGTTAAGTGTAGCACTAGCATGCTGTGATTAGTTATCTGGTGTCCAACTGCAACGAGCTTCTCTGTCATCTACCATATCAAGATCTCTGCATTCCAATAGAAATACTCTGACCATATCCAACTTTCTCATTTTTGGCTTCATGTATAAGTTAAATTCAAGTTAAGAGTGCATGCGTGCTACACAGACTTCCTTTATTTTCTCCTCATATACCTATACGTTTAGATTATGGTATTCCGTTGAACAAAGTCTAATATCAACTCTTGATAAAAAATTAATACAAAATATATAATGCATCATTAATATTACACTTTGGTCTTCTAAATGTTTCAGAAGTGATTCAGAATATACTGTGTGTAATATAGACAGATACCTACACATTTTAACATCGGCATATATATCCGAATATCAACCAGTAACCACAGCCTATTACTCACTGATCTGCAACGGCGCATTTCTAATAATAATTACGTTTGGGATGATATCATCAGTAGATACAGCGGTCGCCGAACCGAATTTTTAACATTGATTTAGAGTCCCTTTCTTAAATACGGTCTTGTCATCTTGTATATTATATAGGTTTATATGACATCGCGCAAGTTGGCGTCATTGATTAATCAAAGCATCAGAATACTAAAACGATTATATTCGGTCTATTCTTGTCTCATCAGTCGAAAAAGGGCTCGTCAAACCGGTATATTCACGTAGAGTATCTTTTTAAAATACGATCTTTGTGAATACACGTTAAGGCCTTAATGACGCCGTTCAAATACACAAATCACTCGGTGTTCTCAAGTGACTATATATCAATAATGAAATGAGTTTTTTAATCATTCTTGTCTACTTCCAGTTCGAATTTCTTGCATTTAAGATACAGGTATATGTTATTTATAGGTGTGAACTACTTATTTCTACCTGATGCCAAAGTCAAGATAGAATTTGCGTATTATATAACGTTGACAATATGTATGACGTAACGTATAAAATACGTAATAGCTAGTGTTCATTTAGTAAAAATTTAAGAATAAAGAAACCCAAAGGGAGCGACCGCCAAATGAACGTTTACTGACTTAGTGTTAAACGTCATTTGACTGCCAGTTTGACGTCATTTGACTGACTCCGGGCGGAGCTACGATGAAAGCTGAGATGATTGACGTTTTAAAGTTGATGTTTGCTAAGGCCGTTTCTAAGCATAGTTCGCGCGGCTTTGTAGTTTGAACATGACTCGTTCAGAATTGAATCAAGGGCGGAGTCTGTGCAATGCTATTCACGCGTCCGCAGAGACGACGAACTTCTTTATAATTAAGAACAAACTTTATAATTAAATTATTTAGTAGGCTGTTTTAACAAATAAGAGCGACACAATTTTGAAAATTAAAGCGATGGTTGTCAAATAAGGTTTAACACTAAAATATGAGATACGGTGGTAAAATATTATAATCAATTAAAAATAAGTAGTAGACGTCAGTGGCGTAGCTGACCCTAAAACGATGTGCAAACCCAACAGGTTCTAGCGGGATCTGGGGGCATATTCCAGAATAACCTGATTGAATAAGGCGTGAATGGACAGCTTTTTTTATTATTTTGATATCTGATCTGCTGTCCATAACGTCTTATTGCGCTAGACCAATTTATGTACTGGAAAAAAATCCACCGACACCGCTTCGCTGTGTATGTCATTTAACGCTGTTATACGGCTTTACAACATAAACAAACTGTTGAAATAAATCAATGAAACATTAATTTATCAAATGGTGTTGATAAAATACATCATTTTGTTGAGTTACAATGAAATTATTAACAATTTACCGGGTGTAACATCAAAATCATAATCGCGAACGAAACTTTGACGTCACGCGCACTTGTTACGGAAATGAATAATTATCCACCGTGAACAACATATAACGGAGAAGATTTGATGTACACACGGTTGAAGCGAAATACACACAGAAGTTTATATTTTCTTGAAAGTTGGTGCATAGTAATCAATCATTCTTTGTTTTTTTTTCTGATTTAAATATTATGAAATGGTTATGAATAATTAATATAAAATAAGTTACCATGTATTTTTATAAGGAATTTGCAATCTGTATAGCCTTAGCAGTGACTTAATAATACTTAATGGATAGGCCACTGATATAAGTCCTTGGGAATTTGGTATTTGACATACATGATAATGGATTAGGGTTAAGATGATCAGTCTAAAAAATGTTTTAACATTTGACCTTTTTAAATAGAAAAAAAAATACGGACCTAATATATAATTAACCCATACAACTTCCACTTATTTTTATATGAAATATAGCTGAAATACGAACAAACGCGTGCTGAGAATGTATTACATCTTTTAAAATAATAATTTGAGGAGTAGGTGCTTTTACACTTTAAATATTATTTTATAATTATAATTTCTATATGAAACATAATTTTGATTACATGTACCTCAAAGGATTTTACTTATTCCTAGTTTTATTGACTGTAAATTTAGAAAAGGATTATTAATTAAATACGGATACACGCAATGACACGTCTATGATACAGGTATTACTCTTTTTGTGTTGGGTAATGTTTTAACATTATGTTATTATTTCTATAAAATCAATATTAAATAAGAACCTAAAAAACTATTCAAATAGTAGCAGTTCGAGTATCTTGGGTGCGATATCAAACAATTACTACATAAGATCGTACATATAAATACCTATGTGCCGCAGAGACGTACGTGTGTAAAGTCAAGTCACTGTCTGCTGTGCTCCTTTTTTTTTTTTTTTTTTGAATGGGGTTTAACGCCATTTTCAACACATTTCAGGTTATATATGGCATATCCAGTTTTACTGGTGGAGGAAGACCTCAGACTGAGTCAGACTGAGTAGAACAACCGTCCTTCCGCAAGTAACTGGAAACTTTCTCACATAAAGTTTTTGGAGCGTGCTGTGCTCCTATCTACTCACTCAGATATTAGCTATCTAAACTTGAAAGAATTGTTTTTGTTTTTTTGTGTGCTTTTTTTCAAGAATTGTGTCCATTTACAACAAAAACAACTTACAAAAAGCTACCTACATACATATTGCGAAAATACTGGGTCTGAAAAAAAGCGAACAAATAATTTCTAATAGCAAAAAAAAAAAACGGTTCGGAAGTCAAGAACGTTTTTGTATACTATGTTTCGCGGCACCGTAAAGGTCACGTAATATGAGCCAGTAAATAGGTCGACAAGAACAAACACTGTGTGTATAGTTGAAATCACTTGTACTCTAACTGAATTCCACTTGTCATGAAGGTGTTAAACAGGCATTAATATAAGCTTCTTTAAAACAAAAGCGAATGGCCGAGCACGAAAACTACACACAAACGTGCAACCTAGTTGTAAGCTTGTTGAAAACACAATTTTAATGATGGATCGAAATTGTCTTTGAAACGACATGTACCTGTTGTTAATTCTTGTACTGTCGTGTTTGTTGTTATGCGAGTTATCAATCTGACCATTATGGGTACTTTCGTACAATACAGAGTTGGGTCTGTTGTGCCCTTAAGCAAGACACTTTATCCGTATAAGCTTAGTACTGGATCTATGCAAAAATTCTTCGAGCATGATCTGTTATAAGCAATTGTTTCTCAATCAAAGTAAAATAAATAAGTCTATATTTGCCATTTTAAGGCGACTTCTGTCAATAAAAATACTTAAATATTGTCTATTTACATGAACATGTATTCATTTTCCATAAGAAGATTAAAATCGTGTAAACAACTATCTTTGGGAACTTATGGTAGGTATATATGGTTTTAATGTAAAATATACATTTTATAGTGACCCATACGTTTTACCGAAGAGGGTTGTGAAGTCTGAATTCATCCCAAAGTTACAACAAACTGGTCGATATTATGTACCAATTTTAAACCATTATTTCTCTCAAAAAGTCACCCTTGCTATTACAAATAACTTCGAACTTGATTACTTTACAACACGACTTTACCAGAATAATAAATAATAACACATTGTTTATCAAAACCCCCTCTTTAAAAAATCGGTTTGGTAGTTAAGCATTTTTTTATAATCCCAACAACGCCCAATCGACTTGTCCAAAATAGAGTAACTTTTGGCTAAAATGTATGCAATTCAGTGTAATATATCACTTATCAAATTCTTCAAAAAGAAATATGTATCCTATATCAAAGACCCATATACAGGGATAAGTGATTGCATTTGCTTGTCTAAATTTCTGATGACAAATTTGGCGCTTGACTCCCCACTGACCCTAACAAAATATGCTTGTCTTTTGGTATCGAAAGGAAGGACTTTGGGTGGTAAACTTTTCTCTTTTTTTGAAAAAAAAACAAAAAACAAAAGCATTTCAAGTTATGCTTACAGTTATTTTTGTGTGACCATTTTCTCATTTTTAGTCCATTTTTAAAGAAGGAATTAGCAAAATAAATAAATATCTATTTTTTTTTTTTTTTGCCATCCATCGAAAACGTACTTCATATTTCTGCAAAAAAATCTCTGATGTGTTGTTAAAATGTTTTTGTTAAAACAACTACACAATACGGTTTTGTTAAAATAAAAACAATCGTAAAAAGCCAATTTTAATTTGTTTTCAACCCGTAATACTTTTAAAACGGAAGAAAAATAATTGGATATAGGCAAAAACTTTATCATCTTTGGTACCAAAATTGTTAAATCCAGACAAAGGTTCAAAAGATTTTAAAGAAATATTAAAGGTGTCATCCGAAATTTCCACAATGTATGTTGCACTGATATAAGCATATCATTCTCTGCCTATATATTGCATTTTCTATTGTTTTTTCTTATAAAGTTATTAAACACAGAACTTATCATATCATATATAACTTATACTAATAAGTATTACAAAAAAAAACCAATAAAATTAATGTTAACTATTCGATTAAAACTAAACAAAAATAGACCGGCACCGTGCATTCTTCGATTTCATAATATAAAGGCATCTGTTGTTATACAAAATGGTGATGATTCATTTGGAACACTCGATGTCAGATGAAAATGGCGGACAATACATATTCGCCTGAAATGGGACCCCTCTCGTGTTTGAGATCGGATTATCGGTATACGTAGCGTGCACTACATATAATTTTATCACGGATCGATGTATTTAATATTAATTTTTTAATTCTAATTCATAATATGTCAATGGTTTGGATTTTAAAGTCGTGAAACCTTCCCAACAGATTCCGTTGGGAACTTCCAGTTGGTAAAATCGGCTTGTGCGGTTGCACGTCTCGGGAGACGCAAAATAAAAATCTTTAAAAGGCTCCCTAGAGACGTGCGATATGTCGCACTAATCCCAGCAGAAAAAAAACTGTCAGATTGCATTTCCTGCGTTATGAGGGGTATTCTCAGGAGATATAATGATGCGTTCGCAAAAATATGCGCAATCCCGGACGTTATATAGCGTAAAGGCAGCTACGCCAATGGACGTGTGTGGTATGCAAGAAACATATTAGTCATGACTTTTTATTGTGTTAATAGCGTAAGTGGTATGTCAATAGAACCTCGTTCTGTATCTGTTGGACAGGAATTCTCTATCATATAAGCGTTAAACTCAACAGCACGAGGCATATTGTATTTATACATGTGTCAAATGAAAACGTGCGTCTGTAAAGTAGGTTACACTAACAAGTGGACTCAACAGTGAATATATTTTTTTTATTAAAATGCACTTTGCAATTCATATAAAAATATAATAAAAAAATGTAATCATCAACTGTCATTGTTTCCCTAATAGATATCGAAATACTATGCCCATTTTAGGAGCACTGGTTTTTGCTATTATACTGGTGTTGACGGATAATATATCTGTTTTAAGATTGTTTACCGCATACCTGTCCATGCTCCAGTTGTAAATAGCTATATTGACGATATATGCAGATTAAACCATTGTACACTCCTTCTCACGAATGAAGGCGACACGCACTTTATTGCATTACATTGGCAAAACACAGGGCTGCGTTCAGGTAACGAACGGGCAACATCGGCGCTGTACGTCAATTTCTTTTTAAGTCACATGGTTGGTTAGACTCAAGCAAACAGCTTTCAGACATATTAAACGTTTGGCCGAGATAGGAATAAAGTATATACTTAAGTCCTAACGAAATATCCAATGAAGTTAGTTTTACGTTTAAATTTAACCCGGTTGTTGGCTATACCAATTCCCTTGAACATATTAATGTATACGTTATTTCTTGTTTATATATCATGGGTACGTGCATTCATAAACTACGACATAAACAAACAAATACACACCACGTATTGCGCGTTTATTAATATATACATATTCTTTAAATGAAAGTTTAGTTTATAAATACATTCTTTAGATATGCTACCTGAAGACTTAAGAACATTTATTTGTAGAATTCGTTTATAAGCTTGTTCTTTAAGAATTCAAATAGGTTGTTATGATAGAAATAGTATTCCTGGAAATTAACGTTATTGCCAATAGTGTAATACTAATGAAATGGAAGATGAGTTTCATGTTATTGTTATATGTGCTTGTTATTCCGATATTCTGAAAAATACATACGCAAATATATTCACCAAAACCCAAGCGTGTTTTGTTAAGTTTAGAGAATTACTGAATCTGATAATTGAAAAACATATTGTTAATTTAGCCTATTTTATTAAAAGTGCTAAATGTCTATAAGAAATTCTCTAACACATAACTGGTATTTGTTTCATCCTCTTTTATAGCCTGGGATGTTTTACTCTACAACTTCAATATCTTTGCCACGTGATTAAATTGTATTTTGTTTACATATTTTATATATAAAAAAAACACTTAGACGAAAGTCAAGATAGCAGTATTTTTCTCTTTAACTTTTATAATTCTTTAAATATATTTGTTATGTTAATTACTATATCTAAGTTAACATGTTAAATAATATTTGTATGGTTATTAGATATCATAAGGACAGTGGCACCAAAGTTGCCTGTCAATTTTCGTCTCTTATAATTCTTATATAGAATGGCATATATTGTATTATGTTATTTGTTTTATAAACTGTATGTATATACATATGATGAGACGTTAATAAACCATTAAAATTTAAGTCTATGTTTGTTATATGGCGATATACTATGTTTTTTTTCTGTTCTGATCTTTAAATAAATATAGTCACGTGCATGTGTGTATTTTTTTCAGTGCCATGGTTGACATCCAAGCGACTGCTTCTATCCTTCACCTGCTTCATAGGGTTCTTTTTTCTGTATTCACTACGTGTCAATCTCAGTACAGCCATTGTCTGTATGACAAGGGACGCTACAAGAAAGGCAATCGCAGACGCAAATGGCACGGGACTAAGTGTTAATGGCACGAACAGCACGGGAACTTACAACATTTCAATACCTTCTACTACGCTGAAATCTACAGACGTTGCTGATGAAGATTGTCCAATTGTTATGGGGTCATCTTCCATTTCCGGCGACTTTGAATGGGACAAGAAGCTGCAAGGACTGATCCTGGGCGCGTTTTTCTGGGGTTACACTGTTATGCAGATTCCATCAGGTTACCTTAGTGACAGGTTTGGTCCGCGACTGACAATCTCGCTAGGCATGTTTCCGGTTGCCATAATTACCATTTTATCTCCGTTCCTCGCGAGAGGGAGCCCGTACCTGCTGTTGGTGGGTCGGGTGCTGATTGGATTTGGTGAGGTAAGTATCTTAGTATATTATGTAAAAGAAAAATTGACATATACTTGCCGATATTTCACTTAAATGTTTTAGAGACAGTCAACTGATATCTTTTAAAACACACAAGGGGGTATGCTACCTGGGAATGTAAACTGTGCTAATGATGTACAAAATTAAATGCACTGATGTTAGTGGAAACGAAAAATAAGATATACTTGTTTTTATGTGACTTATACTACATTCCATTGTGGGTGAAACCGTATCGCAACGAAATATATCTGTTTAAGACTATAACGACTTTAGCTTAAGAAGTATCCAGTTAAAACAAGTCGATTTTAATGCAAATATCATGGGGACTTAACGAGCAGAAAATGCCAAACATTTCTAGGACGCAAGTCTTTAAACATGCGTGAATGTGTGTTTTACTTTAAACATTCTTTAAGGTGTGTTTTACTTTAAACATACTTGAATGCGTGTTTTATTTTAAACATGCGTGAATGTGTGTTTTACTTTAAACATTCTTTAAGGTGTGTTTTACTTTAAACATACTTGAATGCGTGTTTTACTTTAAACATGCGTGAATGTGTGTTTTACTTTAAATATGCTTGAATGCGTGTTTTACTTTAAACATGCTTGAATGCGTATTTTACTTTAAACATGCGTAAATGCGTGTTTTACTTTAAACATGCTTGAATGCGTGGTTTGCTTTAAATATGTTGTCGCTTGGGTCGGGTCAGCTCTTTGTAAAAAATACGAAGAAGAGTTTGATAATGAGTAACTTTATTTTTCTCGTGCTCTTTATAAAGTATCAGGTCATGGACATATGTAACACATTGAAGCAGTTTCCGTTAAAATTGCCACGAAAATTTTCGGTTTATTTATCGATTACAAATCGGAATCTAGATCTAATGTTAAATATCATTTTTTCTTTGATATTTTTTAAATAACAAAAATAAGTGAACACGTTTAACACTAAAGAACAGACCACTAAAGACCCCCACCTCACCCCCACTTCCATTCCCCACTGTCAATACAGTGAATTAAACACTACGCCCTCGGGTTGTTTCGTATCTATTTACATTTTGAAATGTTTTCGTTCATTTTATTTTGAGAATCTTTCGAACAAAAGACATTAAAAATGGTACTAGAAGCATCCTCGCTTGACGCTCAGCATTTAGAGGAGAGTTCTAGGTCTGGTCGGCCCGGTGTCAGTATAATGTGACTGGGTGGGGTATCATACCATGTGTCTGCGGCATGATACTCCAGTGTGACAGTGCTTAGAATACTGTCTCAAGTAGACACCGTTGCGATATGACTGAAAAATTGTTGAAAGCGACGCTAAACACCATACAACAACTACAACATCTTTCGAACATGAATAAATATGTTTAAACCAAATATGGTCGGATTGAATAAAATGCGTACACCATGCATTTATATCACTATCACGGAAACTGGTGTGCGCTGGAAGCTGCCTTGATGCCGTTTTATTTATATATGCCAAGTTTTGCACCATTTGTAAAACATTTATATTCGTTACCTAGGCTATGATGTATCCCGGCATGCAGTCTTTATGGGCGAAGTGGGCCCCGCCCCACGAACGCAGCAGATTGGTCGGGTTTGCCTTCGGCGGTAAGTAAAGATATCTAATTGACATATCTGATGATTGATGTCAGATTGCTACCGTTTTATAAGATTTGTTTTCCCTTTCCCAGCATAAAACAATGAGAAATATAAATTGTTGTCAATTCTATAGACAAAGAAAAGGTCAATTATCACTACAGACATCGTGCTAAGAATCTTTTCACTTTTCCAATATCAAATAATAAGACTACAGCTAAATGCAGAATGTCTGTTCGCGTGTGAGTAGCAACGCCACCTACCTACCTTTATATAGATGAGTGGTTAGGGGGATTTCAGTAAACTTATATCAAAACATAACACACCCATTAGAAATGGAAGTTCTTCCCTTTTGTAATTATGAAGTTGATGCTGGGAATTGGGTGTATGGGCACATTATTTCTAATCTCTACTTTCGATTTGTCAACAGTGTACGCTGGTCTTGTATAAAAATGCTCCCTCCCACCCCATATATTTCTAATTGTAGTTTGGAACTGTAAATGTCAATAAACAAAACAATATAGGTGTAAGCTCACCATTGATTTTTGTTCTTTATTCTATAGTGAATAAAATTCATAGAAAGACACAAATGAAATAAGTAAAACTTACATTTTATTATTTGCCAACCTCTGCACCAAAATAAGATGAGAAAAGTTAAGATAATGTAGCGTATGCTACATTTTGTTCTGATCAATGCGTACGCTGTTGACAAAGTGAAAGTAGACTTACGAAATCGTGTAGTCCTATCCCAATTTCCAAGCACATTTGTTTCTAAATTCATAATTCAAACATGACAATGAATACAAAATGTTTAAAGAACTAAGGATTATCTATAACCACCATTACAACCTCCACGGAAGCATTTTCTGTTTCCAATGGTGGTACTTTGTCTATAATAGGTCAATTGTATTTTTCATACCTTTAAGCCTCTGTAGAGAGGAGTGACGTCTTTTCATGGTCAATTTCGGGAATTTTTTTTTGCCACCCGCTGTTATCCCGCATTGCAAAAACGGAAAAAAAACCCATAAGTTTCCCTTCTTTGATTTAGGTATTTCTGTGAATCACGCTTTTGAAAACGTTTAATTCGCTATAGAAAAATCAATGGTGATGTTTCATAGAGAGAGTTGTCATACAATTCAAATATATATGCAGAATAAACCGTTAAATACTTCTTCGCACGAAAGTAGGCGATACGCACTACGTTAAATTAAAATGCCTGGATGCGTTCAGTTATGTTTGCAAAGCGTATTTTTCGATATTCGTAACACTAAAATTTTCGATTCCCTGCTGAAAGGAAAATAATACGGATAAGTTTATGGAATACTTTAAACAGCAGCGATATTATCAACAAGGGCTAATAATACATGGAATGCGAACTTTTCATACTTACTCTTTTTAACTTGATATTTTTTTTATTCAGTCGTTATCATTTTTTACCTTTACTACTTAGTATGAATGCATTCAAGAAATGTTTAAATACAACATACCTGAAACAAGCTCGTCTTGCAATATATCAAGTATGTAATAAATCATATATAGGGAATACGATCAGTCTAAAACATACCAGGCCGGATAAAGCATTTTTATGTCAAAGTATAAAATATCGAGTGCTGTTAAAACTATCAGCATAATATATTACTCCTTTACATTTTACATATTATCAAATGTTTTCTAACACGAATAGCCAACCCAGTAAAATATCACGTAGGTCACACGCATTGGTACACACCGGTACGTGTGTTTATCCTTGTACATATTTATAATTTGACTTTGATTTGTTTGCAAAATGTAAATGACTCTTTGAAGTTTAAAGATATAGAAGTCGGTAGCGCCATTTTCGGATGGTACATATTACCCAATCCTCTGAAGGTTAAATGAAACACAATAAGGGTGGGGTGCATTCGGTGCAATGTTAGTTCGGTAACACGTGTTGTGGTGAACGTTATCTTTTCATTTGATTGCTTTGAAAAAACAACAACATATGAATGTTATCTCTTGTTTCTAGTCTAGTAGTTCTATTACACTTACCTGATCTCAATAGTGTTTTTTATTTGATTATTTATATTTTTTGTTCTATTCTTAAATACAGTAGATAAAACGTCATAGACAAAGTAATTAATATACAGTAATATTTATTTGAACGAACTGTTATCTATTACACGTTTAGTATGGGGAAATTGTTTACAATAAAATGGGATTGTCTTTAGAGGAGTGCTGTTGCTTATATTATTAAAACATGTTGCCCGACACATTTACACTAAATATAAATATATTTGTAGTGTTATTGTTCATATAATTATATACAAAACATTATTTAACTAAAATAACACTCCATAAATGCCAAAGTAACTATCTGAATCTCCATAAATGCCATAGCAACTATCTAAAACTCAATAAATGCCATAGCAACTATCTGAAACTCCATAAATGCCATAGCAACTGCCTGAAACTCCATGAATGCCAGAGCAACTATCTGAAACTCCATGAACGCTATAGCAACTAGCTGAAATACCATGAATTCCATAGCAACTATCAGAAACTCCACGAATGTCATAGCAACTATCTGAAACTCCATAAATGCCATAGTAACTATACGAAACTCCATCAGTGCAATAGTAACTATATGAAACTCCATAAATGCCATAGCAATTATCTTAAACTCCATAAATTCCTTAGTAACTATCTGAAACTCAACAAATGCCACAGTAACTAACTGAAACTCCATAAATGCCATAGCAATTATCTGAAACTCCATTAATCTTATAGCAACTATATGAAACTCCATAAATGCCATAGTAACTATCATAAACTCCATAAATGCCAAAGTAACTACCTGAAACTCTATAAATGTCATAGCAACTATCTGAAACTCCATAAATGTTACAGCAACTTTCTGAAACTCCACAAATCTTATAGCAACTATATGAAACTACATCAATGCCACAGCAACTATCAGAAACTCCATGAATGCCAACAGCAACTATCTGAAACTCCATGAATGCCATAGTAACTATTTGAAACTACATTAATGCCATAGTAACTATCTGAAACTTCATTTATGTCACAACAACTGTGTAATTTTCCTTAAACGTCATAATATAAACGGAAATTCCAGAAATGCGATAGGAGCTGTTGCATGATACATCTTGTATATTTTTCAGGATCGCAACTTGGTATTGCACTCACCTTTCCACTGGCAGGACTGCTTTGTGCCTATGGTTTTGACGGTGGTTGGCCTTCCGTATTTTACATTACAGGTAAATACTGGTATCATTTCATAGCTACTTTTATATTAAAGGTAATAAATGAAACTATTTGTTATTGTAAATAGCCTAACTTACTTATGTCTCAGTTATCAATATTTAGACAGGGGTTTTATTTTAAAGCAGGACCACAAAAAATAAAAAAAAAAACTATGTTTGAATGAAATGCTATTTAAAATATTTTTTAAAAACAGATGCTGCTGCGTTTTTGTGAAAACAACATGTGCATTAAGTTTGTTTAATAGCATATTTAGTGTTGGCTGCATGTTGTTAAACAAACAGCAACTAGCCAAAAATGCATTCCAGTTACAAACAGTATTGCAGCAATATGTGACTTGTATTAAGCTTTGCAGTAGTGCAGTGGTTAGAGTGTTAACTGCTCACGTTAGAGGTCACGGGTTCATTCACAGGCTATATCCGATGGCCTCTCAAAACAGCACTCAGTACTGGTTGTATCCGGCAAACGGGAACAATTCATATAAGCTTAAAATAAATTGTTATTCACTACAAAAATGTGAATTTGAGTGAGACACTATGTTTAGGTCACTATGTTTAGGTGCAACTTATGTTATCTTACAATTTGTTTAGGTTTGGATAACTCTTATATTTTTTTAACTTTGGTGACAGGTATAAACCTGTTTAAAACATCGATGTGGATCTTTGCTTTTGACAGTGTTTTTTTTTTATTAATTTGCAATTGTTATTCAAATTATGCTCATTGAAGTCGGCATAAATTCGGTTAATAGCGCGTGTGTGCAGATTAAATTTAGGCTGTTGGTGGTATGACACCTGTATGCAACCTGCAACTTTCACAGGGGGACGGCAAATATACTTAAGTGAATGTATATACATTTATAACTTAATTATTTGAAATAAAGATAATAACACGTATACCTTCAAATTTTTTATAAACATTTTTATCAACAAAAAAAATGTCGCTAGGCAGGCTAGAACGTTAGACCTCTAGACTGACAGGCGCACGCCTAACCTATTACGCTTCTGCACCACTTACAATTGTATTAGACACAATCATAGCACATCACTGTCTTGTTAGGAGCAAGCCGATGGCATATTGTTCTTCTGGCTAAATCTTTTTTTTTGATATAACATTGAATGAAAATAGATGAAACATAGATTTCAGTTTCAAGTTTATTCAGCAATCGGCAAATTATGCCTTTGGCCATTTACAAAGTTTTACAAAGAAATATGGCAAAAACCATACATATTGTAACAATCATATAAAACAAACATTACACAAATAAGTGTTATATTGATTATTTGTTTGCCTCAGTTTGTCCACCAGATTGGTTGTTTCTGTCTCGATGCTTTTGAAAGTTTGGTCTATGCAGTGTAGATATTTTAATTGTATACATGTTTTAGCAGACTGGTCATCCAGCTTTTTTTCAGTTATTGCTCGCGTTTATGGTGCCGCCATAACAAATTTTTTCGCGTAAAATTACCCGAAGGATATAGATTTAACGACAAGGAAAAAAACTTTAAAAAAACGACCAAAAACTGGGCGACAGTTGAATGTACTCAAGCATCATGCTAGAAGTAGTAAGTTTGTACATATTTTAGGTACATCAAATACGTGCTTAATTTGTTTTAACACAAATCGTTGAGATGGTTACTTGAGTGCATGGTAAATGTATAGAAGAAAAACCGTTGCTTGCCAAATTTAAGGGGGTGGGGGGGGGGGGGGAGTCGCCGGGTGCCAATTTTACGGACGGACGGACGGACGGACGATAGACGACGAACAACAGGCGATCAGAATAGCTCATCTGAATCTATGCTCAGGTGAGCTAACAAATACACAACGACCTTCAAATAACCTTTTACGTCCTTCAATCGTCATTCATTAACTACCTTGTCGTGGTTAATTTGGTAGAAATATTATAGCTAATGTAAACAAAAGCCGAGTAAGATTTGAAACGTAACGTCTTAAAACGAGGACCGGGATTTGTAATTTAAGTCGATATTTCATCATGATATCATACTGCACGTGACTGACTTATAACAAACGCGTAAAGTAGGAGGAAGGAAAACATTTATATAAATAGCTGCACAAAAGGGAAAAATAAAATAGATTCATGTTTAGATAAAGCTCGGTACAAAACATTATTTTTCTATGTACACAACATAATAAGGTCGATGTCTTCGACGTCAAACTACTGGATATCTTCACTAAAACTTTTACGAACGAAACTTACAAAAAAAACTACATAATTATTCACTGTCAAGAATAGTCCCCTCCTTAAAGTACTATATTCAGTCGGATTTATTTAATTTAATTGTTTAGAGAAATATTGTGCAGTGATTTATTTCATTTTATTTGATAATCTTTACAGACGTAAAATTATATTTGATAATCTCAGTTAAAATTATGAAATTATAAATTGAATAGTTCACTGTTCGCAATAATAGAACAAAACCAAAAATTGATAGGTTCAGTGAAACTAATAAATTCCACTTGTCCTTACATCACCCGTTACCATACGATTTCAGTGTTCACTCGATGAACTAAACTGACTTTCGCTGCAAAAATATAACTTTTTTTTTTATACAATTTGTGTTTTTCTTACACCAATAAATCAACCATTATGGTCCTTGTTTCATAAGAAATATGAATTAAACCAAAATCGAAGTATGACAGTAACTGTACGTAGGCTATGGTAATAGTAACTGTACATAGGCTATGGTAATAGTAACTGTACATAGGCTATGGTAATAGTAACTGTACATAGGCTATGGTAATAGTAACTGTACATAGGCTATGGTAATATTGGGAGACATTGAGCAGTCGTGGCAGCGGATTAAATAGTGAAATTATTGAAAAGCTTATTAAGGAAATGGTTAAGGAAAAAAGACAACACTCCCAGCAATAAACCCAAACTACGTCATTATATTTTAGATGTAACCTATAAAGACATACACCAAAATTTATACATGTATAGGACAGAGCATATTGTGGTTACCTTAGGTATGATGTATGGCAAGTTTTTCAAGTTTCTTTGTTTCGTGTCAACGATAAGCTAGCGTTTGGGGTATTTTATAAGGGCTACTGGGCACGGAAGTATCTGTCACGTGAAATAAAGTGCATTTAGGTGCAATAATGTGTGTGTCAATCAATATTTGTGCCTGACAACACCATTTATATAAATCCGCATGCACACACAGCAAAGTGTCGTATCCTTTGGGAATGTCTGCAATTACTTACAACGTTGTGTCTCAGGTGATATATTCGAGTTATTTCAAGACGATTTGCTGAAAAAACACGTGGTTTTCTGAGTCTACGGGTTTAGTCAGTGCAAGTCACCAAAGTATTTCACTTGGAAGAAAATCTATACAAGAAAGTGTCTCATTCACCCATTGATTTTATACAATGACTTGCTCGCTGACTGTATGGCGTTTATGGCACACTGCCTGTTTGGTTATGTATTTGATATATGGTGCCAATGTGCAAGGCAAACTTGATGTTGCCACTTTTAAATAGCTAAATTACTTTTTTTTGTGTGTAATTGTTTATTGTAAAGATTAATTACTTGAACTTT